>JAHWFO010088925.1:365310-491251 GCA_023313115.1 Rhysida immarginata
CCACCAGAACTTTTCAATTTGTATAGTTCTGTGAAGCAACAATGTAAACTTCACTGTTTCCATCTTGGATTTTGCAGCAAATATAAGAACACTTTATTTTAAAATAGAATGATACTAGGTTAAGCTATAGATAAAAAACAAAAAAACAAAATAAGATTAATAAAACAATCGAGTTGTGAAAACAATCCAGGTAAGAAATTCAAAAAAAAAGATAATTAAAACAAATTAAAGTCGGATTTTAGAAAAACCAAAGTTGGATTTTAGCAATCAGTATTTTTTCGTTTTGTTGGAAACAATGAAGGTTACATTGCTGCTTCTACTAAAGTAAGATGGTCAGGTGACTTTTCAATGCCGAAGCCTGTCTTTTTCGTTGGCTGCGGCTTGTATCAGTGCTATTACAAAAAAATTATATTCGTTCATGTAAACAAATATCAACAGTTAATTACATGTATTTTTTCTGAAATAAATGATTGACTAAAATTTATAGATTTGATCAATAATGCAAGGGAAATAATGAAAACGGATAATGCGAAAACCGACAATACGAGCAGATTTTTGGGTCCCTTGAATTTCGTAATAACGGGGTTCGACTATTAGAGACTGTATAGAGAAACCCTCTTAAGAAATATACATGTGCTATATGTAAAGTTTTCGAAGCTTTTCATCACCTATAGACCGGTATTATCCGGGGACATTATTCTACTGCAAATGATTATGGAATTATGAGAGCGGAATAATGGGCAAACTAAATAAATGGTTGCGTCCTCTCTCATTAATAGAAATGGCTTTTACTTCTAGGAATTAAAATATACATTAAAATTGATTATTTCACATTTAAAAAAATGCAGAAATACAACCATGGAACTTTTTTTCAGTATAAAAAAAGTGGAAAAAAACCCACTTTTAAACCGATTTTAAGTAAACAAACTTTTAGCAGCCGATTTCAAAAAGAAGTGTTTCAGTAGAAAAAAATTGTTAACACAGTAATTTTTAAATGGATGAAAGAATTTTTTTTCCAAAAAGGACAGACTTGGAAAGAGAGAGAAAGGGAAAAAAAAGGACAAGGATAAAAAAAAAATGCTCAGTGATAACGCCATCTATCATTCCATGAAAATTTCAATCTCTATTACGGTGGCACCATTTCCTATCGATTTTCACTTTTCCTCAATGCACATTATGTAAATAGCTTCTACATTACCAGAATATTTGAATATTTCCGAGAATGAGGGCAAAAAATCCATTTCTTCTCATCGAACCTTCTTAATTCGAGTTCATCTCGTTCTTCATTGTAAACATCAATTTGCTAAGTGGTCTTTGCCAAGAAAAATGTTATCATAACCCATAAAAATAAAGCCTCAGCGAATTGTGCACTTAAACCTACATAACTTATAATAATAATCGGAAAAGTAATTTCAATTCGAAATTTATTCTAAGTGAGCATCCCCCACTCATTTCACTCAGCTTTTAAAGAAGGAGTCATTTGCAAATAAAATATTCAACTTAACTTTTTTTACAACTTAATATCTATGAGTATAAAATTTTTTAACAGAGATGGCATTCTTAAATTCTCATTTTTCTTTTACTAGATATGAATGAAATAAAAAGGAAATTTTCATAATATTAAATTGTACTTCCAATTTTTTATAAACCTTTCTTCGTTTTATAATTATCACAATAGAATTAATTTCGGCACAAAATGACTTCTAGCTTATACGACGCAATTTTGCATGAATTCTGCAGAAAGTTTATGCTTCAGGTCCGTAAGTCTCTGGCATCGCTGCGCATAAACCGACACAAAGAATTGGCCCGTAAGGTCAAGAATTGTCGATCGATTTGCGCTGTTCAAGAATTCCCGGATTCCCAGTCGCTCAATACAGTGGAGCTCCATCGAGCTGGTGAGACATGCTGACCCAGAAGAGGTACGAAGAAAATCTACTTCTTGTCTACATTTAGTCCCTAGCGCACTATATTTTTGGCCAAGGGAAAAAAAAAAACAGAACGTTGACTTGTAACGAATCATGCTAAAAACGACATCATCTTATAACCTTTGCAACATACAATTCTTGTTCTTAATCTCCGCCATTCTTTTAAAATGCAGCCTGGTCTATAAATAGTTATTAATTCATCAAATAAAACTACTTTCACTTGGCTTATTCATATTTGAAAGGCATGATGATCCTATGTTCAAACAAGATATACAAATTGCACGAAATAAGGTTATATTTTCAATTAACATCATACAAAGATATAAAAACGAGAGATTCACCTTTGCTCATCGATACCGCGCAGGGAAGCCGATCATAGGATATTTCTATTAAGTCCCACCGAACGGCAACAGGACATGTGGTACGCCTGTTGGTATCAGTTTGTGTGTTTGTGTTTTAGAGAGCCGACGACGATTATTATTATTATTTAAATTAAGCGCACCATAAGGCGTAAATTAATAAAGATAACAGTTAACATCATGAAGGCTAAATACCCTTGTCAATAAAAAAACTATTTAGTTGAGTTTTAAAATGAAGACACGATAAACGGCAACTCTAGCGGGAGACGCTTTATTTCTAGCGGGAGATCGTTCCAAAGTCGTATCGCATTATAAGGGAAATGCCGGTCTCGATAAATTATTGTCAAAAAAAGGTATTTGGAACTTCCCATACCCAGTTGAACGGAAACCAACTTTTACACTTAACCAATGGTGTACAAACGCAATCGGGTGATCCTCGCATCGAACCGCATTAGACAGTTCAGACAACAATCCTATTTTCCTTTTAGCCTCAAGTGTAGGCAACTTATAACGTAGACAAGTAGAGCTTATGGCTTGATACTTAGAAAGATTAAAGTCCATTCGAATAACGTTATTTTAGGCAACAGTAATGCGGTGTAATTGGCACTTTTTCGCACTTCCCCAGAATATCACACTGTAATCCAATATTGGACGTATTATTGTTAAAATATACGATCATATACACTTTATCAAATATAATTTTCCGTGGAAATTAATGACAATTTAGCATCGAAAGAGATCCCTAAAATTTTGATGGTATTACCACTCAGATCATCCTTAGAGGCTATAAAGACAACGGCTTTGTCCTTATCAAGAGATATCCCACGCTTTGCATACCAAAGATGCAAGTGCCTTATATCCTCATCCAAATTGGACAAAATTATTGTTAGATCCTGCGGGTGAAAAGTCAATAACAGAAAATTATCATCGACGTAGCTAAGGATACAAAAGTTAAACAGGTGGTATACATCGCAGCTGTTGCCACCGCATGCATAAAGGGACCCAGAATGGAACCTTATGTATTATTTGAAACTGAAACTAAGTCGTTAGAACTCAGCTCATCGCTTACATGAACGTCTATCTCTAGTTGCTCTATTTAGAGCTCCTTGTTCTTGGAAAAAGTTATTTCGCCCACTAAATATTTCAATTTATTGCATTTCGTCCGCCATTTTGATTCCACTCGAATAGGCGGATCCCGATTTTGGAGTCCGGTCTCGTTGTGCGTTATTTTTAGACAGTATTTTCGTAACCGATCTCGAACGGTTGGACCTATCGGACATAATGGAAACACTCTTAGTCAACTGTTCGTCGTATTCCTTGCGAGTTTCTTAGGGTTATGAGTATTTGTGTTGTTACTGAGCGCATAAAAGGCACAAGAAAATCGAATATCCCACGTCAGGTATGAAGTGAGATCTGTTTTCTGAATTCAAAAAAAAATACGCACTCTTTAAATCCATTGTCAAGTTACCAAGGAAAATTAGGATGTTGTTATAGTTCAACCAACTCTGAGGCAATGGTGTCGAAAACAAAAAAAAACAACAAAAAAACAAAAAAACAAAACAATTCGAAAGGAGATCTGAGACAGCTCGGACCCGACTCATAATGACTCATTTCCACCTTTTCACCTGAAAGATTTTTTTGGGAGAAAAACGTATGACGAATAAGGAAGAGCTGAATGAATAACCGACAAAATACAGGATGATTCAAAATGATGTCCGGCATTTCAAAATTTTACTATGCATTTATTTTATAACATAAACTAACCAGACCGGGTTTGAAAAGCAGGAAGACTCAAATATTTTTAACCTTCCCGCAATTGGAGGCTGTAGTGGCGCTAGTGTCGCGATAAAAGTAAAGAATGAAAAGGCACATTGCGTCTTGGAGTATGCAAAAACAAACTCTATAAGGTTAGTCCAGCGGGCATTTCGTATAAAGATTGCCCCACTGACAAAAGCATCCGTAATACTACGTTCGCACTAGCACATTGTATCTAGATCGGCAGCTTGAACTAGATTCGAATTTTGAAGTGCGAACGTTAGCGATCTGGATTCGAACTAAATCGACTGTCTCCAAACTCGATTCACTGAATCCTGTTCGGAGAACTCGATCGATGCTGCCAATCTAGATTCGTTCCTTCCCACAATCCCTTACTCGATTAAGTTTTCACAAAATGGCGTCCAAACAATCGATCGACTCGCGGTCCGAATTAAAAAACAAAATTTTATTCGGCCTATGGCTTGAAAACTTGGGTGGATTGAGACGACAAAAAAAAATTCGTCCATATACAATCCCTTGCACCTATTGACTATAGTGAACAATTGGAGTTGTAAAGCTGGGTGGAGCAGGGCCGTACCCAGAAATTATTTTCGGGGGGGGGGGGCTGAGGGGGTACGGCCCTGGGGTGGAGATTAATGTACGAGTTCCCTAACTGGATAGCAGCGCTGAAGTGCGAACACTCTGTGGATCTGAAATGAATCCAATTTCTCAATGAATCTAGTTTGTATCTGGATCGACTCGATCTAGTTCTGTAGTGCGAATGAGGTATAAGTGGTATGATCAATTTCTGGAAAGTGGATGTCTTTGTAAACCAGCACGGAACTAGTAACAGCAGACATGCTGAAAGGATGAAATAAAAAGTAACCAAATTACCTGTGGATATGAAATCAGCAAAATAAGCGGTGGCGTCTTGTTTTGCTTTTATTTTGATGCTGAAAGGAGTTTGGGATGAGATTGACTATCGTCTTGACATTGTCCGGGTGATTCGAGGGAGCCACATAGAACATTTGTAATGCTAGAATCAAAAATATTTGAGTTTTCCTGCATTTTAAACCCGGTCTGGTTAGTTTACGTTATAAAATAAAAGCATAGTAAAATTTTGAAATCCCGGACATCATTTTGAATTACCTTGTATAAAAGGAATCAAACAATGGTCACAAGTTTATTCATGGAAGAGGTAGAATTAAATGGCATAGCATGGCATATCATGGCATATCCTTCCATGCCTATAGGACTACATGGAAAAGTAGCCTAATTTACGTTTTATTATTTGAAAAAATGGAAGGAAAAATTCTGCGACCTGGACTCGAATCTGGAAACTTGTGTCAAGCTTGACGCTTCTACCAATTGGGCTATCGCAGACACTTGTATAGCCAAGCTGGCACTAAGTATCTTAAAGACAACCAAGTCGTCAAGATGGAAAGCCCAATGGAAGGCGGGCATTCGGTTCGAGCATAACACTTAGGATTCCTGGTTCGAATCCAGGTCACAGAACTTTTCCTTCCATTTTTTCAAATATCATTTACCTGATGTTTGAAAATCAGTTCCAGTTTATATTCGTTCTTTCTTAATCTATGTTTGAAGAAACATAAAAAGTTTTGTTCCGAAATCTTTATTTTATTTTGTTCCCATAGGATTTCACGAGGGACGTACATTAATACAGCAGAAATAAATTTCTCTAATGGAAGTTCCCAACCTAATCGGGGAATATTGGCATCCCCAGAAGGTACAGAAGTATGTCCAAGGGTACGGAGAATATTTGACAAATAATTACAGCATCATCTTCCAATTTTTCTGTTGAAATATTGCAAAAACAGTTGTGTTAGCAACTTTCCCCGCAAGGCGCTCTCCCTATGGGATAAGAACAGCTGGAAAAAAGTTTATTTCCTCTTTTGTTCTCTTATCCATGGTAACTTTATTTTCTTTCATAATGGAATAAGATACGGGAAGACTTACAAAAAGCCAAAGGATTATGGGAACCGAAAAAGGTTGAGAAACCCTATCTAGTACAAACGCTAAAAACTACTGGAAACTCATTTCATCATTCAACTTGTTTTTCTTTCATGTATGATACCAAGAATCTTTAAACACCTTTATGAAAACTATATGAAGGCAATACTCCTGTTCAACAGGAATAGTGAATAGTTAAAACGCGCAAACCTCGCTTAACATTAGACACGCTTCATATATTGTTGGTACCTAGAGTCATTTTGCTTCGTCGAATTACTTTCTCAGTTCCTACTGTATATAAGTCAAGTACGTGTATTATATGGCAGATTTAAAAATGATATATCAGAAGGAACAATAAAAAATTATGAACATTTTTATGCGCAAGAATATAAAAGACAAGTGGAATGCGCAAAAGACATCAGATAATCACAGATTCAGCTATCTACGATGAAAACGATGTAACCAGGGAAGCTTGATCTTACTGAGGCTTGAAACAGACGTCATCTGTCTATTGCCACAGAAATTGGCGGAAACTGACATTTTCTGGATGGATGCAGATGAAGACAATTGTAACGGTGCTACGAAATGTAAACTTTAATTTGAGGCACTTTATAATTTCATTTTGCATTAAAATGCCGAAGATTGTTTTCACTAATCAAGACTAATACAGAGAAACGTCGAAGAATGCTATCAAAGTTTTTTGGGCCACCAATTAGACTATCAATTGCATCTTACTTTGTTCAAGTAAGTTATTTTGTTTCAAAGCTATCGTCTACAAAATGTGAATCGTGAGCTCTGGACATGTACGTTAAATTGGAGACCAGCATATTGTAAAATTAAGGTTCCCTGTTATTCTCTGAAGAATGCACATGATACCCATGGCATTATCTCATTAAGTTAGTACATTTTAAAATATGCTAGTATTAGCAATGAAATTTCTCAAATGAAACTATACTGTGTCACTGTCTATTTTACCGCCACAAATCAAAATGCAGAATGCACCATAAAACTCGATGGAGAAGCTGATAAGTAGCCGTTAATAAATTTGTTAAGCAATCATGACTTAAATCATGTAATTTCCACAGTCTTTGTGGTCTCCGAAGATACTCGTTCATTTTTGTAAACGCTTAATTGCAGATAAATTAACAGGCATTCCCTATTCGTCTAGGAGGGAAACAGAGAGGAGAAATGTTCTTGGCTAAAGAATTCTCGTTTAGTTCTTTGCACATTAGAACTTGAAAGTAAAAGGCAGCCAATCGACTTCGCTCGTCGACTTCTCCAATACACTCTCTGCCGCTTTATGCATTGATCTCTCGTTATACGAGTTCGTACGCTCTGGAGAGCTTCCTGCCCGCAATAAGATATTCAATACACTTTTGCATGCGTGGTAAATTAGGCGCTCCCAAGCAAATGTAACGTTATAACTTAATATAATAAAAAAAATTAATGCATGCACTCTAAAAATATACTCATCTGTCGGAATATAACAATGTAGAGAGAGAGAGAGAGAGAGAGAGAGAGAGAGAGAGAGAGAGAGAGAGAGAGAGAGAGTAAATGAGGGATTACAGTCACCTAAAATATAAAAAACAACGAAAATTTAGTTAAATTCGTTATCTTTTGAAGTAAATTTTACTGGTAAATTATTAATTTAGAATTACAATTAGCAACAAATTAAATAGGCAGTAAAATTTAATTGCGTACACCATTATTAAATGTGATCTTTGTTTAATGCTTCCATTCATTCATTATTTCAAAAATTTCACTCATTAGATATTTCAATGTTTACTTCTGTTGTAGAGGGTCCACTTTCTTCCTTTGTAAATTCTCATAGTAGAATAGAAAGCTCACAGCATTTCGTTCAATTATTGTTACTGGCAGATGCCTATGTCATGTACCATCGAGAGATAAATTGGACGAGTTGCTGCAATCAACTATCATGCCATCTCCACTAACTCGTTGCGTTCTTGCTGACAAGGAAATTAACTTTGTTTGCCAGTCAGATAACGTCCCATTGTTGAGTACGAATAATTTCCTGCACGGCAATGACATCCAAATTCATGCAAACATAAAAGATACGTCCGATTAAATAGGTAAACATTAATTATTTTACTATTTCAATTATTTTACTATCAATTACTTTCCAAGAAGACAAAAATTCTTGTTTTATTCCATATGCCATCATGTAATGATCAGCGTTTACTTTACAATCCCATTCAAAAGGATTGCAAAATAATGTTCTCTACAGAATATAAAATTAATAATTCTTGAAAACATTTTAAAGATGAGATACAGTACTCACTCGTCAATAGTACTTCACTTCTCAGTAAAAACATTGCAAGAATGTAATTTTCGGTCTCAGACATATCCGACAGCCAACATAAAAACTGACAGCAAAACATAAAATAAAAATAATTTAGCGTATCGGCGCATTTTAGATGATATATTTGCTAATTTTTACTTTCATTAGAGTGAGGGAGTGTGTTTTTCTATGTGAACGGACTTGTCTAATTACGTGCAAGTGAAGGGGGTTCACACTAAATGAAGTCAGGGAAACCAATAAGAACATATTAACGTACTGAATTTTTAAATTTTAAGAGCTTATAAATGGAAGCAAGGACGCAAGTGTACAGCAATCTTAATTAAAATACTCTGGCGAAAACAAGCGTAGAAATTAAGCTGGAGTTTGGCCAGGAAAAATTATCAGTCATCAAGTGGTAACGATAAATCGGAGTAAAAATTACAACTTTTTGTAATATTAGCAAAATCGGTTTTAAGGAATTTTATATATTGAACTTTGGAAACTGAAAAACAAGGCATCCGTACCTTATTTACTCCATAAACCTCAACTGGTCGTCAAACTATCTCTCGGCAGGGTTTACGTACCAAAATCATCATCCGAATGGATACACTACAACGATCCACCAAGCATTGAAATTATGTTGCTCTTTTCTTATTTTGTTTTTGCGCATATAATATTCATAGGATCAGCTTGAAATGTATATAAATAAGTCTGAGAGCTATTTCTATTCAAAAGCAAATTCAATTTTCTCGTTATAATCAAACAAAAAAAAGCTACGAATTCATAACTGATACGCAGTTTATTAAAAAAAATGACTATCCAATTATTTTCATGTCCTCCCCAAAATTTTCACAATTAACGTTTTAAAAGTTTTATCTTTATTTTATGTTCAATCATATTTATTTATTTGGTAACTGTAGCACCATGTTTTCAAATAACTCGTACGTATATGCTAATATCAAAATGCATTCACCGACGGATGAATTTTATCGATTTTTAAATCAGTCGGCTCTTCCTCTTCTTCCATTTAATCGTGCATATAATCAAGTCAACTTCTCCACAGCTAATGTTGGAAATAAAATAATGCATTTGCATGGTAATTAGTCTTTCAACAAAAGTGATTCAGATGAAATGCAAACATAGCGCCATAAAGCCATTTGCCGCCACAAATTAAAGTTTGCAATTTCAAAAACAAAAGTGGTTTTTTTATTTAGTCTCATAAATAATCTGTTTTATATTCTTTCGTTACAAAATAAATTAAAATAACTTTCATTTTGAAATTAATAGTATTTAAAAGTTTATCATATGCTAAAATTCAAATTCTGTAAAAAGAAAAAAAACCAAAAAAAAACCGGTGAGATGTGTGGTCAATTTTCAGAGAATTTTATATATTTTCATACATGAACCAAGTCCAGCGTGGATCAGTTCTTAAAGACACTGCGTACAATGTTGATTGTTATGACTGTAAAGCAATGGCAACTCCCAGACGCCAATAAAATTCGTTTCTGTCGAGACTGTTCGAAAACAAGGCAGTCACACAGCCCTTTAGATCTTTAAAAATTAATAAACTCTATTTGATAATAAAGATCATTATTTGAATATTCAAATATTTATTAGAATTTTTCTATCACGTAGATTTTGCGTGAAAAGAGCTTCAAGGTAAACTCCAAGGAAAAAATCGACTTTATTATTTTTGTATCATAACATTAATCCAGGTTAATAGAGTATATATCATTCAAAATTTTTCGATTTTTCCTAATATTTTATTAAGAAAAATGCCTCGGAAAATTGAAAATTTGCGTGGGATCTTCCATTCCGTCTCCACAGAACACGACCGAACAAGCTGCCATTCCCTGCCGCGAGAACCTCGGGGAAATTTCGTCGCCGAGATTCTAGTCGCTTAAATTGATTCTACATATCGTAAGATTTTACTAACCTGTTTTATGTGGGAATGCCTTCAATTTGTTCTCAGTTTGGATGTGTAAATAGACAGTCGGATAGAAATTTCACGTTTCATAGATTTCCACAATCAGAATCGATTAAAACAGTGGATTAGTAGTTTTTGAGAGCGAGGGAACTGGTATCCAACTCCAAGCAGCATCGTGTGCTCATTTCGAAGCGTCTTGCTTTGACTATACATCCGCCGTTGTAAATTCAGTATCAAAGTAAACAAGAAATTCGCTGAAACTAGATCACATATAAGGTGGAACTAGATGCTCTTCCAACTCTAAACGGGCCTGGCGTTCTTCAAGAATAACGACCGGAATAGCACTCGTTAAACGCCGAAGGAATGAGGAAGTAGGCCTATCTACTGTGTAGGGCCGCCGTAATATGCACACGCCGACGCGGCAAGCATTTAATACATAGAGCTGTATATCGCAGAAGTTTCCGTAGCATTTATTTCTGCTAACAGCCCTTGTACATCGCTGTCACTGTTATCAAAATCGCTGTCGTCACTGTCGGTCTTGTTTTCATATTCGTAGTCCATTGTAGGCCTAGTCCACTGCGATGCCCAGACCAGGGAAGCGGGAAAACTGATAGCGGGGCCTGCACTGGCCCTGACAATTTACTGATAGCAGCGCCTGCGATAGAGTCCAATGTATGACGTCACGATTTCGAAACTCCTTCGCACCTCTCGGCAACTTCTGACGTCACAGATGCCGAAACGTGGCGTCATCGATCGGGGGGGGGGGAACAAATGAAAGTTTTTTTTTATATATTTTATCAATTTTGAGTTCGAAGTGAAAATTTTTATACGGCTACGTTATTATTGAGACCTTCATCTTTCATTTTAAACAAAGTTGTTTTGAGTGTGGAGTTTACCTTTAAAATTTATAACAATAAACATATTAAAATACTATTTTAGCTAGTATGATTGTAGACTTTTTTTTTGCTTTAACTATCTCTGGAATTTCCTTCTTAACGATTTAAAAAAGCCAGCCAGCATACAGTAATCCACTTGCCCTGGTAAGATTTTCCATTTCCGAAATATACTAATATTTCTTGCTGTTTCCATTATAAAATATTTCCATTTCCGAAATATACTAATGTTCCTTCATTGCTGTTTCTACATTTAGTAGAAGAAAGTCTCGATGCGGGTCCAAGAAGAGGATTTTCAAAGATCCTATGGATTTTTCTAAGTTACGTACATAATATGTAAGAATGTAATAAAAATTTCTTGTAATTTAAGAATTAATTTTGTAAAAGATCATCCGCTATTTCTTTGCACTTATATCCTTTATGCAGCCTTTTTTTTCAACAGACTATCGAAAATCTCATCTGAACCAGATCCCTTATTTGAGGCTCTACGAAGATCTCTTGTTTGCATCACTTGAAAAATGTTTTATTAGATATGTAAATTCAAAATCGAACCATTATAAAGAATCTAATCACAGAAAGTTTATTTTCCTTTTTGTTCTAAAAAACACGGACCCTACTCTTATCAATAAATAAAATTTTGCTATTGCAAGAAATTTTTATTGTAGTTGCTATCCATCCAATTTGCCACAATGTTTTTCTCTGTTAATGTTGAATGCCGACTTGTACATGAATAAACCGATAGTTGGCCTATTGGCCCTTTTTCCTCAAAAACAAATAGTTTCTCGAATTTCGACTGGTTTTCGATTATTCGTAGGGAAACAAACAAACTCAAATGATCGTGCATAATAAACATCTAATTTGCATTATCCGATTACAATCGATGTCATTCTTAAAATAACAAATTTCCTGTCGATATTTAAACATTAAAGATTCAATATTTATTATTGATTATACAGTATTTGCTTTAAAAAAATTCAAATTTTCTTAACAATCGTCGATCCTAATTTGGATATAATAGGAAATTAGCACATTCGAAATAAATAATGCCTCCAAATTAGATTCGGGACATATGGTTGAACAGGAGAAAAAAGTAATAATCCTTTTGAAAATTTTTTTTAAATTAAATTCATAAAAAAGGAGACATAAAAAATTAATTCAATGGAAAAGGCACAAGCTTCCTTCCCCCAATCTTCCCGAAATGACAAGACAATCTCTTATCTGAAACCTGATTAACTCATTTCCTTCCGACTGGAAAGGAAGGAAGATGGGCTCGGGTTGAAAGAAAAGATGGCGGCAGCTGCCCGGTTGCTTAGCAACCGACGACAACTACATTTTCGACTCGTGTTGTCTCTTCCTGTCGTTCACGAATGCTCACACCAACCACGGGACCGATAACCATCGCAAGATTGAAGGGAAAGAGCAAAAAGGAACCGAAAATTACGAGCCTATTTCGAGCAAAGACGAAAAGAAACAGGTTGAAAGAGAAAAGAAGGGGGAAAAAAGAAAAGAGAATTGAATTCTAAGGACAGAAAAAAATGTTATCAATATAGAACACACCTTTACCCTTAAAAAGAACTTCTTACTTGGTTTTGACAGGTGGACTTGATAAGAGTAGTCGAAGAACTTCCTTCTTTTAAAGAATAACATGATAACCTCAATAAAGAGAAATATATTTAAAAGATGTGTCACTGTTTTGGATGAAGACAAATATAACCAATTTTAGGTCCTTCTTTACCCCTAAAGTGCAAAGGAAACATGCGGAAAAAAACAAGATTTTATTCACCCATTCAAAAGATTTCATAAAATTTGTCTCAATTCAAAACAGCATTACAAAAAAAAGTTTAAAAAATTGTTTTTGAGATTACAGAGATATTATGGATTTAATAGTTCTGTTTCTTGGCTTAATATAGCTATCAGATAACTTAAGCCATTTAAAAGAAATCCATTTTTTTACAATTAATACCATTATACGGGCCATACTCCCATAATTGTAGTCTCAAGTTAGAACATGCACAAGTACAACAGCTATTTCAATATTTCATTAACAACCAAGCTAAAGGCAAATAAAGGGTGTCAAGAAAATCAGATGATATAAAATAATATTAAAGTAAAAGTAAATGTCGCCCCTCCCCCCCACTAAAATCCGAGAAAATAAAATTTAATTTTCTATTAGTAAAAATGCTCATATTTCTTCAAATATGTAATATTCGATGTTTGATAGGGAGCTCACGGGAAACGCATGTGACTCCTTTTCCCCCTCAATAGACGCTGCCTTATACGAGGCCTCTGAGAAAAGTATCCGACCTTCGGCCGGGAAAAAAAAATTACACACCTGGAGCATTGAAAACCTAATCACCCTCAAAGTAGTCTCCTTGGGACTCCACACACTGCTCCCAGCGGTGCCGCCATTGTTGGAAGCATTCCTGGAAAGCGTCTTTCGGAATGGAGTTTAGCTCGGCTGTCGTTCAGCCATAATGTCCTCTCTTGTATGAAATCACGTTCCTTTCAATGGCCTCTTGAGTTTGGGGAACAGCCAAAAGTCGCAGGGGGCCAGATCAGGAGAGTAAGGAGCCTGTTTTACCACGGGAGTCTGGTATTTCGCCAAAAAAGTCTGCATCAAGTTCGGTTTTTGAGGCGCCAATTGCCTGTTGACCACAACTGTGGTCTCTTGCGCCGCACTGCATTACGTAGGCGACGGAGGACATCCCTGTAGTACTCTTTGGTGATTGTTTGACCCTGTGGTGCGTACTCGTGATGTACCACACCGCGAGAGTCAAAGAAAGCAGTCAGCATCACTTTCACATTGCTGCGCACTTGGCGGGCCTTCTTTGGTCGTGGTGACGAGGATTGCTTCCACTGTGACGACTGATGGTTTCCACCTGGCTGTCGCCCAGTTTCTGGCAAAATTTGATGCAGTAACGCTGCTCCAGTCGTTTTGTCATTTTCCTTCAAATCAAAAACAGACGAGAGAACAACACACTACCTCCCTCTAATGCTGATTGCCAGCAACTGACGCTATTGAGAGGCGGGAAAAAATTCACGCATACGCACAAAGGTTCAAGGTCGGTTCATGCAAGCGCGCGCGATCCAAATCCATCAGGTTTTCGCCCAAAAAAAATTAGGTCGGATACTTTTCTCGCAGGCCTCGTATATACATCATCATTTTATGCTCATTATTAATAATTCTTGGAAACGAACGTTTAATCATCGCATCATCAGTATCTCAGTTTCCAAAATACTCACATTCACACAGGATATAGTGAAAATGTATTTTTATGAAATGTTTGTATCTGCTGTGCTACCAAATAAGCTAGGTAATAACCATGGCGTGGCTCAGACTTTTTTTTTTTATTAAATTTTGCACTATCTTAAAAATAAACACATGAAAACGTTTAGAATTAATACAGTAAAAATTCATAATGAAAATTCTAGAAAAAAAAATTTAAATGGTCACAATGGATGGACCTCTCCAAGTATGCCACAGGTAGCCTAAATAATTTCTTAGTCACGTAATTTAATTTAGATGTACACTTGATGTTGTTGCAATTCCCACTCTGCTCTCGATGTCTTGAAGCAAAATTTGGAAATTCATCACTCTGTGTAGTCTAGCAGTCGCCGATTCTTCTATTAACATGCTTACTATTTGCTCAATACAGCACGGAGCTAAAGGAGCGCTTCCTCTGTCGTCTTTCTACTCTTACTCAATAGTCTACTAACTCTCCATTATCTCCAGTTACTGTTTTTTTTAAAGATTTTCAGGAAATTGTTAAGTACTAAGAACTCTCAATTCTAAGAAAAGCCTGAATAATAGGAATTCTATGCATTGTTACAAATTGAAATTTATCTATATTGCACAAACTTTGCCTTGCAGTGTTGGTCAAAAGATATACATTGTTGATCCTTGCATAGTGTTGGTGCATTGTGTGTTGATGCCATTGTTGATACCTATTGTTGCACAAACTTTTCCTTGCATTGTTGGCCATGAGATATTTCTCATTAATATGCCTTGCCATCATAATGAATATCGATTTATTATCGATAATTATTATATTTTCGAAATCTGAGGTAGACAGTGACCATCCTCATGCTTTGAAGGTCAGGTACGCAAAATTTCATCAAGATCGGAATAAAACTGTAGATTTGTATGAAATACAAACCCATCCACATAAATAACATTCTTCTTTATATATATAGATAGATAAAATAAAACTCATCCACTTAAATAAACATTCTTCTGTAACATTGACACCCTCTGCTAAGAAACACTGCTCTTCACGTTGGGCGCCATTGTAACGTCTGCCAATCGATTATGCAAGTGACCTCCACAAAAACAGACTAGCTCAGTATTAAAAAAGGGTATAAAAGTTCTTTAACATAATCAACTGCCAGAGCGTCGGGTTCTTTAATTTAAATAAAATTGTAAAGGAAAACTCGAGAGTGAATTACTTCAGTTGAAATAATAAGGCAAAGTGTTAAATTCAAATAAAATAATCTTTATTTCAAGAAAATAAAATCAATTTGAAAGGAATGGGTAAATGCAAATAAGCTTAACTACTAATCTTAAATTCTAAGGCTATATCAATATGCTAATGAATGATTAAATGAATCTAAATGCAGCTGATGATTAAATTTAAGTTAAACACTAAAAGACTATTCAATCTAAACCTAAATGCAAATAATACTTATTCTCTTATTTAAAATTCAACCTGTGCTCATGTGATTAATCTATTAAAAAGTATCTCACCCAATCTTATCATTAATATTCACTTATCTCTATCTCAAAACAAAATTACAGGCTCTAATAAATATTTTCACTTACAGTTTGTGTCCACTAAGCAGAAGTTATTTTATCCATATCTGTATTACCACACTATATAACTTTAACACATATATCCAAGGGCACACACTATAAAACACAATATAGATCACAACACCAATATTTCACTTCTTTTGAAGCACACATTACTTTGCCTTGAAGACTATTCGCTTCGCGTTGGTACAGAAACCTGAATCTACTACCTCATGAGTCCGTTACTTCTCAAACAGTCTAAGGTGAGATCAACAGATACCTGCACAGTCTCCAAAACTTAATGCATGGCTTGTAGATTCTCAGCTATCTTCTCAATTGATGTGGGTCCTTGAAGTAATCTCCTCCCTGGTTGCTTTGTTTGTCTCACATAAAGTATCGCCATTAATTTCCAAGTCGTGGGATATCTACTATTCATCTCCATAATTTGATCATCTTGTCACCTTATTCACAGAAACGGTGGATTTGCATATTTCACCTCTCAATTGGGACTCATCTCATTTTATCAATATATTCTCATTTTAGAGAGTATCACATAATGTCACTTCCTCGATATATTCTCATTTCCCTGTCCAATTTAACATCCCCTTTTGATTTGTAGAAAAATGCAAGGAGAAGGGTCGCTTGACGGTTTCTGATCTTCAACTAATTGAAGCTTACAATCATCGAAAGAATCAGATTCGAAGTTTACCTCCCCAAAACAAAATTCAAACAAAAATGCGAGCTCTTCTACGCGTCGGCATGGGAGCCCGGGGATATTGGTCTCACACCCCCCCCCCGCCAAAACGGCGCGGCTTGTGTCATCTCTCAGCAGCCGGCCTCACTTTCATCAAAAAAAAAAATAAAATTGAAAGTAAAAACTCCCAAAATTGCATATTTGCCTAATAAAACTTCATCTCCTCTTGAACACACGAGAGATAACATTCATTGTTTATTATAATGCTTCACATTATTATTTATGTCATAGACCAATATGATTCTAAGCCACTATAATTCGCAATAATCAGAAATTCTATTTCCACTGACATCTCCTCTGGATGAAAACGCATTGTAAGCGTATTATTCATTCAATTCTTTAATCAATTAATAACTCAATTATAAGCTATTCCCTTACATCAATTCTTACAACAACATCACCATATTAAAATAGTCCTAATGAATTCCTCTTCAAAAGACAACAAATGAATCTATAATCACTATGAATGTATTAATATTCAAATTGCCTTCAATAAACACGTGAAACGTCACACTTCTTTATATATATAGACTAGCAGAGGACCCGACGTTGCCCGGGATAATTACGCTTGTAGGTAAACAGAACAACCTCAAAAAGCTAAATTAAACCTCCAAATTAGTTAACTAATAACTCAATCACTACAATATAGAGCGAAGGGACTATCCATTTTAAGAAAAATCCGAAAGACAGGAATTTACCTCTTCACTGAAAAAAATCCATTCTAAGTGATATACCGGGACTTGATTTACCGAAAAAAAATGTTTTAAAGGCTCACAATGGATGGACCTCTCCAAGGATGCCTTCTAGTGTAAATAATTTTTTACTCACGTAATCTTACTTTAGGTGTACACTTGATGTTGTTGCAATTTCCTTTCTTCTTTCAATGTCTTGAAGCAAAAATTGGCCATTCGTCACTTTGTGTAGTCTAGCGGTCGCCGATTCTTCTATTTACTTGCTTACCATTTGCTTAAGGAAGCACGGCGCTAAAGAAGTGCGTCCTCTATCATCTTTCACTCTTTCTCAATAGTCTTCTAACTCATTATCTCCAGTTAGTGATCATTTTTAAAGATTTTCAAGAAATTGTTAAGTACTAAGGATTCCTTTATCTAAGAAAAGCCTGAATAACAGGAATTCTATGCATTGAATTCTATATTGCACAAACTTTGCCTTGCATTGTTGGTCATGAGACATATATTGTTGATCCTTGCATAGTGTTGGTGCATTGCGTGTTGACACCATTGTTGATAAGTATTGTTGCACAAACCTTGTCTTGCATTGTTGGTCATGAGATATTTCTCATTAATATGGCCTGCCATAACCATGAATATCAATTTTTTATCAATAATAATTATTTTTTCGAAATCTGAGGTAGACAGTGACCTTCCTCATGCTTTGAAGGTCATGTATGCGAAATTTTATCAAGATCGGAATAAAACTGTAGATTTGTATATCCACAAACAAACAAACAAACAAACATACTTCTTTATATATATAGAAAGATAGATAGATACTGATATTCATAACATACAATCATGATTTAAATTTAATTTGCCCTCTCAATACCGCCGGAAATTCCTTCTATATCTTAAACTTAAGAGTTTAATTCCCTATAGCTTACTTGATAATGGCACAACACCGAAAACAGCTGTCTCATTTATTACATATTTTATGAATTGTTAAAGTACCACTTTGATCCTCATTAATTACTTATTTATCTAATGAAACATTACTATTTAATCATAAAAATTTTGTTTATAATTTCTGTTATCCCATAATCTAGCTAATAATTACAATTAAATCGTTAAAAAGCAAATAGGCAATGACAATAAAAAAACTTACCTTGTACAAAACAATACTGAGCACCAAAAAATATTTTTCTTTATCTTTTTTCAACTTTTCCCGCTCTCTCATATTTCCTCCATTTTCATTACATTCAAAACTTCAAAAAAGTAAATCCCATTATCTCATTTGAATAGCATTACAAAGGTCACCCTTTAGAGAAAAAGACAATAAAACGTTTTAATGGCTTTTGTTTTAATATAAAAAGGGTCATAAAACAATGAAATCAAATATAAAAAGGAAAAAAATAGAGTTAAAAAAATAATTGAAAGCGAGAAAACGTGGTTTGAATTCTTAATTAAGATTAATCTCAAAGACGGAAAAAGGAAAAGAAAATTTTTTTTGATAGAATAGTTTCATAGTTAATGGGCATGGCAGGGGTTCGGAAGGAGTTCACTCCCAGCTTTCATCTCTTTCTTCTTTCCTTCCACTATTTTTTTTAAATATTACAAATTTAGTTCTTTTCTTAAGTGTTGAAAGAAGCAAAAGTTTAAAAAAATGTTGAAAAAATAACAAAGAGTTAAAAGAGCAAAAACTGAAAAGGAAAATTTTCTTAAACATGAAAAAAGATGAAACAAGTTGTCAAAAAATATATATATATATATGTTTGCGTAGTTTCAGCGAATTATTTTTTCTTTTCTTAATGGCTTAAGATCCAATGTCAAATGAAAATTTTCACAACATAATCTTTAAATAAAGGATTACATTAAAAATAAAAACAATTAAAAACAAGAATATAATTAACATAAGTATTCGACATTCGCTATCAGTATAAACTTTAATGCATAACTATTTTCAAAAACATGTTATCTTGAAAGCCGCTTGACGTAATTTATTCAAAGCATTAATGAGAAAAAAGGGGGATTTTTAAATGCTATCAAGTGTAATTTCAAATGAAAAGTTCGCTTCATATTTTATTCTAGGGAGGGATGCTTTTAAAGAGGAAAATAATCTCGAAAAAGAGATAATTTCCCTTATTATCAGTGTCTAACGAATTTTTCCCTGGAGAAAGAAAATGGAAACTTAATAGATTCCGTAAAATTAAAATTTAAAATAGGGCGAAGACAGTAGAGTCAACCGGAATCTTGGAGCGAGATTAGTTCCTTTAATATTTAAAAAATCGATGCAGAATTTTTTTTATCTGAACAAGTGTATTGCTCGGTAATAAAAGATTAATTGAATAAAGAGATAAAACGTCATGACAAAAATATAAAAGGAGAAATAATCATTTTAAAATTCTTCATATTAGCGTAAATAACGTTCATTTTCATTACACAATGGTCTACGGGAATAAAAGGCAAAACCGGTCGGTATTCTGTTTTCTTTCCCGCTATGTACTGCAAGGCTTTCACATTAACTTCATCAACAAGGACAGTAACAGAGAGGTCTCCATTTGAACAAATTATGTTTATATTTTTTATTACGATGATAACTTAATGGCAATTCTGTACTAAAATTTAGCAAAAAATTTTTATTCGCTCTGATTGGCTTCACTACACGACTAATACAAAACTCCGAATCAACGCTGGTTTCCCTGCACGACTCAAGCGCGATCATGGAAGAGTACTCTCTGGAGATTCTTTTATAATTTGTCAAAATTTAGAAGAAAAAAAAAAAAAAGGAGTGTTCTGTTTCTAAGCTCATGATTAATTTTATTCATACGGCTAACTTGTGTGGTTTAGACGAAGAGCAAAAGGCATAAATTTAAAAAGCTTTTATTTCCAATGTCGTAATAATCATGCAAAATTTACACCGACTACTTTCAATTCAAATTTAACATGATTACTTCATCTTGGAACTAGTTCGTTCAGCATAAAGATAAAGATCACGTGAGTATTAAATATAGCCAGTCTTAGGCTCATTTTGTATTATGATAATATAACGGAATGCTCATTCATTGTGATTTTTTGTGCAGTTAAGCTTGGAGAAAGCGACATTATTATACCCTAAGCACCGTGAATGGTGCGGACGATTGAGATGATACTCGGACCGTGCGACTAGGCAGCGGGAGTAACAAGTCATGATATGGTGTGTATCTAAAGGACACTGACTCTGAACAGATCGGCCAAATTAAAGCGATCGATGATCAGATGCGTCTTAGACACACGCCACCTCATTGTGATTTCAATGACTTCCAACAAGGAATGTTCGAAAGGCTGAATTAAGCACTTCTTATAGGCCACCATTTTACGTTACTCACGAAAATGGAGTTTAGGGTATATAACGAAATAGGGACAACATTTAGCTTGAAACTCTACAGTAGCGGAAAAGGGGGTCAGAAGGAAAAAAATTATTAATGTATCGCACGATTCTTTTTCGACCGTTCGTTATCGGTCGACTATTTAGACACAATGGCCCGAAACCTTTGAAAACAAGATAGCCAAATCTACCCAAAATAAGCATTTGAACTATTTTTTGGGAACTATAAAAATAGTTTTTTTTCAGATATGATGATTAACAATTAGTAATTTTATAACAAATTAAAGGAAAAATACACAAAAAAAGCATAAAACAAAGAATTTTGAAGAGCCTCAGGTTGCTATACCATTTCTCAATTTAAGCTCTTCAAGACCAGTGACGAACGTGCGTTCGTCAAGCTAGACCATCTGTGCAATACCATAACGAACATGCGTTCGTCATTTTCAGTTATTAATTCTATTAACGAAATGAAAACGTGGTTTTTCAGGAATGAAAGAGTAAAATCATTTGGAACAGTTTATTCTTTTATGGATCCATTTTCCTGTCGATAGATGGAACTATTGCGTTTATTCTTTGATTGCTAATTTCAACACTGTCGTACGTTGTATTTGCACAGTAAGCAACAATGCTTTTGCTCCAATTTTGTAAAAAATGGATGATTATAATTATGTTGATGCAAGTTGTGATGCCAAAGATCCTGATTTGAAATAAATATTGATTCTGAAATAGAAATATTCTTACAAAACTGTACATGACGAACGTCATTGATTTGCCAGATAGTACATAAAATCTGGTCTTGGGAGGTATCCTTCAAGTATCCAGCGTTGAACGTGATGCACCAAACCGAATCTAACTGCAATACCTGATTTTATGGAGTGTGTTCATGCGTTTAGTAGCATGGCAACCAATAAAAAAAAAAGAAAAAAAAACGAAAGGGAAAAATACCCGATGGACCAATCTGAGAAAAGTTTAAGTTTGTTCTTTTTTCAATGAATCAGAAAATATGTCTAAAAATTATTTAAAAATTATTTATATAATTCTAAATTTTTTTATTTAAGAATGTACTTTATATTATTTGTTGTTTATATTGGTTTTTTTCTTTTATTCTAAACATCATTAGCATTGCTATGGCGAAAATTCGGGAAAACTGCCGTCTTTAATATCGGGATTTTATTGTGAAAAAAAAAAATCATGAACTTTCGGAAGATATTTAACAAAACATATTTGAGGGTTACGAAATTTTTCTCGAAAACAAAGCCTTATTCTAAGTTAAACATAACGTACAATTTTCGATTGTTAATTTAGTGGATTTTGAATATCATTACATGGTCGACATTAATTTTTAAACCTATGTTTGGCGTAACAACATTTTATTAAAAGTCAAATAACTAAAACTTTTTCTGTGAATAATTTCATTGGAATAAACAAAATAACAAATTTCAAATATCACAGTTTTGTCTAAATAATATGTTGTGTGAGTTTCTTATGACGCAAGAACAATTTTGTAAATTAAAGCTAATAACCTATTAAGTATTCAAATTGATATCCTTCCACTTGCAGACACTTCGTGACTCTCGCATATGTTTTGTTAAATGTTTTCGAAAGTTTGAGTCAGATATAAAAAGGTTTCAGACAAAAAGATTCTTCTTTGTGGACAAAAATGCTATTTTGTGGACAAGATTTTGTTTCCCGTTGATTATGTCCCAATCCACAGTTATATCTCGTTTCTCAAAAATATTCTGTTTATTAATGTAGAATTAAAGCCGGTAAACAAAAATAGCTATCCCTTTAAAGAAATAAAGTTGACCTTCAAATGATCTTGAAAATCTCCGCCATACTGAATCAAAAATACCATAATATTGCCCTCTTCATGTGGTTCAACATTTGTTCAAAATATTTTTTTTGTTAACAATTCGAAACTCTTTATTTTGATCGCCCAGTATACTAGTCTTCTTAAGCTCTTCTAATCTTTTGAAAATGGATATCAGATGGATGAGTTTACATTTTATGAAATCTTATGAAATGAAAATAATTAAAATGGCTTCTTATAAACTCATTTAAATAGAGCATTAGTTTATTAAAAGTCAATGTGAGGAGACATTTAGACTAGAAATTTATTGCAGAAAATATTACGAACTAACCAAAAATATAGTTATTTAAGATCTAATAAATGTTTTCCTTTTTCTAATACTAAGAAGACATTTGGATTGACAACACATAAATCAGTTTTTATTTTATTCTTCCTTATAGGCTATTTTTGCAACAATTTGTTTATCGTAAATAACAATAAATTCGACATAACGGCATCTATTGATTGTTAAAGATGATCGATAGAATGGCGATGTTTTTAAAGAGTTAATAAAAATTAATATCCATAAAACCTAACAACTAAACATTTTCCGACACGATCCTATCCGACAAAACGTATTACTAAATTTGTTCTACTCCATATGGATTTCGATAATTTAGCGAAACCTAAGCCAACAACTCTCATCTCTCCTTCCACGCGCAGTAATCCATCGATAAAATATCATCTTATCGCTAAATGGGAGAGGGCGGGTAAGGGTGGGTAGGAAGTTTACATTATAGAACGCTGTGAAGCGTGGAGCGATTGTGCTGGCCAAACGATAAATAATCTTAAACTCTAATAACCACGGGGAAACAGGACCCCCAACTATAAGTAAGTTTGCGAAATTCCTCGTAAATCTTCAAACCACACGAATGATATGGAAACCAGTTAGAGCGATGGCGTCATGGGATGGGGTGGCAGGGGGTAACCATTTCTCCTCCCCTACCATCATCCCCTCCTCCTTTAGTAGATTCAGTTCGGAGCCAAAAGGCCCCAGCCAGGCAGCCAGCCATGCTTGACCAATAAGTAGATTCAATTAATCAAGATCGCACCGAGCTAATGTAATTTAGGGGGTCCGCCAGTAATTCCCAATGAGTTCTATTTACAAATAAATGGCTCCCAGTGATTTTGAGGCCAACGAAAGATGATGAATGAGAACGCAGAAGAATAATCTAATGAAAATAATGAAAAAGAAGATAAATCGAAAAAGGGTTGGCAGGTTTTTTTGCCCCCATCCCTCGTCCTATTTCTTTCTCGTCTCTCCCTTTCTTTCGCTCCTTTTTTCCAATTCGGTGTGGGCAGAAGACCCCGATTCGCTCCGTTACCCAGATCCACACTCCGACTCCATTCAAAGAAGCTCTCTCACACACTTTTTTTTTCCTTCTTTTTTGTGATCAAAGATTCACACACATAGAAGAGGAAAAAACATTCTAACCCACCCGTCATTTAAAACCGTCATACATTACATGACTAAGGATAAATTTATTTTCCCGTAAATTTATTTTATGGAGAACGATATTTCAAAAAGAACGTCCTTTTCAAGTCTTAAAAATAATCTCTCCTGATGCCCAGATTACCAAAGAAAATGAGCATTCTCAGAAAAATTATTTATTTCTTCGAAAAATCATTTATACTGTAAATCATACTTAATATTCATGAACTGCTTGTTTTTTCTAATAAATTAAGCGACTACATAAAATAAAGCCATCAAACTATTTTCATATAAAGACAAAGTTTATGGCGCAAGCTTAGATAAAATGTTATACAGGTTTGCGTTGAATTCACTGTGAATTTAAATGCGATAATATCGGCTTATAAATACTGCAGAATGTTAATTACGACTTGTCATTCAACGACTTCATTTATTCATGCATAAAAAATGCATAAAGTGCCAACATTTTAATACAAACTTTTACATAATCATATAGCCCTTATTGATCTGAAGGTCCCTGCGTATAAAGTTCTGATAACGAAAAACCAATATCCATTTTCGCTAGATCAAGTGACAGCTAATAATATTTTTCATATCTACTTGTGCATTTATGTAAATTACAAAATAAAATAAAATTTAGAAATAATAATGAAATGATTTGTATCTTATTATTTTTTAATCTTTAAGTAACTCAGTTTATTATTATTTTACAAAGTTATTATTATCATAACTGTAACTGCGCCAAATGAATTTCATAAGATAATGGCGCATTCAGAAATTTTCTAAAAGATATTTTTTAAAAAAACTTGATCTCTCCTTATACTATACAGGGTGTTTCATAATTGGTGTCCCGTCTTTAGGTCCAAATAACGACTCAAGGGGAACAGATTGGGGAAAAATGAATATTGATTATTTGGTTTTAATGCCCCCTAATTCAGAATAAAAACATTTCGCGTCCCTGGGGCAGGGCATGAGATTTTTTAATGCCCCCTAATTCAGAATAAAAACATACCTTTCACTTTACCCACTCGATAAAGGGGGCAGGGCATAAGATATTTTCACTGGGTTTTTTGCTAAACCCACATTTTACATGCTCTACAACTTTCTAAATAACACATGGGGTCTAACCCCTACCCCTACAAAATTAAAATTTTCAAAATTTACCCTTTCACCCCCCGGGACGCGAAATGTTCTTATTCGGAATTAGTGGACATCAAAACCAAATAATCAATATTCATCACCCCCCCCCCCCACCTGTTCCCCTTGAGCCGTTATTTGGACCTAAAGACGGGACACCAATTATGAAACACCCTGTATATGTCCCGGAATTTTACAGTCATTTCGAATTTCGTTGATAGTAAATTGCCAAATGCTCTCGCTTAAAGCTGGAGTCCAGGTATTATAGGATTACACGTGACAGGAATTTTTCAACCAGTAAGTTCATGGTTAATTTAATGCGTTAGACAAAATTTCAAAAAATTTAACTTATATATATTCTTATTTAATAATTATTATTATTATTATTTATTATAATGTTTTTAATCATTCTTTTATTTGACAAGGTTTTCAGCGCCGTTTTTCGGTGTTCACCTTTTAGTAACCCCAATTAGATCTTATGTCTATCGGAGTCCGGTATTTTGCATCTAAAGTTTGATGGCGAGATCACTGCAGTTATAAATTTTATTAACGATATTAATATTATTATTTTACCAATTCTATTTTAGAAAAGTGATTCGTGTAGAATATCAATTTACTTGACCGAGTATATTATCATGCTTCTTTGGTTTCCTTTAAAATTTTCATTTTTGAAGTATCATAGATAACATTTTTTCATTTTTATTCCCGTTTTGATTATAAAATAGGGCAGGGTCCCCTTTTCGATTACTTATAATCATAGCTCATTTTACTGTGTTCTTTTTTGTCGAAGAGTAAACTCAGTTGGTACTATCAAATGAAGGGTGCAAAGCTTTATTTATAATAATATTAATCGAATAGTTGGCGTCACATCACAACAAAAACCACCGAGTACAAACGGGACAAATTTAAGATACAAAAGTGAAATATTGTGGAGATAAACAATAACCAAACTACGAAAGACTCTTTATCCACAAAATATCCAAGGAATTGAAATATGCGATCTCCAAGCAAGACTTGATCAGGGGATACTTGTATTAAATGGCTGACGCGTTTCGATAAACAATCATCAACTAAGCTAACGCATATAATAGACATTGGTATTCATAATATTAAGAAGAAATGCGCAATATCTCGACACTTAATAGCGCATTGTTAGAGATGTACTGCCGAAAGTTGAATATGTGCATTTAATATTTCCTAATTTTACAAAAACCCATAGTGCTGGTTCCAACGGATTATGGGCATCTAGTTTAGAGCCGTTCTTTTTAAAAATAAACAAGTTTCCGGCAGCTGAACATTACTGTTAGATGATGTAGCGATCAAATTTCGAGCTGATTGACTATCTGTTTCTTGCCGTCGTAGAAAATAGAGTTAGTTTCTGTCCGTCCGATTTCCGCCTTTCCCTGACCTCAATTCCTTGCCATCGACATTTCAATCGCAGAAACCAGTCTATTGAACGTTGATGGGCACGGGGAAGTTTCTAATCGTGATAGATATTTGAGAAATAATTATAATGAAATAATTGAAAGTTATTAATCGATTTTTTTAAATTACAGTTGTCGATTTTTCAGACTCTAAATAACGAATTCAAATATCTTTGAATCATCTGTCCAGTATTATCTTTCTCATAATATGGTAAAAGCTCTAAACACAAACCCGAAAACGTATTCCTATAAGAGTATAGATTAAGAAGTTAAATGTATTTGGTATTTATAGCATGTGATTTTTTTTCAAATTCTTTCGAATCTTTTTCAGACATGAGATAACTTTTATTTTTTCAACATGCGTACATTTGAATTATAAATTTAGAATGTAATATCCAGATTTCGATAAACAGCAACTTAGGACGCCAACTCTAATTTCAAGATATACAGAGTCTTTTGTACCATAATCTCTATGCATGTTGGCGTTTCACAAGGGAGAACAAGCGTCAGAACAAGGGAGAGCCAAAACACCTTTACCTTTGTAAAGGGACAGGAACAGAGGAGTCTCTCTTAACGTTCATCTTAATTACGGCTTTATTAAGAGGACTCTTAGACAATCTCCGCCGTGTTAAACTTGGAACTCCCCGCTTTTATTTCTACGAAAACTAATTTACGTATTTTTCATTAACCGCAAGCAATTTCGGGCCATTTGGTGAAATTAACTCTTATCTCTCCCCCGTTAAAATTGCATTAAACGTCGCCATCTCCAAACAAGAAAAATGCCCAGCAAGTCTGGTTTAAAACCTGTATGAAATATGTAAAGTTGAGCGACCTGAGAACGAGAGTTATAGCTGCTAATTGCCTTATTTAGTTTTCATTTTACTGTGGAAAATATTAAATAAAAACGGGAGGGGAAGGAAGGATCTCTCCTTTCAGAAATTTCATTACCATTCCTACGGAAATACTCCACTTAAAAGATAACAAAGTTGCCTCTGCCTCTAAGAGCGTAATTAACCGAAGGAGGAGAGGAGGAGGAGGAGGAGGAGGAGGAGGAAGAAAGGAGGAGTTTCTCTTTGCCTTTCCCTTCGCGGTCAAACTTAATAACCATTAAATTCAAACAACTCAGAAGAAAGGAATAAACGAGAGATGTCGTTCAAGGGGTCAAGAGGGGGCCGTATCCTTATGCAAATATATTCGCAATTTTCTCTCTCTGGACACAGTTTATATTCTTCATTGCACGGATTATGAAATTATCTATCATCTGATACCACCTATGACAAACATTCTTCAAAAAATTAAATTCTAGTGAAACTAATTATATAATAGGCATCCAGAAAAGCGAAAACGCTTTTAGGATTCTTTTAAAATTAATAAGATTTCAGATTGAGTGTCCGTAAATCCATAATTATTTTAAACGATGAGTATAAATAATACTTAACATTAGTCACTTATTCCACACTAACTGACATGCCCGGCGTTGCTCGGGCTGTTTGTTTGATGAAACTTTGCAATATTCGAATTTGAATATAAATAAGAACACATGAAAAATCTTTAGAGTTGGTAAAGTAAATATTCACTTTGAAAAAAGCGAAAAAAAAACTCTAAAATGCTCGCACTGGAATTTTTTGTCCAATTGGTTTGCTCGCGAAAATTCGACATTGCATCCTTAACAGTTCAGAATATCAAATAAAGTCTATGAGTATTGAATTATTTCTGTCTTTATTAAAATATACCTCAGAGATGGATTCAGAAAGTTGAGGTACTCTGTCTACAGCCTCATCAACATCCCTCATCAACATTTAACTGTTTCAATAGAATCGTATTCAGTAAATGAGCGCGGAATCATGTCCTGAATGTGATTGTTCATATCGACAGTACTTGTTTAGCAGCAAGGATTGTTCTCACATACACACAATGAGTTGAAATCTTTATAATTTTCTATTTTTTTTGATAAACATTATTTATAACTTCTCTAAAGGAAGTTAATACAAAAGGGAAATATAGTCACAAAACTGGAAATCCACACATTTAGGTGATTTTCGGTGGAAATCATGAAAATTTGGCCAAACGTGTGCACGTAACTGGAAATCCACACATTTGGGTGATTATTGATGGAAATTATGAAAATTTTGCTAAAAGTTCTAGAGCCCTGAGTGGAATGATCAATTAATAAAAAAAAGGCGAGCACGGGTGATAATTCTTGGACGGGGAAGAATGATATAAAGCCCTGTCTGAGAATTAACTTCACATTTTTTTCCTTAATCGTCATTCCACTCAGGGCTCTAGATCTTGCGGTTTGAATATCTCCTCACCTTTTCAGCAAAAGCTGGAGTAGCTGAGCTCCCTAGAAGATGTATTCTCCTATTTGTTTCAGAATAATTTCTTACATCTCCAAAGATTTTAATAAAAAAAGAAATAATAATGATTTATATTTTTCGATTGAAAAATGGAAGGAATAATTCTGCGACCTGGATTCGAACCAGGAACCTCTACCAATTGGGCCAACCAAGTTGGTAGAGGCGTTGACCATGACAGTTGACCAAGTTGAAAGTTACAGTCCATTTTAAAATTGTGGGATATCTTAAATTAAATGCATTCTAAAAATTCACGCAACAACCTTGACCAAAATAATTAATGAAATTTATTCAACTTCACAATAGTTCTCTCTTCATAAAACATCAAAATGCAATATATAGTGCATTCAAGGAAGTAAAATTTTGAAATTATTCATATAAAACTAGGAGGGGAGTTCAATAAGTAATGCAACACATTTTTTTTCTCGGCCAATTTTGGTTGAAAAAACTGGACATTTCTTGTGGAACATTTTCAAACATGTCCGCTTCGTCTCGTAAAGTTTCATTGACGTCCGATATGTGACAGCGCTATAGTGAGCTGTTAAAGTGGCATCTACAATGGAAGTGCGTTCCAAACAACGGGCAGTGATTGAGTTTCTTTTGGCGGAAAACCAGGGCATCTCAGATATTCATAGGCGCTTGCAGAATGTCTACAGTGATCTGGCAGTGGACAAAAGCACGGTGAGTCGTTGGGCAAAGCGTGTGTCATCATCGCCGCAAGGTCGAGCAAAACTGTCTGATCTCCCGCGAGCTGGCCGGCCGTGCACAGCTCTGACTCCTGCAATGTCGGAACATGCGAACACTCTCATTCGGATTTTCATCTGTTTGGCCCAATGAAGAACGCAATCCGCGGGACGCACTACGCGGATGATGAAGCAGTTATTGATGCAGCACGACGTTGGCTACGACATCAACCAGTGGAATGGTACCGTGCAGGTATACAGGCCCTCACTTCAAGGTGGCAAAAAGCCGTAGCATTGAATGGAGATTACGTTGAAAAATAGTGTTGTGTAGCTAAAAGAGTGGGGAATAACATGGTGTATTTGAATGCTGAATAAAATAACCCCCTTTTTCAGAAAAAAATGTGTTGCATTACTTATTAAACTCCCCTCGTACGTGTTTCAAAATTGGGATAATTGATTTTACACTTTGTAAAGTCACCTTTTACTTCAATAAGAGCCTCAATTATTTAGGGCATGCTATTAGTAAGGTCAGAGCAAAGTTTCTATTAAGATTTTTCCAAACATTTTTGCTGCATTAAATGCAATCATTTTTGTTTCTTGGGCACTATTTCTGGATTCTACTCTTCATGGTTGCTCATAGATTTTCGATTGGATTCAGGTCAGGCAAATTCCCTGGTCATTCCAAGACAGCTCTTTTTTTCTGAAAATAATCCACTGATTTTTGGAAATTTATGAAATAGTGCACAGTCCGATTTAAAGATAACACCATCAGATGAACAGAGTTTCTCAATGATTGGAATAAGGAATAATTCTATAATTTTAGTATAAACTTCATTGTTGATTTGGCTCTTCACAAAATACAGTTTACCAACACCTTGACTATTAAAACATCCCCGTACCATTGGTTTTACTTCTCGGTTGACAGTTGAAGGCATAGCAGCATCTTTCTTATCTCTCTCCACATACGATTTATTTTGTGAAAATTTAAACAAAACATAGTCCTATGATCATATCTCGGTGGTCCAATTCTCAAAATGTTTGGCCTAGTGAATATGTTTTTTCTTCTGAATGGGTGTTAAAAGGGTTTTTTTAATGGCAAAACGAGAGTGAATATTCATTGCATTTAAATACCTGTAAGCTGTATACTGTATGAAATCTTTTTATTTAAAGATGCCGATAGATCAGATGAGATTCACGAATAGTAGAATATGCATCTTTTTAGGGTTCCGTACCCAAAGGGTCAAGGATCCTATTACTAAGACTCCGCTGTCCGTCTGTCCGTCCGTCCGACCTTTTAAGCGGTAATAGGTAGCCAGTTGAAATTTTCACAGAATATGTGTTATTATGGCGGATTGTGTAACAAATAATAAAAAATGTAATAAAAAATAAATAAATGTTTAAATGTTTGTACTTGGTAAAAGAAGGCGGTGGATTACCATGACGGATTTATAACTAATAATCTTACAAATGGATTTTTTTATAAATTTCGACACTTAAACTATTATAGATTATATGTCTATAAAAGCCGAAATCGAGAACACAGTGCGACACCTTCTAGAATCTGGCATATTTTGGTAAATATATTATATGGTAGTACGGAACCCTCGATGCGCGAGTCCGACACGCACTTGCCCGATTTTATTTCACAATATGCCTCAGTCTTCTTGATCACGATCATTGATCAACCATTTCCATTTCCCACCTTCACGGCCTCGGTGGCTCAGGGGTTACGTGATCGCCTCTGAAGCCCGGGGACGCGGGTTCGATCCCGACCGAGGACGACGAGGATTTTTTTCAGGGGGAAAATCCTGAGATCACGCACTTCCTTCGGAAAGGAAGTAAAGCCGTTGATCCCGTGTAGTCGTTTGTCGGCTCATAGCCTTCTACAGTCTGTCCCGAAAGTTTACAGACATCAATGTTTTACTGATTACGTCGCAATGATGTCATGGAAAGTTTTTGGGTTTTGAATTGCAAGTTGATAATACGCGAACATGATAAAAATTTTACTTTTCACAAACCATTGAAAATGCTGTGTCCCAAAAGTTTATAGAACAACATAATTTTATGCAATATGTAAATATTTAGTGATGATGCAAGGTTTGGGGTGTATAAATATGCTGTGAAATGGCTCAAGAGCGACATTTTACTCATCAGCGAAATGCTTAGAGCTTCCCAGCTAACAGCTGATGAGGTTGCCAGAATATTTAGCTTAAAATCACAAGGTGAATCTGTTGATGACATTTCCAATGCGTTAAACCGTTCTATAAGTGTTATTTACCGAGTTCTAGCTCGTAGAGAGCCACACCAACCGAAACATCGTTCAGGAAGACCACGTATGACAAGTTCTCGTGATGATAGACGGATACTGAGAATGGCTTCCTCCCAGAAAATGTCCATACGTAACATCACTGTTAGTTCACATTTGCATATGTCAAAGAATACAGTTCAGAGACGTATTAAAGAAGCTGGTTACCTTATTCACAAGAAAATGAGACGTAAACCGCCACTCACAAAGCTTCACCAAAAGAAGAGGTCGCAGTGGGCTCGTCAGCACATGTCATATGGTGATAAATGGCTGAGTGTGCTGTTCAGTGATGAAAAGAAAGGGAATCTGGATGGTCCTGATGGATATGCAAGCTACTGGCATGATTTAAGGCAAGAGACCCGAACATTTTTAGCAGACAACAAGGTGGTGGATCAGTGATGATATGGGCGGCCTTTTCATATAATGGTTAAGGGTCCTTAGCATTTTTAGATGGACGACAAAACTCAGAAAAGTATATAGAGACACTACAAAGTCATTTGATTCCGTTCGGTGAAATTTTGGGAGGAAAGAATTGGATTTTTCAGCACGATAACGCATCCATACATACATCCAATGCTACAAAAGACTATCTAAACAGAAAAAATGTATCTGTTCTTGATTGGCCACCTGAATCCCATTGAGAATGTGTGGGGCATTTTATCTCGGGAAGTGTATGCCAATGGACGTCAATATTCGTCTATCAATGAAATCAAGACATCAATCGAGTATGCTTGGTACAATTTAGATTCTAAAACGTTACAAACTTTGATCCTTTCTACGGAAAATCGTGTATATGATGTCATCCGAAACAACGGAAAATCGATATGCTTTTGAGAACCAAGTGTTTTCTTGTAAATTTGAGATTCCCATGCATTCTATATATTTTTGGAACAGTGCTCTTTTCATTTATTTGCTATTACAATACGCTAATGTAAGTTTAGTCATTTCTGTTTTGGTTAAATACAAGTCATATATGTTTAATAATAAACCTATTTGAACACAGTCGTATTTCTTTTTGTTCCTTTGATACATGCATTGCATTGATGTCTATAAACTTTTGGGACGGACTGTATATTCAAGGCCTGATCACTGAACAAAAATGGCGACGAATTGAGGCCGACTGTCTGTGTGAAATAAGCTGAAATAGAAGAATTATTTCACAAATTTGCTTTAATTTTCTTACAAAATCTAACCAAAATAATTTATCTATTACAAAAACTAATTTTTGCAGATTTCTAAACATCATAATATATGCTTTCGAAATTTTTTATAGAAAAGATGCTTTTTCTCTTCCTCCATAGATGGCTCTACTTTGAAAAAAATGAAACTATATTTATTTGCACGTATGTTGCCATTGTTTTGATTGAAACATAAAGCCATTTAAATAACAAAGTTCAAAAACTTAGATTTCGTTAGAAGATTAAAGCAAATTTGTGAAATAATTCTTCTATTTCAGCTTATTTCACACAGATAGACGGCCTCAAGTCGTCGCCATTTTTTTTCAGTGATCAGGCCTTGAATATAGAAGGCTGTGGTCGGCTGCACGTTAAAGAATCCTTGCGAGGCAAAATTTGCGGCCCCTATAACGCCGTCCTGAAATGACCATGGCAGTTGAAAAGGACGTTAATACCAAACAAACCAACCAAACCAATCTCACTTCACAATTTGATATTCTCTCTATCTTTTTAAAATTCTGCTGACTGCGTTTTAACTTCTTCCTAGTTGTTTGCTACTTCTGCCTGTGTCAAGTTTTTGTGCATTTAACTCAATGATTCAAACTCGATTGTGGAGTTTTCAGAGGCTTGTGGAATTTTACCTATTTTTGTAAATTGCTTTAGATTATCTATAACCCATTTAATTATTGAACTTGTATGATTGTTCATTTAATTATTGATCCTCCCACTAATGAAAAATGCATTATCTCATGATATGGTAATTGAATCGTGCTCGAAAATTTGCATACATGGAATTTTAATTAATAAATTTTATGTTATCCTAACTTTTAAAACAACTGTTTTCATAAGATTAATTTCAAAAATTTGTTTCCCCAAATGTACTGCATATTACATTTGATATTTTATGAAGACAGATCCATTATGAAGTTGAATAAATTTCATTAGTTATTTTTGTCTGCGTTATTGTGTTAATTTTTAGTTTGCTTAGAATGCAGTTTACTTCTTTTTGAAGATATCCCGAACTTTTGAAACGAGCTGTAGTTAATCTTAAGAGTATGGAAACAGCTTTTAATGCTTCTAAGGTATAAAAGTTTATAGAAAGTAAACATGACGTAATATTTATAAACTGGTTTGCGCGTCTTGGTTGCACGTTTGTTGGAGTAGACAACATCGGTATAGAAACATAATATTACATGGCCATGCATTTTATTTATTTACTTTTCAAATAGCAACAAAAAATCAAAAAAGGTGACCAGAAAACCTGTCCCAAAAATATATAGACTTTTATATATAATGCAAATGCTTCCTTTCCCTTTCATAAAAGTAAACTTTACCAATAATTTGCATGTTAAACTACTAATAGCGCTATAATTACAATTTTTTCACAAATAACATCAAAATGCCACGTGCGAAAGAAGCTGAAGAGTCAGGAAAAAACATGATATGGAGATTAGGAAGTGAAGGACCATCTGTGCGTGAAATAGCCAAAAAGATTGGTCTATGCAAAGCCACGTATTGCAATGTGACGGAAATGACTAGAAGAAGCAAAGATCAGGTCTCCCTAAAGTCACATCAGCTCGGATTGAAAGACGAATTGCACACCTGGCAGTCAATGGAAAAATGTCTGTTAGGAAGATTCAACAGATGTTGGATGGAGAAATATCAAAAAGTACAATTCACAGATTTTGTCATCGAATCCCAACATTATTAAAAACCTAATGATGAAGGTGCCGCTGTTAACCCCAAAGCATAAACCTCAACCACCCCTTGGGCTGAAACTTGGATGGCCCTGATGGATGGAGGAATTATTGGTATGATTTGAAAACTGAACCACGCCGCTTTTACAGTCGACAAATATATGGAAGTTCACCCATGGTGTGGGCCCGTTTTGGATTTAAGGGATCTTCCGATATAATTTTCATTGATGGGAGACAAAACGCAGCAAGCTATCACAAGACAACTTTAGAAGACCATCTTCTTCCTAATGGTGAACAAGTTGGAGGTCCAGAGCGGATTTTTCAATAGGACAATGCTCCAATTCATTGTGCAAAGACCAAAGTGTGGTTTAAGAGGAGGGTCCGGGTAATGAAATGGCCAGCTAGAAGCCCAGATCTTAATCCCATGGAAAACCTTTGAGCATGTATAACACGGCATATTTACAGGAATGCAAGGCAGTTCTCAACAACACACGAACTAAAACAACAAATCATGAAATCCTGGTGAAAACTGGAGCCTAAGAACTTCCAAGACCATATCTTTTCAATGCCAACACGTATTTGTAATGTACTCAAATGAAATGGGAGTTACATTAAATGATAATGTTTTTTCTGAATTCTATATTTTTGGGACAAATTTTCTGGTCACCTAATTTGATTTTTTGTTGTTATTTGAAAAGTAAATAAATAAAATACATGGCCATGTAATATTATGTTTCTTTACCGATGTTGTTTACTCCAACAAATGTGCAAATAAAAACGTGCAAACCAATTTAGAAATATTACTGCATGTTTACTTTCTATAAACTTTTGGGACATACCTCAGCTACAATTGAGGCTTTAAATGTAGTAAGGAGAAGCTTTCTTTTTATTAATATGGTTGTTTAGTTTTATTTTTAAGGATTATATTTATGTTTCAGGAATATGGTTATGTTCATATTTTTAAAATGACCGCTAATTCCTATTTTGGCATTTACGTCATTTTGTAAAATATCCAATTAAACCTCTCCTTCAGTGTGTAAATCCGTCTGTTTGACGATGCAAACGTCCAAAGGAATTTAATTGCAGAGTATTGAAGTCGAAATTGATCCCATGATTGCACTCAACGATACCGGAGTAGCTCATATACCATTTTCACTTTTTATTAACGTAATTGAACTTTCTTCTGCGATTTCCATTCCAAGGGAATAAGGGTTTATGTAATCGGTAAATACACTGCACGATCGGAATCGTTCGGGAAGGGTGAAAACACTCGGAAAAACATTACCATTGGAGACGAGGAAAGAGAATTAGTTCAATAATGAAAGAAACTCAGTTTGAGGGAAAAGTGAGCGGAGAAAAGAGAGGAAGAAGGAAGAGGACTTAAAAGTTGGCGACGGTCCAAGTCAATCTTCTGAAACTAAAATGACTTTTTTATTACAGCTCCAAAAATCGTTATTAATAAAATGCTGCTAGTCTGGTCAAAGGAACTTGACCTATGAAAAGAGCGAAGTCGGTTTTAAAAAAAGGCATCACCGAGGTAGAGGAGGGGGGGATTTTGTGAGGATTAAAATGAAAAAGGAAAAATCTAATTACTTTCTTCTTGGCATGGAATAAAAAAAATTTTTCTGAGCTGTGAAAATTGTTTGTTGATGTTAGTGAAATGAGGAATTGACTTTAACGTCAAGTACGATGAGTTGGTACAAGAGGAAAAAATAACACTAAGCGTTTAAAAAAATGAATAAAAAATTCCAATACAAACCGAATAAGTTAAGAAAACAGAAATTTAACATCTACATCCTTTCCTTATTTTTTCCCTCGAGTATTTTCCGCTTTTACTATTTCTTCAAGCAGACTGGTTTCAATTATTCATTGTTTCTGACAGGAAAAGCGCTATTAATAATAAAAATAATTTAATTTAAAAAGTAAAATTTGAATTATTCATGCCCTCATCTCTATTTTTAAAAAATAAAGAAATTTTACGCGTTTTCTGTTTGAACTGTTTAATTCATCTGCGAATCCAAATAATGGTATAGGAGACGATCAATGCATTTCCAAATGGTGTTCAGCTTTGGCAGTGAAAAAAGAATATTGAGTCTATTTTTTGTTCGAGTTCTTAAAGCAGACACGAATTAATATGAAGTTTTCTTTATATGAGCTTTTTTATAACAAAAATTCTAAAACTTTTTCTAAGGACAATTTGCTCAACGAAATAAATATCGCCAAAAAATCTACACGCATTTCAGCAAAAGAAAAAAAGTGTAAAATTATTTTAATACTAAACCTCACTCAGACCTTACGAGATGAATAAAAATTATCTTTGACCTCTGTAATTACTCAAGGGTACTCAAAGGTATAATAGTTATTAACTTCCAGACACTTATATACGGCGAAGTGCTGCTTGGTCCACGTCGGCCAAAGTGTCCAGTGAGATAGCTGAATGTACAGTTTCAATTTTTTCCCGTACCTACTACTAGTATAGCTAATTTTCTGCGAACCATTATAAGCTCTTTTGTCTCCCTAAGTAAAAGTCTAAAGGCATTAAATCAGGAGATTGTGTGACAACTCAACTGCACCTCCTCTTCCTATCCAGTGATCTTAAAGCTTCTCATCCAGGTAAGCTCAAAGGTCTCGGTGAAAGTGCTATGATTCAATTATGCATTTTCAGAAAATAATACTAAACATTGAATGCTATGATTCGATCAAACTTCGAAAACACTTCACACATGGCAAATCTTTATACTGGGTTGTTTCATAATTATTGATCCATTCTGAAAGAATTACAAAAAAAGAGAAGTAATAGCGAAAGAAATCCATTTTATTTAGATTTCTGCCCTCTGCAGCAAAACGCTATTTGCTATGTGTTTTCAAAAATGCCCATGTGGCAGAAGGTGATATCACAGTGGTTGAAGAAATAGCTAACGCCATGAATATACAGAAATAGTTAGTGAACAATTTGCCCCTCAAAAAATGGTCCAAATTGTGAAACATATGAAACGACTAATGGGACCAGGTCTGATGAATACGCAGAGTGTCTAGTTCTTACAGAGGCGCCGATTTTCTGCATGCTTCCAGAAAGTGCTAAAAGTCATGGACCGTCCTACGCAAATTTTCAGCTGTCGCTTGCCTCTCGAAAAAAGTGTATAAATAAGCAGAGCGGTATCAGTGCTATCAATTCCACAGGACGAAAATTATCAGAGTTTGAACGTGGAATGATAATTGGAACCAGACGATTGGTACATTCTATTTCTGAAGTGGTGCGGGCATTCATCATTCCTTGATTCAGAGAGTGGTGCGGGCATTCAACATTCCTTGATCGGGCACTGCGCATTCCAAGCATTACCTTCCACCATAGACAGCGCAGTGCCCGACCACGGCTGCTAAATGCTCCTGACCAGCGACAACTGAGCAGTATAGTCCTTCGGGACAGACACACGTTAATACGTCAATGAACAGCCACATTCAATGAGACGGGTCTATAAAGTCAGTGCAGCGAAATTTGGCACTGATATGATATAGCAGCAGAAGACTGACAAGAGGCCTTGAACGTATTCATTGGATCTTAGATGACCGGAAAAACAGTTTGGTATGATGAGTGATGATTCAAATTGGTGCAAGCTGATGGTAGGATTCGAGTGTAGCGCAGACCCCATGAAGTTATCAGGAAGCTATCATGCAAGCTGGTGGTGGCTCTATCAAGGTGTGGGGCGTATTTATATGGCAGGGTTTGGGTTCAAATTGGACCTATCATTGACAGTGAATCTTTATGTTCAGCTGCTTCGTGACCATTTGCCCTTTATGGTCTTCATGTACCCTAACAACGATGGGATGTTCCAGGAGTATAATGCGCCATATCACTGAGCCAACATTACTTGCGATTGGTTTGAAGGCAATTCCGAACAATTTCAAAGAATGGGATATTATCGAATGATCCATTCGTGCATAGGAGCCTGCACCTCCAAAACTCAGCATTATGGGTGGCTACCGAGACTGCGTGGCTGAACATCTCTTTAGAGGACTTCCGCCGACTGGCAAAATCCATGCCACGTCGTTTTACTGCATTTCGCTGGGAAAAACGAGGTCCTACACGATATTGAATAGTATCCCTTGACTTTTGGCACTTCGGTGTAGACTTTGTGGTGTGAAGGTTACATTACTGATCTCTCCATCTTGGTCGTGTTACTTTTCATTTGTGGGGCCTGTCCTTCTCGTCGGCCTCGATTATCCACTGATGAAACACACAGGCCAGACACTGAAAACTATAGTAGAACGAGCAACAATCACATCTTATTGTTTCCAGGAATACTCAGGCGGTCAGGTGACTTTTCATATTGGGGGGGGGGGGATATCTCTCGGCTGGAGCCCTCCCTCCTGGAGATGCGACTGATAACTGGTGATGAGACGTGAATTGTTTAAAACAATGTGGTGGGCAGACAGTCTTGGCCCCGACGTGCTGATTCGCCTCAAACAACATCGAAAGCAGACACTCACAAGTCAGTGTAATGGTATTTTAAAAGTGTCGTGCTTTTCGAGTTCTACCAAACAATCAATTCTAATTTGTACTGTTAGCAATTGGACAGTTTGAACGGAATCCATCATTCAGAAACGTCCAAAACCATCACGACAACGCGAGACCCCACAAGTTTTTATCACCAGTTTCAAAAGTTACTGGAGCTTGGATGGGATGTGTTGCTACACCCAGCATACTCGCTTGACCTTACGCAGTCAGATTTCCACTTGAAACAAAACTCTCTGATAATTGCTCTCTTCATGGTATATAACATTCAATTCAGATGAGTCCTGTAAACAAGCACCTTGTTCAATTTTTCGCCGATAAAATGACAAGTTCTTCTACGAACAAGGAATTATGAAGCTGATTGGAAAGTTGAAAAAGATTATCGAACAAAATGGGCAAATGTCATTGATTGATCCTTGTTCTTTATAGAGAAAACGTTATTACTTTTCCGATAACCCAGTACTTCACCTCTGCAATTATCTGTTTGAAACCCTCTGTATATTTACACGGAATATTCTGAGGATTTTAAAGCATACATTTTAATGGTAGGGTAGTGCACATATAAAGACAGTGAAACAAGATGCAAATACTTTAGTTTCCATCTACATGAAAATATATCCTTTTCCCCGTAATTCTCTTCTTTTATATTCATACTCACAACTTTTTCGCGTTCTAACAACTCATCACTCGCAGAGCATATCTTGGCCGCAAATCCCATTCCGTGCAAACGCAGCTCTGTCTACTCTGGCGTTACCGATTTTATATGGAAACTAAGTTGAAGGGGAAGAAAAACTTATTCTCCACGAGGGCTGGTGAAGAAGGGTTAACACTTGGAAAAAAAGAAGAGGCCGTGTTTACTGTCCTATTCCCATGCCGAGTGCATATTCTCTACGGAATCGCTCTCCTTATAATGAAGTTATTTGAGCAGAGCTTGACAGTCTAATGACGGAGAAATGGCTTCATTTAGAAGATGCGTTCGAATACAGTTTTTGTAGCTCTCGGGGAGATGAGAGAAATTTCCACTTTTTCCCATCGCTTCCCTAAGAATTCATGTGCGAACCTGATAAGAATAATAATAAAGCTTCCGAAGTTAAATGATCGTCCCGAAAAGAAATCGAAGCAGCTTCTTTTTCCCTCCTTCTGTCATTAAATTGAATTTTTTTTTTCATCCGATTCAATTAAAGATAAAATTCGGCCATTCAATTAACCTTGGCGGTACGATTTACAGAAAGTTTATTGTATTAAGCTGTAATAAATTTGTCTAATTTAGGCAGAGGAACTAATTTAAAAGAAGCTCATAATAATTTATTATTTTAGGAAGTGCGCTTAATTATATTATCTCCTTAAATTTTTATCTCTCAAAAGAATCATAAGATTTACTTCATTTTTTACAATAATATGTGGCTGCAAAATTTGTGAAGTCGGAAATATGGTAAGCCAGATTAGGAAGCAAATTTTACAAATGTCGAATACAAAAGAAAACAAAATTAGGCATATCCTTCTCGCTTTTATTTTATTTGGTAAATTTTAATTTTTACTTTATTTGTGTATAAACAGGAATGAAGAACGCTATCTTTAATAGATTCTGCCATGTAGTAAAAGGATTATGTGTAAGGTAATAATACAGTCATTAAATTGGTGGACTGTTGTTTTTATCACACAATATGATAATGACTTCACACGTGCTTACACGCATCCACATCCTTCCTCAAAATAGTCATCATTGGTAAATCGGTATACACTGAGTGGCCAAATAATTAGGAATACTCATGACTATGTAAATCCGTGGGCATAGCAATTACTAGGTATCAGTTGGTCACGTGACAGTCGGTACCTAAATAAAGCGAGAACACACCTGTCAACTGCAATTGGTTTGACCGTCACCATAGGGAAAACAAAGGATCCGAGCGACTTCGAGCGCGGGATGATAGTTGGGGCCGGGCGGAGTGAACTGAGTATTTCCGAAATCGCACGTCTTCTGGGCTTTTCCCGAACAACCATTTCAAGGGTTTAACAGGACTGGTTAAACAACCCAAACTTTTACCATTCAGAGACAAGCTTGTGGTGGTAAACCTCTCGTCGATCCAAGGGGTGAGGTAGGATGGGAATGCTTGTTCGTGCGAATAGACGCGTCACGACTCGTCAACTAATCGTGGAGTAAAACACTGGGCAGCAATAAAATTTCTGAACGCACTACACGCTGTACATTGGCAATGATGACCTAAGCTTAGTTCGGGTGCCTTTGAACTCCACCCAAAACCGCAAAAAACGTCTCCTATTTGCCGGTGATCACCAACACTGGACCGTCGACGACTGGAGGAAGGTTTGTTGATCATCAACTGTGAGCAGCTATTGCATCCGCGTGGATAAACATCACGGAACAATGCTTCCAGCGCCTAATTGAATCCATGCCACGGCGAATTCGTGCTGTTATAGCTGCTAGGGATGATTTCATCACATTATTAGGATTGTTGGGAATTGACCGATTTCACGCGCATCCCATTGGTTCTTAAAATGACGTCATTTTTCCAAGATGGACGCCGTAGACGGGATACCACTCGATTGCCTCCATATACAACTGTGTTATTCAGATGGATTAATGGTTAAAATGGTTAAAAATTGCTGTGTTTCTCAATGCATCAGCCGATATTGAAGAGCTGAAGTTACTTTTCACTTATTTCAACGTGAGAAAAACTGTTCGAAGCATGAACTGTTCGGGATAAAATCGTTCACTGAAATTGAATTTTGTTATATTTTTTTCCTTCGCTAATCCTTTGCTGGAGTTTCCATTATTTTCTGCGATTTATCAGATGCTTTTAAAATGTATTGACAGACAATGTCCGCCTAGTCTGCCCACCAAATCGCCAGTGGCGATAGCTCAACGCGTTTCGATAAACTCACAAATTTAACGAGAGCTAACTCGTGTAGTTATGTGGCCAGTGAGCTCAAGTGAGAATAGCGACGATCATGCTAAATTATTACATTTGACGAACTACATGGCTAATTGTATTTATATGTATAATTTTTAGTAAACTTTAGTCTAAAAAAAGATCGCCTGGAAATAACCAATTAGCCTCGAAAATGAGATTATGTTGTGAATAAAATCTGAACATCGGATTTTATTTCATCCGTGATCGGATTCACCCATTAACAATAGTATAACTACTTAAAATGATCAAATTAAATAGACCCGTAATTGCTTCTTTTAATTATAAGGCATTCGAAAAATGGTGCTTAAAAGTAAGAATAATTCTTTTTCTTCAAGTTATAAATAAAATAAACCATTAAGGAATGACATAACCAAGTACCGAAAGGTTAAACTAAACCATTCGCGAAACTATATTTTTAAACCACCCTATGTTAACATCAGAAGTGTCTAATTGGACCATAATGATAACATTAAACCACGTACCTTTGAAATAATTTCAACTATCATTAATATTACGTTATATTCATTCATGACACATCATTCCAAGTTGTTTGATATATTACGTGCCATTTTTAGCATTGAAAGTTCCAATGAACCATAATGGTACCACTAAACCAGGTTACTTGAAACCAGTTTCGGCTACCGTTAATTTTACATTATATTCATTCACAACACATCATTCCAAGTCATTTGATATATTACATGCCATATTTTAGCATTGAAAGTTCCAATGAACCAAAATGGTTCCACTAAACCAGGTTCCTTGAAACGAATTTGGACTATCATTAATTTTACGTTATATTCCTTCATGACGCCTCGTTCCAAGACGTGTGATATATTACATGCAATATTTTAGCATTGAAGGTTCCAATGAACCATAATGGTTCAACTAAACCAGATTTCTTGAAACCAATTTCGACTACCATTAATTTTACTTTATATTCATTCTTGACACATCATTCCAAGTCGTTTGATATATTACATGCCATATTTTAGCACTACTGCTTACTGATCGTTTTTCTAAATGTTTGAAACTCATTTCAGTCATAAAAGCTTGGAGTTTCTGCAAACAATTAGTCATATTTCCCATTAGCGCTGTGGCTCGTCGTAGGCATGATCCCTTTTACGGACGCCATCTTGGAATGGGCGGAGCTTAGTGAAATCGGTCAATTGGCAGGAATACCACGTATGGCTGCTATTGTGGCAGTGACGATCTACTAGGCCGACTGTAATCTGCGCCCACGTAGATTTTCTTTCAAACGGACAAGAAGAAAGAAATCGAATTGTGCGAAATCAGGCTAGTATGAAATGTGTGGCAAAACGACGACCAATTCATCTTGGACGTCTATGCCACTTGAACATATCACTGCGACCCATGGCTTTTTTGACTACATTGTTTGGATATTTAAAAAAAGACAAAAAACAGAAATTGTTCATCAATTTTGACGAAAAACATTCAAAATAAAAACATTGCCCTTCATTTTATAACCCAGTGTGTTTAAGAACAATTTCTGTTTTTTGCCTTTTCTATAAATCCGGGGACCCCACACTTCACTACCTTTATCTCCTAAACGGTTGAATCAATTGAAACTATACAAAGAAAAAAACAATTCTCAAATGTTGAGCACAATCTGAAAATATTATTAAAAATAGGGTTGCGCATTTTTAATATTGCGCATTCACATTTTGTAATATTATAGCTTTAGAATAAAAATCTATATATATTTTCACAAATAAGCTATTAGTCTAATAACACAGAAAGAGAGTTTGTTTTTGTTATTTACTATGATATCATAAAGATGGAAGAACGTTTATTGTTAAGGCGCAATTCCACTAAGGCAACTTTTAGACCTGCAGCATGCGTCAATGCCGAATACTATACACAGTCTTTCAACTGAAGGAACACGAAGCGACAAGTACTAAAATTTATGGCACACAATCACACACATAGAAACAGGCAACACTAGAAAAAATGTAGCATGCGTCATGTCGTTCAGTGTTGCCTCAATGGAATTGCGCCGTTAGAAACACACGTACAATATTATTTTCACTAACATGGATGACCCCAGATGTAGAATCACACACAGTGAGTGGTCCCAAAAGAAAATTTCTTGAGTGAATACAATGGTTTAAGAAATATTGACGTAATTCAATTGTGTTAAGACTCGTTTTAAAAACGGAAAACTAGACATTTGTGATTACTTCCTTATTCATAATCTCCATGTCATCATGGATTATAGAGGATCGATTGGACTATCAATTGCAGCTTAATTTGTTTCAATAAGTTAATTCGTTTAATTGTGTCCTTACAAAATGTGAATCGTGAACTCTCAACCACCACGTAGGACATTGTTAGGATATTCTGAATTTATCGTTCAAGATAAAAAATATTTTACTTTTGATTGATTAGTTATTCTTAGAATTTGGATATTATGACCCAGCGCAGAAAATTACCACAGACTCATCTATGAAATGGAGAAAATATCTAGCTTAATCTATGATATAATTTTCTCTACCGCCAAACGAGAGCAGATTCATTTTTTGTACCCTTTAGTAATCTAACGGAATTTTCGACTGAAGTGAACAAGGAGGTTATACGTTCATTTTGGGCAACTCAAATCGACATCTCAAAAAGGATAAGATATTTTTTTCTGAGTTTTGATCTCGTTGAAAGTCAACAAGATTCTACCTTTTCCAGATCGATTTATCAATTTTGACATTCTGCCAAAGACACACAGACATGTCAGATGTGAGCAAATCTAATTTCTGGGATACAATTAAAATATGTAATCCATTGCAAACTCAACTGAAAGTTTAGTTCGATATCGGAATGACAATTAATACTGTATTTGTGAAAAGCATTAGAAAACTTAAAAATCTTTTCCCATTTATTTGTATACTCTATAGTATGAACCTAACATATTATAGAGCGCATATTATAATGATGATTTCATAAATATCTCATTATTTAGAATAATATTTTTTTATTAAAAAAGCAAGCAAAAACACACAATCGGAAGCAGTCTAAAACTGAAAAGTATACGTGCCTAATTAACATTAACACAATCTGAAGCATTCTAAAGCATTAACGTATAAGCGCCTAATTATACAGGGTGAATACAAAAGTCTGAACCCCCCTTTTATTTTTTGAACCGAAGCAGATATGTCAATTTTGATGAATCCAATGAATAGGAAGTTGTGGGTGGCCTATCCCATGGTGCACTTTTCATCATCCCAAATATGCAAATTAGGACACATTCAAAATTTATCTCAAAAACCGTAAGGGATAGAGAAAAAAACCCAATTGCAAACTTGTTCAGCATAAAAAAACGAACAAAACAAAAAAAAATCATCCAAATCGGACCAATGAATTACCCACAATCACGTGGTGAACTGTTTGTAGCTTACAAACAGTCACGCTGCACAAGAAAACTGAATGTTGATATTTCCACCATGTAAAGCATGCAAATCAAAAAATTAACATAAATTACCATACTCACATTCACTTTCATGCGGAAAAGCAAATAAAAGGCATGTGTCAGCACACAGAAGACAGAACAATTCCAGGATGGCAAGCTACACTGTTCCGGAAATGGTCAAAAGCTACACGTGATTGTAGGCGATTGGTTGGTCCGATTTGGATGATTTTTTTTTGTTTTGTTTGTTTTTTTATGCTGAACAATTTTGCAATTGGGTTTTTTTCTCTATCCCTTACGGTTTTCGAGATAAATTTTGAATGTGTCCTAATTTGCATATTTGGGATGATGAAAAGTGCACCATGGGATAGGCCACCCACAACTTCCTATTCATTGGTTTCATCAAAATTGACATATCTGCTTCGGTTCAAAAAATAAAAGGGGGGTTCAGACTTTCGTATTCACCCTGTATACAGGGTGGCCCATTTTAAGTTTTCCCTGGAATATCTCGAAAACAACACATGGGATCGAAAAAAATTCCGAATGAAATTTATTTGTGTCGGAGGGGCAATCGAATTGTACTAAAATAGACCCCTTCCCCACCCCATTTTTAACGTACTATCCGAATATGCAATAAAAATGGGGGTTCCTATTTAAGATTTCAAAGTTGTCTCCCGCCCCAGCACATGGGGTGGGGGACGGGGGTCTATTTTATTATATGTACCATTCGATTGCTCCCTCCGAGACAAATAAATTTCATTCGGAACATTTTTCGATCCCATGTGTTGTTTTTGAGATATTCCAGGGGAAACTTTAAACTAAATCAACCTATACATAAGGAAGTGAAATTTATTTTGGAGTAATTTTCATAATGTAATTTTATATGTGCGTTAGTTGTATGTATGAATGGAATTACAACTTCGACAAGTTTTGCTTCAGTGAACTACATCTGGAAAGTTTTACACAAATCGATAATGTCGTAAAGAAGAAATCTCAGCGAGACTTTCAAATTTACACTAAAATATTCAGTGAAAAGAACTATCGCAAAGTAGAATTTATTGCGCTTCGTGGTGGCCTCTTGGATAAAAGGGATTCAAAGGCTACATACAATAAGGAAAAACACCTTTAAAATAAAATAGCAACTGTTGTTCATGGTGTATTTGCGACTTTAACATTGTGTTCAATGATAAAGTCAGCATGAGGAAAAAAATGCTTATTTTCGTGGCCATATTCTATTACATGCTTCCTTCGAAATGATCCCAAGAACCCCGAAACATAATCTTTCTCGTTAGTCTATGCGCTGTATTGATGGGAGGAAAAATGTCAGTATCAAAAATTTAACACAAAATTCAATTTTCTTGCGTGTCTCCACCAATTTATTAAGAGGACTAAATAGAATTATAGTCGGGTTCATTTGGGCTCAATCTTTCTGAGACCTCATCTCCGTAGGGGGAAGAAGGGAAGGAAAAGCCTTGGCGACGGGACAGCGAACAAGACGGAGTGAGCGGATGGGTGGTGGTGAGGAGGGAGGGACTTGAAGGAGGAGTGATGAACGCGCACCGAGGGAAGATAGTCGACCATCACGAGCCACAAACGTAACAACATCTATTCTCTAGGCTCTGTCACGTGATTGTCTCTCTCATCTGGCACCAGTTGAGGCTCTAAAAGAGACTGGAGCTAGGAGAATGGGACTGGTGTCACGCCTGCTTGCTTTCCCCGGCTGCCATTTCACTCGTGACGGTCTCATCCTCTTGTGACACCGAAGAGAACTGTCACTTGCCCCCTCCATTCTCTCTCTCTCTCTCTCTCTCTCTCTCCTTCGCTCGCACTTTCTCCTTCGTCTATATATCTTCCAATCATCTGCAGCAGCAAGAGGAGGTTTAACGTCTAATTGCTGACGAAAACTGGCTAGCGAACGTCTAACAAGGATAATGGAACATTTCTCAAAGCGAAAAAGATTTCTACATTCACCTTGAACATTTTTTTTTCATAAAACAAAATAAAAAATTTTTTCGTGCTTTTCCTTAAAACAACAGTTTTAAAGTGAACAGCTTTAAAGGTGTTTTGCTTTCAAAAATTTTACGTTATTTTAAAGCAAACGCAAAATGCTGTTGTAAAAGAATATATGGGCGTAGTTACAAAACATTAGATCTTTACTCCCTCCGTATCAAAATGATTGTCCGATATTTAATTTTACTTTAAATTAAAAAAAATATCAACTGGTAAAAAATTTCTGAGTTGATGATAATAATCTTAAATCAATAGGAACTCACGATTCTATATTTTACACTTAGCTTCACTAAATAAGCGCTGATAACATGTAAATCAAGCTCATTTTGACAGTTATTTCCAAAATTACCCGCTACGGTCACACATTTTATTGTCAACTTCTTTTAAATATTCAAATTTGGGAAAAAACACGAAATTTAAAACCTGAGAGAAGAAACGCAGTTTTCGAAATTTATTGAACACATGTGTAAGATAAGAATGGCTTCCAGGGTCAAAACTTGTGAGAAAATGACAATTAAAAAAGCACAGGATACCCTAAATTTACTTAAAGAATTCAATAAATAGTATTATTAATTGTTATGCTAATAAGAGTTTTCTAAATCTGACAATAATTTTCATAAAAATAAAAAAACCTGAATCGGACAATCATTTTGATATGTAGGGCATAGTTCAAAAGAAATACCATTTTAATATGTGATGATATTATCTCTTTTTATAGAACAATTCTTCTATGTATTTACGTATCTTTAAAATGGAACTTACCACTCACATGGTGCTTTAAAATAAAACTCGGCATTCCTTGCTGACCTTTATCAAATATTTATGACATATTTTACAGGATAGCAAAATCCCTATATACTAACAAATATGATTAACTCTCGAAGAAAATAAGCATAGGATCTAGCTATCTGCAGTACATAATATCCGGTAGAGCTAGCTAAAGAGCAAGATTAACCAGGAACACAGGCAAAGCGCTAATAACTATAGATTTGTACCGCAGACATGTCCCAATTAAATTGAAACAACATTATTATAGACTTTTACTTAAAGGTAAACTCCACAGTCAAAATAACTTTGCTTAAAATGAAAGATGAAGGTCTCAATAACAACGTAGCATGTATAAAAATTTTCAATTCGAACTCAAAATTATTAAAATATAGGAAAACTTTCATTTTTTCTCTCCCCCTTCGTTCGACACTGACGCCATGGTTCGGCAACTGTTACATCACAGATTCCGGAGAAGTGCGAAGGAGGTTCGAATTCGTGTCGTCCCACACATTGTATGCCATCGCAGGCGCTATCGGTTAGTTGTCAAGGCATCGTAATGACTATGAATTTGAAAACAAGACAACGATTTTGATAACAGTGACAGCGATATACAAGAGCCGTTATCAGAATTAAATGCTATTGCAACTTCTGAGATATAGAGCTCTATCAGGACCAGATGAAGGGGGCTCATCTGTTCTTGGCTCTATGCATTAAACCGTTGAAACGGGTTCTTCTGCTTGCCATGTCGGCGTGTGCAAATCCCTACATTCCTTCGGCAATTAACACATGTCTGTTACGGTCGTTGTTCTTGAAGAACCCCGAGCATGTTTAGAGTTGGAAGACCATCTAGTTCCACCTTATCCGCGATCTAGTTTCAGTGAATTTCTAGTTTGAATTGATATTGAATTTAAAACGGCGGGGGCGTAGACAAAGCATGGCGCTTTAAAATGAGTTGAGCACACGATGCTGTTTGGAGTCGATACTAGTTCTCGCTGACAAAAACTAATCCACTGTTTTTTATTGTAGGAATCTATGAAATGTGAAATTTCTATCCAACAGTCTATTTTACACATCCAAACAGAGGACAAAGTGAAGGCATTCTGACATAAAACATGTTAGCAAAATCTTATATGTAGAATCGTCCGAAGCGAAACTAGAATCTCGGCGACGAAATTCCTCGAGGTTCTCGCGGCAGGTTCTCGCGTCGTGTCCCGCCGTGTTCTCGGAAGAAGGAATGGAAGATCCCACGCCAATTTTCAATTTTCCGAGGCATTTTTCTTAATAAAATATTAGGATAAATCGAAAAATTTTGAATGATATATACTTTATTAAACTGGATTAATGTTATCATACAAAAAAATAAAACCCAATTTTTCCGTGGAGTTTACCTTTAAACCTCACATGTTTGAAGTTAATTTGGATAAAATTTTGCAATTAATTTTTCACTCACTACCCGTTGTTCAAACGCCTTTAAATTTGGCACACTGATTCATTTCCGATGACAAACCAATCCAGTATAAAAATTTTCAAAATTCGAATTCTTAAAAAGGATTAAAACTGATTTTCATTTAATTAACATTCTTGGGAAGGGGATGGGCCACTTCAAAAAATTTCAACTTTTTTTTCTTTTTTTTTTTCGCTTTAATAGTTATCATGTAAACGCATGTTTAAAAAAATGGTAATAAAATTTAAAAAATATATATAAACAAAACCTTTTTAAGCGCACACTTTAACTCTAAAAAGTGCACTTAAAAGTAAAAATAAAATTAAAAAAAAAAGCAAATGTAAATGTTTGGCGGTGCGCTTAATATTGAATTTTGAAATGAAAATACTACATAATATAATAAACGCTTCGCTACACTTTTGAAGTTTTTAAATTTAATTTTTACTTTTAAGTGCACTTTTTAAAGTAAAAGTGTACATGAAAAAGGTTTTTTTTTCATGTTTTCTTTTCATAAAAAAACGCTTATTTGATCAAATATAAACTTATAACTTAGTTATGGAACAAGCTGTCAATGAGTTTTACTAATAAAGTTGCTCCTATAATTTCCAGTGCGGAAAAAAAATTCGCTAAGCATGGGCGGTGTTCATAAACAAACATTTAATAAACTCGACACCAATTTAACCTTAGGAATTCCTTAAAACCCTATTACTCAGTTCCGTGAAGTAATAATATACTCTGCATTTATTAATAAAAAATATTTCTCCACATAGAATGACTGATGTGGTTTTTCAAATATGACGTCACGATTTGTTTTAAAGGGCAACTGACATCAAAAATATCATGTTCTATTTTAAGTATAGTAATAATTCCGGATAAGAAGTTTGATGATAACTGGTTCTTTTAGTTTGGATTGGTTTGTTTTTTTAATAAATAAAAGCTAAAACAGCGTGTTTTGTGCAACCATAAAAACGCGATCTTCGTTGGCCAGGTCCATGACATCGTTACCTCAAACATCCGTTAGATCTCATACAGTAATAAAGGCAGGGGGTTAACTTCGCGTGCATCTCACAATAATAAAATGATTATTATTATGTCAAGCTTTCATGTTCCCAATGGCGCAATTGGTTAACGCGTTGGCGGTCAGAGCCAAGGTTCCTTGTTCGAATCCAGGCTATGTAATTTTCAATGGATGAATCTTAATAACTTTGTAACATTTAATCTAAATCCATATGAATGTGGTCCTCTTTCAACAAGACCAGAAGCAAATAGTCAGAAAGAAGCATGCTTTTACGATAGCGAAAAATTGTCCATCGATAATGATAACGATAGTAGTTATCATGAAACCGTTTCTGATCTTGATTCTGCTGATGCTGAAGTACAAAATCCTGATTTATGATAAATATTAAAAAAAATAATATTCTATTTTGTACTTAATTATGTTCTCCCCGTTTCAGAAGTTTTATAAGAAAACAAATTCGGGACTGCATTCCATTCAACAGTACATTACCTAGTGTAAAACCAATCGATTCTGCTATTGATGGCTTTATGTGAAAGAAGTCATCTGGGAAATACATATGACAGAGGCTACTGTGAGCGACGGGGTGAAATTTTTCCGATTGATGTTCATCAACCACTGCTTTTTTAAAACAACATCTTCTGGAAATAAAATAAAAAAGCTTATCTTATCTTCGCCGACTGAAGAACTCTGGCAACCGTACGCACAACAATAAACAATTGTAATCAGTTCGTTTTTTGACTGAGCTACAACGAAATCGCTAGATGAAAGGATGAAAGTACGATGAAAGCCTATGAGCCTATCAGCGTGTTTGGCAGATAAGATGTCACAGCACAGGCACTGTCACAGAAATTTTTGTCGCCTGGTACAAACGACTTCGGTTGTAGAAAAGTTATAATTTTAATAAAAAAATAAAAAAAAAATTATAAAACCAAATACAAATTTTGAATATATAGAGTCCACTTAACAATTTGCCAACGTAAAATTACAACTTTTTGATACTTCAATTTTGGTGTCGGTTGCCCTTTACGCGAATGAAACGCGTGGAAAATACTTTCGTTTTAGTTTTCAAATGAACGTGGATGATCACCTGACAGCGGTTTGCAAGTAGATCCATAGATTCCTAAGGTTATATCGACTGAGGGATTATCACGTAAAATGAATTGCTAAAATGAATTGCTAACATGAATTGTTAAAGGATTGTCGATAATTGTGACAAAAAACGGTCAGCAACATCAACTGTCGAACACTTTTATTAGCACAGCCTCTTAAAGTCTTTTTATTTTGCCGTTATGTTTTTTCCAAAAAATATTGTTTTATTGTAGCGACTAGTCTTTAAATCTGTAAAATATTCGAAAGATTGCCTTTGTCGTCACTTCTATCAAAAATTCGCAATTCATTCTGAAAATCGTAAGTGTTACCAAATTTACCACTTTTTCACATGTTAAAAATGTAAACGCACATTCTAATACTCTGAAGTCTACACATTTGTTGCCTACATAAAATGAGATATCAAAACCAGTTTTAGTGTATAATTTTATTAAAAAACACCACAAATAAAATATAAAACAAAACATCTTACGGAACATTGTATAATTATATCTTCAGTTTTGCATTTTCACTGGCCTATCCGTTGTCTAAAAAAAAGCAGAGCTAAGACTTTTCAAGGAAAATGGTTCCTAAAATATAAATACGTTACGTGAAACTTTGAAATATTCACCATTCCATGTCCAGTGTACGTAAAAACGTTCTCTGACGTCGTACATTATTTATGCCCAACAAGATGGGAAAAGATATGGACTCTGCGATCCACCTTCCTACTGTGTGGAAACGAAAAGCCACGTGAAGGAAAAGAAAGAGTATTTTTATTCCGGAAAAATCGAAAATAAGATACATTTCTTTTGCTCTTGAGTGGATTAAAAAAAAACAAGAAAAGGTGATGAAAAGGAACCAAAGACCGCCTATCGATTATTAAAAAAAGAGAAAGGAAGCGATGAAAAGGAGAAAACCTTGCTGAAACTCCCCGGAGATTAGTCCCAAAAATAGTAAAACTTCAGACCACAGCCATTTTCACCATGAGCTGATTGCTTTTTCCGGCTATTTGTTGCGTTGTCCAGGCAATGGCCCGAGAGACAACCGAACAGGCAATTCTGTTCTAAAAACAACGCCGTTAATATAGTGGCAAGTAATGGTGATAAAATGAAGAGAACTAAAGGTTCTAGCAAATCCACTGCTTTTTATATTATGTTGATTAAATATGAAACACAAATTTTTTAAGTGAAATATTTTTAGATGTCAATATATTATATTAAATCTTACAAATTATCATTCAAAAATACTTTAAGAATTATCTAAAATGTTTACTATGATTTCGCCATAGTGGTTGGAATAGTTTCTGTTTTAACCACTATAGATTCGCTTCATACTTCGACATTTGTTTACATTATGGGCTCGTTCTAGGCGATGGTGATGTACATGACCCATGGTAAGTCTCTTGGTAAAGAAGACGCGTAAACCTTATCTTTTTGCATAATCCCAAAGGATCAAGTCACATGGAGCGAGTCAGATGACCTAGGAGGCCGGGCAAGAAGAGCAGAGTCCTCGTCAGAATATTTCAGGAGTTAGTGCCAAAGTTGGGATTGTTCACTGTATAGATATACGCTAGGATACTTTTCGTCACCACATCGAATCTATATCTCGTACAGTGGTTGCTACCTTAAAGGAGGTCCTACAGATTATTAAGGCAGATAGTCATAAGGAAATGATTCTTCAGTATACAGTCATTTTGCTACCAAAGTCTTAAAGCATGGGGCAAATGCGCTCTCTTACTTTTAATATCTGGACACACTCTATTAAGGTAAAACAAGGAAATACATAGTACAGTCGAACCCCGTTAATACATGTTTCGTAAGACCAAGCATTGTTATCGCAATTTCCGGAAATGAAATACGATTAGCTGAAAATCCTAATTAGGAAATAAGCTTGAGACTAAGATATGTTGAATGTAATCTTCACGTATATATTTATTGATTTCCGGGAAAAACTCGGTTATCGAAGTCTATCTACATAAATGTAGATAATACAATGTACAATTATTATTAGAAATTATAGTCCTTAGAATAATATGCAAGTGAATTTCGTCTGATATCGGCAACATATGTCTATTTGATGCCGACAGACTCGTCTTCATTCCCTTTCTTCTTCTCGACATACGCCATCTTGATTTCTGTGCGACATTGCTGTACTATTTTCTCCTATGCTCAATGGAACCAATCAGAATTAGCGCTTCGACAACCGCATGATTAATGAAGAACATTTTTCCACTGTTCTTTTTTAATACTAAATACCTCAAACAATACATTGTCCTGGAATGAATTTCATAATTTTTGTATCATATTATCCAGGATTTGAGAAAAACAACCTATTAAACGGTTGTAGTTACATAGAAATAGCCCTCATCAAGGGGGGGGGGGGGGACAGTCTGACTTCTGGAATACTGACATTTCGTTAAAAGACAATTCGCACCTGCGACATGTCGTGACAGAGACGGCTCGTTCCGAAAAATTTACGAGGCTCTACATTGATCCAAGGTTAAATTCCGAAATCATTTCCCTATGTCGAAATCGAAAAGGCATAATTTTCACTTCACTTTGTTTATAATAAAGGAATAATTTCTTCACTTAATTTGAGTCTCAAATGATAAATCAAATTTCAATTACTAATCAAATTGAAAAATTGTAAGATTTTAAGTTGTTTAATTTAAAAGTCGCATTTTTGATTGTAAAGGTCTACTTGAAGTCGGAAAAATAATATTTCATCAGAAAAGCATTATTTTAGGATTTCTCCTGTTTTAATAATGAATGACGTTTTTTAAATAGACTACTGATAGACTAAAAATTATCATTCTTGTGAATGATAATATCTGACACGAAATATCGGTATTCTCTGACTTCTTGAGATAGCAGCATCGAATGCGGAAGTGTATTGCAGAGAAGTGCTAGCCCTCAATTTTAGTGTGACTTTCAATATCATGAATTTCTAAATCAACTCAACGAAGATTTAGTTTTAATATAGAATGACACAGAGATGACGATGTATCATTATTCTATACGTTCTGAAATAACATTTATTTCAAATAAAATTTATTTCTCTCTTCATGTGCCATTCTACAAACGATCTAACTTCGACGAGGACACACCATCGCAACAATTTCCTTAACTGTTGACAAGCTTGAAAAGACTCCGAAAAATTTTTACAAATTTGGTTGATGCTAATATCAATGATGGAACAAGTTGTCAAATCCTACCTTATTACGAGAGTAAAATATTTCATAATTATGCCAAAGGGATGTTGAAATCTACCTAAAGAATTGCGAGAGTTACATATCGAAATGGCTCAATAAAAAGCTTAGGAATAAGAAACCAGTCATAGAAATGAAAACTTCATCTGTAGTCTAGTTCGAATTAATCGTTTCATAATTAACTTTTCAAAGGAGAAGGTATAAAGGGTGTAGAGGAAATTCCCGAAACAGTCGAATAGCGAGTCATAAAAGTTGGTTTTATCTATACAATGTAAGAAAGTGCCAATGCCCGACTGAATAAAAATATCCCCAGCGCCACTAATGTAAGCGCTAAGAATTTACGAAAGCGATTTTTTGTAGCCAAGCTATTCCAAAAAATTCCAATTATAACGTTCTAGAGAGTCACCGATTTTGTAGAAATACACTCTTTGAATAAAGCATAAAACTCGTAAAACGGAGGAGAAAAAAACTATGTATGGGGAAGGGGGGGGGGATAATCGGAGTAGCATTATTTTTATTCACTTTACATTGTAAATAGGAACGATTTAGTGCGTTTGCTATTGTACACGTGAATACTGAACGTACGGTACCCAAGAAGTGTCTATTACATTGACGCCCTTCCCCGTTTTACTAATTTCATGCTTTTGTATACGCTATACAAAAAGCGGATTTCTACTATATCAGTGGGGTTTTACAACTTTGTAATTGGAAATTTATCTGTATCTAGCATGGCTCAAAATTTAGTTTTTGTAACTTCTCAGCGCTTACACGATAAACCTGATTTTTATGATTCCGTCATCTTTTTTTCTAAAATTATTCGACGAAAAAGTAATAATATTCTAAAGTAATCTTTCGAAGAAGTGGAGTATTATCTAATTTTTTTTTCTAAAATGGAATTTAATGGAGGTAAGCTCTTAAGATTTAATAACTGGATCATTCTAAAGTAATAAACATTAAACTTACAGTAGATATTGATTTTTTCCATTAGCTAATGCATCAAAACTTTCAATGGGAAGTAATTTAATAAGTCGCTAAGGTTCACATTTGGTTTAGAAACCTCTATCAACCTAATATGAAATTATAAGGGTCGTACAAATGAAAACGAAAATTTGTATGGGGGAAAAAAAAGACGACGTGTAGGATCGTAAGTTTTTGTTTTCAACAATTGCGAAACCCCACGTGCAAATTGAACAATAGGTTGCAAGTGTTGCATCACGTGTAAAAGAACGATAGCTCGCGCTTCGAGGCTCTGCGAGTGATCGCTTCGTCCAAACAACAAAACCCCCGAAAAAATCAAAAGCAATCGCAAACAGCACGGGGAAGGTGATGTTGACCGTGTTTTTTGATCGCTAAGGCACGATTTTACTGGACTTTCTTGAAAAAGGGACCACAGTTAACGCAGCACGATATGGAGAAACATTGAAGGCACTGCAATACAAGCGTCCTGGGCTTCTTAAAGAAGGAGTGCTTCTTCTCCACGACAACGCGCATCCTCACACCTCGAAAGCAACGGTACACCTCATCAAAAAGTTCAACTGGGAAGCAATGCAGCATCCACCTTACAGTGCTGACTTATCCCCATGTGACTTTCACGTGTTTGGGGATCTCAAGAAACATCTGAAAGGCCGCAGGTTTCAGTCGGACGATGAAGTGAAGAAAGAGGTTTTGGAATGGTTCCACACGCAACCGACAGAATTCTTACATACAGGAATTACACGTCTTATTACACAGTGAGATAAATGCCTTAACGCATTTGGGGAGTATTTTTAAATTCCTTGTATACACTTTGGATAAAATAAATAATTTTCATTTTATCATTGTTACAATAATGTTTTAAAGCTGTTGCTGAATCGTCCAGGTCGCGGAATTTCTCTTCCCTTCACAACATTAGATTTATCAAATTAGTGACGCGTTAACTTCGATTCATGAGTTTAATTAAATAAGTGAATCTTCTTATTTTTAAATTTTATAAATGACATAAAATAAAAGTCACCAATGCAAGTCTCGATGAAACTGGGTAATGAAGAAATGACGAGACTGGATGAAACTCGAAGAATTCAGGAAATTGGATGCACTTGAAGAAGAGACGAGTTGTAGAAGGAATGAAGAACAGAGACACGACTGCAGAAAGTTGACAGGAAAGGTGACAGGACGGTGGAGTCGACTTTTCGGAGAAGAACAGTCCAAATAAAATAAAATAATATGCACTCGTGTCTTTATTCTTCATTACTTCTACAATTCCATGATTTCGTCTCTTCAAGTTCATCCTATTTCGACTATTCTCCAAGTGTAATCAATTTCCTGAATTCTACGGGTTTCACCTATTTAATTACAAACCACTCCCCTCTCATGAGTTTATAATTCTTGAGTTTATTTATTTATTAATAATGCTTTAATATAATGAGACTTAAATTAAAAATTAATTGCAAAAGCTTTCAACTTGGCTACACATCTAAAAAAATAATGAAAATTAATTTATACGACCAAATGCTCATATTATTAATATTGTTAAGACTATTTCAGAATTTATCGGTGTTTTTACTTTATCGGTACATACCTTTTAAAATAATAAAACTTTACTGTAATGCCCATATTCTCTCCACCTCTCTTATGATATTATTTTTGGGGGCTGCATATCAATTAAATATTATATTACGCTAACTAACCTGCAAAATCGTTTTCTGGCTTCATGTCCGTTATGATTATTCAGTATCTGAATGTATCTGAATTACTACTAGGCGAATTTATTTTTATTTTATTTTCAAATTGGCTTATATTTTTTGCTCCTCTAATCGTCTAAATGCTTTTAATTTATGTGCTGTAACTGATAAAGAAATTCACTACTCTAAAATTAGGACTACATCCAATCTACATATTTCTTTTGTAAAAAGTAAAATAAGCTGCGTCTCAAAAGTTTAAAGAAACATGTTTTTGTTCAAAAGAAAAAAAAATACAAATGCTTGAATTACTAACTGCACAAAGCACTTAAAAAAAACTCCTGAAAATATTATTCACGAAAACATAATAGAAATAAAAATATTCAACAAAATGCAATTTTGCGCGTCTCAAAAGTTTAAAGAACTACCCTCAGATGCTGAATGGAGACATCCAATATGTAAATTTGCGAGTGACAGGGTATTAATCTGTTGCGCAATTCGGCATTTTTTTCAAAGAAAGCTTTTCTTCCACTCACAATTGACTTACGACAATGCCTCGCCAATCTCAATTCATAACCGATGAAGCGGCTGAAATCTGGCGATTGAAATCCAACGGACTATCTGTTGCTGAGATTGTCACAATTACTGGAAGATCCACAGCAGGGGTTTATAATGTCTTGAAGAGGAGTTCATGGTTCCACCAAAAACCACGATCTGGTAGTCCCAAAGTTACCTCAATTCGCAATGACAGACGCATTGTACGACTGGCAGCCACACAAAATCTTTCTATTCGCCAGATACAAATCGTGACTGGGTTAAACATATCGAAAGACACTGTACACTAGCGAATAACTGCGAGTGGGGATGCTGTCTACAAAAAAATGATGAAGAAATCGCCTCTGGCTGCCAAGCACATTCAAGACAGGCTTCGTTGGGCATAAGATACACATGGTCTGTAAAGACAAATAGATGTCGGTGTTGTTCAGTGATTAAAAGAAGTGGAACTTGGATGGTCCTGATGGGTGGGCATCATACTGGCACGACCTACGACAGGAACCGAAGACCTTTTACTCAAGACAACAAGGAGGTGGTTCTGCCTTGGTTTGGGGGGCTTCGCATTCAACGCTACCACCAATTTGGCTTTCTTAGTGGAAGAGAAAATTCGCTGACATACCAAGAAACCCTGATACAGTATCTGTTGCCTGTCTGTGGCCCGGAATTCGTGTTCCAGCAGGATAACACCAACATCCATACTTCACGATCAACAATGGAGTGGTTCAGAAAACAAAATATTCACGTTATGACGTGGCCCCCAAAAAGCCCAGACCTGAACCCCACAGATTCTCTCGTGCAGTTTATACCTGCGGAAGTCAATTTTCTTCGACTGATGAATTGAAAAGAGCAATTGAAGATGCATGGTACAATGTAGGAACAGAAACATTGTTCAACCTCATAAACTCAATGCCGAACAGAATATTTGAAACAGTCAAGGCAAATGGTCGTTCAATTTAAGCCATTGTATAATCCATGCAATGTTTTTTCAGTCGTTCTTTAAACTTTTGAGATACGCAAAATTCCATTTTGTTGAATATTTTTATTTCTATTATATTTTCGTGAATAATATTTTCAGGAGTTTTTTTAAATTGCCTTGTACAGCTAGTAATTCAAGCATTTGTATGGACTTTCAATAATCTTTTTTCTTTTGAACAAAAACATGTTCTTTAAACTTTTGAGACGCACCTTATGCTTCCCAAAACATAAATTATAATCTCTCTAAAGTCTGAAATATTATTCCTACAAATTAAAAAAAATAAAATCTAAATTTTCTTTTAAGATCGCAATTAAATCTTGGGTTTTTAATAATTTTGATTTTTAAAAAAAATTTTTTTAATCTAAATTGAGTTTTTTATTTTTTCCGATATGGACTCATAGATCGATCGTATGACTTTTTTCCATTTTACATTTTTATTGTTTTATTTTTCATTTTTGTAATAAAGAATTGATTGATTGATTATTATAATTTATTTAACACATTTATGTTTAAGATGAATCTACCAATATTTAAATAATTATAAAAAAACTTATTATAATTTAAATAACGTTTAATAAAAAATAACGTTTTCATAAAAAAAAACATTGAATGAAAGAAATCATTTTTACATTCCTTTGCTAACATTATCGTGTTCGTTTTTCCCGGAATCTTAGTTTGCATTTAAAAAAATGATTTTTTGTTAACTTTCTTTTTACCTTTCCTAGAAGCAAACGCGACCTCATTTCTCGTGGCTTTTCTTTAACAACAAACACGTAAGCCTATATAGGTACAATACATAAAGGGCAAGAAAAAGCGCCCCCTTTTAGAAATTGGCACCCTCATTGGAAGTGACATTTTATCTGGAACTGGTAGGCTTAAGCCTTCTACGACGGAATCGGTTAATTTATTGCTAAATCCGGAAAGACAAAAGAGAACCCCATGCCGAGCAAACACTCCGAAACGGAGCTAGATTTTCTGCTGCCAAAGTCAAAATCACCTTCATCTCCCCCAACCCCCATTTTTTCCTTTTTCTTTACTTCAAACCTTCATTCCTCCTCCTCATTCTCCTGGAAACGACCCACTAAGCAGAGGGTTTTCACCGAGAGGAGAGATTTCATAGGTAGATTTCCCTCCTGGAGAAATAAAGGAATCAATACGTCTAGATTATAATCTATCTTAATTGCCCGAGCCATTGTAAGCTCATTGTTACAACAGTCACGTTTCAGCCTTTTCTCTCTCATCCCCTAGAGATCTTCAACTGCTCTCTCTCTCTCTCTCTCTCTCTCTCTCTCTCTCTCTCTCTTCTTTTACCAAACCCCCATCTCTTATGATTTCTCCTTTTTTTTTCTTTGTTTTACCTTTCTCCCCTTCTTTTTCCACTTCCATTATCTCGCCATCATTCATTTTCTTCCTCTTTTTTCCAACTATTTTCATTCCCTTCAATTTCTTCATTATCGCAATTTCTTTGAAACAATAATAGCCGTTACAACTTACAGGGTGCTTCTCCTTGAAGAAGTACAAAACTTTCTAACTCGCATACAACAAAAATATGTTTAACTTGAAGAGTTGAATATTTATATAATAAGCTCCTAAAAATAATTTTAACTTTCCATGCATGAAATTTTTATGAGCACCAACGAATGACGGAGATCTCGTGCTATTAAATAAGCATGGAAGCTAAACATGCGTAAATAAATAATGCTGGAACGCGTTTGAAACTTATGGGATGAAAATTAAAAATATTTATTTTTCTTTTAAACAACAATATTTATTCTAAAGATGTTGTTTCAGAGGCCTGAAGAAAATTCTTTAAGAATGCAAATATTATTGCATATAAAAAACTATTTTTATAGTTAAAACAAAGAAAACTGCCTGTCAGAAATTTCACGGAAAGAAAAGTATATATGTGGCCAAGAAAAATAGTGAATTTTCTTTCAAGGGAATCCCTACACACGGCTTGCCAGGGGTGAGTATTTATTATACCATTAGGCTAGTCTGTAAATGCCAGGTCATTTTTTATCATTGCTACAACTGGGTACATTTTAAAGTTGTTAAGAAATTAACCATAAAGATGTGACAATGATAAGCAAGCTTCGTAAATAACTTACCTAACTTAAATAACGTCCAGGTATTCACCATTCGTACTTAGGACTATATCCCATCGATCGATTAAAGTTCATACAGGGTGATTATAATTAAAGTTTCAGTTTCAAAACGCTATAAAAAAGAACCACTTAGTAGAATAGTAATCTGGCGAAAGGGACGTGAAGAATTTGTCCAGACAGCGTTTTACTTCATCATCTTTAGTAAAGTTTTTCCGAGTCAGAAAACTGGACATACACTGGACTAAATGAAACTCTCTGATGCAGCAAGTTCGGGGAATAAGGAGGGTGAGACAAAAGTTCCTATTTTTTCTGGGTCCTTAAAGCAACATGTCGTCGAGCATGTCCATTAAGAGTGCTGGGCGTTTAATTTCCATTGGAGAAATTCAGAATCTGCTGTTATGCGGTAAAAGTTCATATTGGATTACAGTGTGACAATCCCATCAGCAACTTAGGATAACCTTGGTTGTCCATAAAGGTTAGCTTAGCAACATTCTGTGGGAGCTGTCCACTTTACGATCATGCTCTTTTTCATGCCACATTCACGTTTGTGTTCCACTTTTCTTCTTCTGTGATGCAAAAAGCCTTCCAGTTTTTCTTTCAAATCGAACGCATTTTTCCGGATACTTTCTTTACAATCAGATACTTTTTGGTTTTACCATTAAAAGCCCCTGCATGTTTTGGACATCCTTTGAAACAAAAAGGTTGAAATTTAGATGAAGGTTGCTTTGAGAAAATGCTACAGAGAGTAGGCAGTTGAATTTGATCGCTATGCAAATCAGTTTCTGGACGAAACAACCGGGTTGAGGGGTAACGTGGTCTGGTTTATAAGGAATGGGATTATAGTTAGCGGATCACTTGTAAAAACGAAGGCTAGGCGTCACCATGCCTAAAATTAAACCACACGATGTTGAGGTAACCATTAGGACATTTTCAGGGAGATTAAAATGAAAATTGCAAGTCAGAACATTGCAATTTCCATTCGTACGATATCTAAGGTACTGAATAACAGAGGCGCGAAGCGGAGTGCTGAAGCGGAGGGGCGCATACCGGGACCACACAAGAGGGTACGAACAACTCGAATAACGGCAGTGGTTGGTGCAATTCAGCGTGCCGCGCAAACGCCGAATCCCCCATCGCAAAACGACCTTGCGCGTAAGTTAGGTGTATCTCAGCGAACAGTTGGACGGATTATTTATCAGGATTTACACTTAGAAACGCGTATAAAAGCAAAGGTGCACAAGCTTACTGAACGTCACATGAAGAACAGGAAGACCAACGCAAGACGCCTCTATGAAAACCATCTGGCAGGTGAAAAATCTGAGTTTGTTGTAAACCTTAGACGAGGCCTGAATGCTCACCTTTAGATTTCTTCGGCTTTGCTTACCTGAAGCAGAAACTTTTCAGGAGAAGGGAGACCCCCATTAACGGAGTTTGGAACGTTTGTACAGCCTTATGGAACACAGTAACACCCGATAAGATACGTGACGTCTTCGATGCATGGAAACGACGAGATCGATGAGTTTGGTTTAGTTTGGTGTACCGTGATCGGTGTGTTCGGGAAGTCTATATGGTATAGACTTAAAGGAGTGAAATTTGGTATGCAGATTCCTCTAAGTAAGACTTACATAACTAGAAAATACGTAAAGGAAAAAAACGAAACCACTAATCCACAACAAGGTTTTATTTATTAATGACCCAGATGTACATTTCGAGGGCTACGCTCCCTTTATCAGCGATAATTAATAAAAAAAACATTAATAAAAAAATCTTACTATGAATTAGTGGTTTCGTTTTTTCTTTTACGTAGGTTTGTGTCCACAGTTTTTGGCTTGATTATTTTGTATAACTAGGAAGCTTGAGCTGGGTTATCCCAGTGGAGTTAGATTTTTGGGGGTTGTGTTCGAAAATAATAACGATCACATGATCTTAGAAATTAACATTTTATTTCAACATATGGCAAGTGATACATTCGGTGTATCAACTAATACATCAAACCACAATCCAAACAAGACATGTTAATTCAGAAAATACCTTCACCTATTGTTTGCTAATTTCTCATTGTTGCACATCATATTCATTATAGAGGTGCTACCCAAAGTATCCAAGAATTTCGCTTAAACGAAAAACAGTACGAGGTTTTGTCGCTAGATGCTTCTTGGTGCACCTTTGAGCTTCTGCTCTGCCATGTTTCCTAATCGTAGGCGCATTTCTTTTCAAGGTATTGCTTTCTGTGTTGCAACGAGTTCTTTTGTCGACTTTCAGGATTTTCGAGGATCCCTTCAAGTTGAATGCACGTGATAAAACATTGATCGTAAATAATACATAGATCGGTACCGCCTAGAGAGAAAGCCTGCTCACGGAAAAATCATGCATTGTTACATCATCTACGGTAGGGACAATTTCGGGCTTATTATTGGTAGAGATATGGTAGGTGATGTAACAATGTATGACGTTTTCGCGCTCAGGCTTTGAGTAGAGGTGGTGTTGCATAGATACGGCATGTCATATAACAATCGATTCGTCAAAAATGAATATACTGTTACTTTCTGTTTATCTTTTAAGCACTGTTGACATGGGCACGCGCACTTGACGATCACGTTGTTGCAGCAAAAGCTTCTTCTTGGAATGCACTAGCTTATTTCTTGGAAGATCTTATTTCAAACTATACTCTGTCCAACGAAAGTTGGAGTGGGCGTGTCCACTTAAACTTCCTATTTCAATTGTTAGACATTGTTGCCAAAGTAGAATCAATCGGCAACAATGTCGTTTGTATAATCGGGAAATCACCCATTGTTAGATAACCCATTGTTGGATTTTTTCTTTGTTTTGACAACGTCCACCGTCGCTGATTTTATATAAATGATTTTAAAAAACAGCTTCTTTGCTATTAACAGAAGCGGGGTACAAAAGGCGAAAGCGGTTGTTCACCTTAATCAATGAAGATGAAATTAAATTATTATTATAAAGCATCCATCTCTTTCACTAAATGATACAATACAAGAATTTCTCAGGACTATATTAAAGCTCTTTAACCTATACTCTGTCCAAGGAAAGAAAAAACTGGGCGTGTTCGGTTAAATTTCCACTTTCAATTGTTAAACATTGTAAATTTTACTTAGGAACAATGTCTAACAATTGAAATCGGAAATCTAATTAGACACATCCTGTTTTTCTTTCGCTGGACAGTATATAAGTGCATGATTTAAGTTTATAAAGTTACATGTTTGCTAAGAATAGTCGATAAAATATTTGGTAGCAACATATTTTATAACGAATATATTCTTTGAACAAATTTTTTAAAATATAAATTTCATATAGCCAAACTAAAAAAAAATTGGAATTTTAATCTTTAAATTCAATCGGCTCTGAAAGAAGTAGGATTCGATGATACGACAGATGGCAGACTTGAGGATGATTTTAAAATTAAAGAGGAAAAAAACCTTTTGAAGTATAGCAAACTTTTTTTTTTCTTTGAAAAAAGCTCTGACAATGATTTGTTTCGAGTAAAAGAAGAATTTTTAAAGTTTCAAATTTATTTCCCTGCTGTAAAACGTTTTGATCTGGAAAAAATTAGTCCCCAAAAATATTTAAAAGCTTCAAAAAAGTACATCGACCAAAAGACAATACCGCGCTACCTCTAAACCAGAGAAAATTCTTTTCTAGCTTTGCTAATGGTTCCGGCAAGGAACAACTACTTCACTTTTCTTTTTTTTTCTTTGCAAGAAGAGATCCTTTCCCTGAAGAAATGGGAATTAACTGGTGTCTGAAACTTCCCCTCAAATGACCGTTTTCCCTGCGAAAACACGGGAACCGATCCCCGAGTCCGCGATTCTTTCTTCCCTCTGTCTTGAAAGAATTCCAAAAGATAACGAACGCTCATTGATAACGAGCATGCGTGGAAGTCGGGCGGAAAAACGATACGACCCGTTCAGGCAATCAGCAAAGAATGCTGCTGCTACTCTACTGCAGTCGAAAGAGAGAGAAAGAAAGAGAGAGAGAGTTAGAGAGGGAATGGGAAAGAGAAGGAGAGAGAAGAAGGGAATCCAAAAACACCCTCTCCACCGCCGACCCCGGTTCTCAAGCCTTTCATTTCGCCACGTCAAATTTACTGCTTCTTCACGCAATAAAGGACACCTCCAAAAGGGAGGAAAAACTTCTTTTACGTCTTAAAACTTAATGATAGAAGATTGCCGGCTATTAATTCCATTTTTCACTCGACCTCTACTTTTGATGAAATATATACTCTGTATAGTCGTAAGTTGTATTTAAGGTGCGTTTTTCTTCAATTAAAATAGAAGAGCATTTATAGGAAAGGATAAGACCGTTCAGATATCTCAATTCTAATTTTATGATATTACAAATATAATTCTCCAATATCGAAAAATAACACCCACGATTTATATCTAACAACTTACATACTTTGTAATTGTCCAGTTTCAACAAGAGTAAAAAAAAAATTCAATCCTACGAGGATTGAAACTAAATTTTTACTGAAGTAATAGTAATGATACAAACCAGCTGTTAAGACATTTGAAATCTACGTCTTTTTAGCTATAAGGCCACATGAAGGAAGGGAGCACCATTCACGATTCCCAAAAGTGCTGTAGCTTTTAAATTCGTTAATGGCAGTTGATTTCGCCTCCATTTTAACATGGATGTAACTCGTGAAAAGCAACATGCAGCACTTAAGTTTTGTTTTCAACTAAATAAAATAGCATCTGAGACACGAAATGTGAAGCAACCATATGGGAATGGAGCATTTCCTTAATGCTTCCAGTTCAAAATGTTTCTGATAGTTTAAACAAACAAGCAGCGCGTGGAACTTGCCTTTTCCCACACACCAAAATGCGAAAGTGGGCGCATCTGCTGGCAAAGTTATGACCATTACCTTCTTTGACCATCAAAGTATAGTTTACCAACAGTCAATCCAACCACAGACTACTGTTATTAAATCTCTATATTAAAGATTATGCCTGCACATCGCCAAAAAAAAAACCCGCACACATCTTGTTATCATTCTGGTGCTTGCACCATGATAACGCACGTCCATATGCGGCACGTTTTCCCTAACGTTCTGCAAGCTTCAAAATTCCCTTGCAGTAGAACTCAGTTTCAGCTAACCGAAGACACTCTGTCCTATTGCAAGTTTTGCTAATATTTCAGACACTGTCACATGTCTGTCATCCTTAATTTGTTGCATGCAGTGGAGGCAGTTCGAGGGCGACCGCTAAGAGGCAGGTCTTTTTCCATCTTTGAACTGTTCCACCCATTTCCCAACACACTACTGCTTATATGCATGCTGAAAGCTTTGATTTATTTCAGCAGCGAGGATTTCTTCTTTAACAAGGAATTCACGAAACTAAATATAGTCAACCATTTTGCATATAATGACATGATCACACTACCGACATCTCAAGAAATATGGTATATTAAGTTGATATAAAATGTTTTCTTTATATTAATACATTCTAATTAATAAAAATTGTTGCTCAAGTCTTTCAGTATGACCATCGTACATTAGATGACACCAAGTTTATTTATGAACGAGAGCAGTACTTCTTAGGTTCCACATCGATGGATACGAGATGCAGCTAACACTGATCAACGTAAGAAATTAATAAATGAAATCTAGAGTTAATGCACCGAGTATAAGGTAAAGAAATCTTCTGCGACCTAGTGTCCACAAGTATCATACTCAAGGACTCTACTACTGGGCTATCGCGGACACGGAGCAGCGAGGCTATCTCCAAGTGTAGGAAAGACTACACGGTAGTCAAGATGAAAGCCCAATGGTAGGGCAGAGATTAGCTCCAGATTTAATTTATTAATTTCTTATGTGTTCTTAAGCTTTCTGATGGTTGAGAAGGAGGAATTCCCAATATGCAAGTCGTGTACTTGCTCCATCACTAGGCTTCCATCTTGATACCTTGTAGTCTTTAGAACACTTGGAGACAGCCTTACTGTCCCAGGCCCGCGATAGTTCAGTTGGTAGAGGCGAAGAGGGTTCTGAATCCACTATGGAGAATTTTTGCTTTCATTTTTACCATAAATATCTTTACTGATCAACATCTAAGACCTTCGAATTTTTTTTGCTCTGGGAGAATGCGAAATCTTGTAAGAACAGGATGTGCATGAATTGAAAGATCGCATTCACGCTGTGTGCAAACCATTGAAGAGAACACGTTAAGACGTATCTGGGCAGAACTGGATTATCGCACTGACAATTTGCAGTGTGCAAATCGTTCGGAAACATCCTGAATTTAAAGAATTCTTCTTAAACCAATTATTTTCAATTTTTTAATGATTTTTCTCCAGTAGGAAAATTAGTTCCCATATACCTTCTCTAACTAGCCCAAGGACAATGATGTGGATACTTTAACGCTTACATCTCCGTGGTGGATTAGCTGGCTGGAGCGTTGGGACAGTTAGCCGATGGTTGCTGGTTCGATCCTAAGCTGTGGAATTTTCTTTCCATTTTACATGTTTAACTCTAGCGTGCAAAAACTAGTTTCAATTTATGTTTTCATACCGAATAAAATTTTATATCTTTTAAGCAAATGCTATGTTTGCTTTAAAGATATCAACAAACTGCATATGATAGTAGATTCACTAGATGCATTTAGTCAATTGCTAAACGAATTCATATGGGTATACCTATCTTACACGTTTTTCGTAGAAAACTGGTAATTCTGCAAACACTTAGAACTAGTAAATAAATAAAAAATGAGGTAATATCCAATCTTCACTGAATACCCATTAAAATTTGATTAAAGATATCGAGTGTGTTCAGAAAAATAGAAAGTATGCCTGTTTTAATGTTTCGTCAAGAAAGAGAAAAATACTTTAAAAAAAAAATCCCTTCAGTAACAATCCATGTGCTCCTCAACCTTCCAAAATTTTCTACGAAACACCATGCGACTGTTATTTTCAGAAGCTATTTGCGTTTTCATTCCGACATTAATAACATATGACAGCTCTCCAAAGATAAACAACATTCTGTACAACAACTTGAGTGCAGACCTAAAGACTACGTTACACATGCTCGTTGTGAAATCCATAAATCGTCTATTTAATAAACATCTCTTGTTCGTGGCACCATGTTCTTTCTTCTTTTTATCTTTTCCTCACTTGACACCTTCTGCCACCGTCATATTCGTTATTTCTCCACCACTCCCTCTTACATTTTTTTTTATCCTCGATGCATGCCTGAAAATGCGAGTAAAAAGCGTCGACCACAACGACAAACAACAACAAATTTCGTCGGCAACATGCTTTGGTGGCAAGATATGCAAATGCCTTTGACGTCACACAGACGCCTCTGTAAAGGAAAGGCGAGGAAAAAGAATATATGGCGAACTCCACTTGCCATTCTTAAGGTTTAATGGGCGAGAACTGTCAGAGTAGGGCAATAAAATGGCGAATTTATTACTGGAATAAATAAGCAGCTACTGAGGATATTTAGAAAATAAATTAGAAAACGGAGCTAACCTTTTTCGACCTCCTTAATAAAAAGCTCAAGAGGAAGAAAAGGAGAAGAAATAAACAACAAAATCGATATTCACTAAATTATATTAAAAATATAAAACAATCCTTTACAGCAGGTTACACTACTAGAATGAAACTTTTACGGACGTATTAGGTATAAAGTAAATTCTCCAAAAATTAATTTGTTCTAATAAAGCATATGCAAAATATTCATTTCGGATAAAACAAAAAAAGAATTTTATCAAAGAGAAATAGCATTATAAGGCAAATAGCTCATTATTCCAAATTGCATCTCAGGATCTCCACTGCTTTGTAGAATTTATGTAATAATGAGAACAAAATTTAACATCATAGAATTTTACTCTTTATAACATACACTGTATCAAAACATTTCCGTGAATTTTTTAGTAACTGATAATGGCTATGCTTGTAGAATAGAACTAGTCTATGTGTAAAGCCTAATTCCATACACGCAAAATTGCATCATCAAACATTTGTCCAAACAACGCGAATGATCGGAGAATCGCACAATCGCAAGCGACAGAGTTATTCAAATGAAACAGAATAGAATGAGCATTTTGGCACTAACATTTAGGAGACTTCCAGCAGTGATCTAACGGTTGTGCTTAAACGTCGTCGCCCATGTTGTACGGGCAGCAGTCCCGACCGTCGAAAAATTTTTGTATACCTTCCAGAAAGAAGCTGTATGGAGAGTGGGCAAGGACTTCCCAGCGAGCTATATTCTGAGTAGGAGCTACTTTCTTCTTAAACCATCGCATTGAAATTGGGAGGACATGACGATCTTTTTTCAGCCAATTAACCTTAGGAATTTCTTAGATCCCAGTTATTCAGTTCCGGAAGGTAACAATGCACTCTGCGTTCGTGCAATTAACAAAAAATTGTTCTCCGCACAGAATGGCTGTTATTATTCGAGTTGGTTTTTCAAATATGACGTCATGTTTTTTTTAGTGAACGACAACTCGTTTCGTTTGCATGAAGAATAGCGTGACTGCGGTTTGCAGATAGATGCAATTCCTCAGATTAGCTGGAGGCGAGTATAGCTAGCTGATCAAGAAATTGACATAAAACTTTACATGATAGATAAAATTAAATTAATTAATTTATGTGTGTATTTTCGACGATTTATCTCGTTTGCCTTGTATTAATTTACACGCTGAAGCAAAGATCACCAAGAATTGGACGACGCCTCGCTATTAGAAATTGCCTTCGGAATTTTTGTTTTTACACACATTTTGAGTTCGAATTAAAAAATTTTAAATTTACCACGATGTTATTACTTCGTTCATCTTTTGATTTAAATAAAGTTGAGTGTGATTGTAGAGTTGCCCTTTAAACGATTCTTATAACAAGATGCGTGATATAGTTCATACCTTAGGTAACACGTTACAATAAATCATGGACTTACGTAATTTCTTTGTTACAGGTTGCACCCCTATAAAAAGTTACCGAATGTCTGACGATCAGATATTTTTCAATAAACTTTAATGCTGAGTTCATTGCTCCGTGTTGGGCTCGAGGATGACTACTATAAAACCGTCTTTTATGTAACCTGAAACATAAGAAGCCCGTTGATAATGCGTAAAACTGCATTACTATAACGATGTTAATTAAAAGCATCTTTACTGGTCATTCCATCGCCAGTTTTTTCGAATTTTTTGATTTAAATTCAGATTTGGATAGAGCATCAAAAAGGAACAAACAGTTTAACTTTAACCACCATTTTAGCCATGGTTCCGAATAAATAGGACATGTATGTCCATTGTAACTTTAGCTTACGTTTTAATGCCGTATCCGTATTTGAAGTCAAAAGCCAAAAATTCGAAAAAAATTGGCAACAGAACGACTAACTTCACAAATCCAGTAACAAAGCTTTTAACGTCGTTTAAATATTAAAATTCACGATAGTCTTTTACAGAGTGATCTAAAATTTACGACTCGCATTTTCTTAGAACTTAGCTTTTAAACAAGTTTGAACAAATTTATTTGAACAAATCAAGAGGCAATCGATAGAATACATAACATAGAAAGATAGTAATTGTATTCAGGGTGTTTTTGAATTGAGTACAGATTTTTTGGGAGATGATAGAATACTGCATTGAACAATCAAATGACACCGGGACGCAGTATGCGTTGGTAGGCCTAGATTATTTTATTTTTAACAATTAACACAAGGAATCTACTGTATGACTTTTACAGTAATTGTTCGACATGACCGCCATTTACATATGGACTAATCGTATTTTACAAAGGGGTTGGATACCATGGAATCTCCTTGACGAAGTTTGTCCTAAGACTTTTCAACAAACAAGCACGTGCACCTTGAAATTTCTTTGCAAACAATTACTTTAAAAGTTATTACAGTAGATTGCTTTGAGCTGCGGGGACCCCATGTTCATATGACAAAAAATACTTCTAAGGACCTCTTCTATCATCTCCCAAAAAATCTGTACTCAATTCAAAAACACCCTGTATATTAACAATTATTCATGCATCATCTCTTTCATTATTGCATCGTACAGCGCGTACAATACGAAAGTTATTTTCAATAACCCAACAACTTTATAGTGGTCTCGACGAATTTTAGCGAAGATTAGATCACTGCTACTAACAGATAAGATGGTAGCGCGATTTCATTCATTGTTTGACGGTAGATCCTATAAGACCTCCATGCTCTTCTCCAAATCTCACGGGTTACCTGCAGAATCGAGTATTATATTACAAGATTTGAATAGAGCATTAAAAGTAAATAAAACTTATAATAATCACGCATATCTTATCTATTCAGTAACACGGACAAAATGGTGGTTAATAATCATATTTTGGTCCTTCGAGCCGGGTCACGGTACCATAATGCTTAACTTTAACATCATTTTGGCCATGTTCCCGAATAGATGGGACACATGTGCCTATTATAGCTTTTACTTACTTTTTCATGCTCAATCCAAATCTGAAGTCAAAATCAAAAAATGTGCAAACCTAGTAACGTTGCTTTTAATTTAACCAGTACCACACATTCTCAACTAAATTCTTCTGTTTTATACGGCACCGATGGGAACCCATAGAACGGGAAATAGGCTTACATTCGAACTTTTTCTCCATAGACTTAATGTTATTTGGCATTGAGCCAAGAAAATGACTCCCTCCCCCTACCTTCTAATCCTATTACTACGTACTTGTTAATCTAAATAGGAAAAATTGAAAAATATTTTAACAAATAAAACAAATTTCAGACTCACCCCAAATAACGCAACAGCCATAGTAAGAGCATCACACTCTGATGTTCAAAATTGGATAGGAGAATTTCCAGAACTTAAAAAAAAGTTCATTCCTTTGGCGCATAGCTTGAAATTCAAACTCGTTCTAAAACGCTCTAGACGGGCGTGAAGTTTAAATTAGTGATGAACGAATTCAATTAGTCTCATCACGTACAAGGGTGAATGCAATTCGGGAGAAAATGTATCTGACTTTCCGACGCATTTTGAATCTCTCTCTCTCTTTCTCTCCATCCGAGATGAGGAAATTTGTTTTGAAGAGAATCCACGATTGTGTTCTCTGAAGTTGTTAAAAACCTTCTTATCCTTTCAAAATTAAAGTTTCCCTCGGGCTTAACTTCCCTTAAATGTTTAAACCTGGAAGCGCATAAAAATTTTTTGTTTTGCTTTTTAATCTGCCGAAATTTTCCAGCGAATTTCCCATTTCAGGCGACGAGGGGACGAAGGAAATTAGGAGGCAAGTTATAAACTAACGATTTTTGCTCGATTTTAATATGTAATATGCATATTCACTTTACCTAATAGCATTTGCACGAAGACAAAAACTTTAAAGCTCAAATGAACACCAAATTTCCGAAAATAAATAATAATTTATACATTAAAAAAGCTCTACACATGTTATTCAAAGTCCATTTAAATTAAATGGCATATTCTGCAAAACTTAAATAGCTTCCTTAATATTTATTTTCTCGTTTGTTTTAAAGGGTGAAATTTAGAAAAGCAACACAACTGCGAAGTTTCCTTTTGGACCATCCACTTTAAGACCTAAAAGAGAATTGCCCAAGTTCGTAATTTAAATTATATTTTTTGTTTAAACTCCTAGAGGCAAGTTTTCCGAAGTAATCTCAGAAAACAAAAATAAATCTCAAATATTCAGCTTATATTTTAAACTACCATAGCCTCTAGACAATCTGTGTAAAGAAAAAAAAAAGGAATATTTCCCCTGTGAGATACTTCGGACTACGCAATGTTCTTCAAGCCGTCAACAGTAACATAGCGGGGTTCGAATTGTTAAACGCCTGTTAATCTTAATTTAATCTTATTGTTAATATTTCTTAGTTCTTGCCGCTTCTGCCCGCTTTTTTTTTTTTTTGGTTTCGTTTCTGCCATTCTCGATACGCTCTACAAAGGGTGGGCAGGAATGAAGATGAACGATTTTGTAAATTTATTGTAATTTATTGACACAAGGCACAGTTATAACTCTACTCAATTTGCTTTCCCTGGTTATTAGAGATTTGCCGACAACGTTTTTTCCACGACTCCAGAGCTTTATTAATAAGTTCCTGAGCCATTTTCTTCTACTCATCGAAAAGACGTTTTTGAAGCCCATTTAGACTTGTCACTTTGCAAACCCACAGTTTTTGTTTTATGTAACCCTAAGAAAAATAGACCATGAGGGCTGCTTCTGGAGATTGCCATTTGTCGGTGTAAATTAACTTCACTTCTCTTTGTTCCAAGAATTCAAGAGTTTTGTGACTGCATGAGCAGGGGCAGAATCTTGAAGAAGAATGTGATCGCCCTTCGGATATAACTTTCGAGCATCGGTGCCCAAAAACGGTTTAATTACCTTGTTGACATAATAATCTGTGTTTATCTTGGCTCCAGGCTTGATAATTCGCAAACAAGTTTTGCCATTATATGAAATCCCACCTCATGCTATGATAGCTTTGCAATGTGACTTTTTTTCTTTCTTTTTTTGTTGACAGTCGTTTGAAGTTTTGGTTTCCCATATGAGCTGCAAAAAACTCTTCTCCGTTCCCCGCAGCCCGTTAAATAGAACCATGTCTCGTCGGTGGTAATAATTTTTTTCAAATGTTTCAGAAGAAACTTGTACAATGGCAATGATCTGTGACACCTCTTCTCAAAATTGGTTGCTGAGATACCACGAACTTGATTTTTTTTCTTATTACCAAATTGAATGTATTCGAAATATGATACCCGAGATAATTGATCTAGGAAGGTTTAGCAGTCTGACCATAATTCTTTGGCTCGGTGTGTCTGCAGATTTTAGCATGTTCCTGAGGTGTTTTAACTTACAAGCACTCATCCCAATATGATCTCCAGCTTTGCGTCTTTTCTTCACTGCTTGTACCGTGGTTTCTTTGGCTTCTTTTCTCAGCTTGAATCTTGTTCCTGCGCTCACAATCTGATCTGAACGTTTTAGTTGACGAATTATTTGTGAAGTTGACCATTTCATTTGTAAATGCTGCTGAACTTTGCCTTTTATTATGACGTCCAATTTTGGTAGAGGAATGTTACCTTTTCAACAACCTAACTTTCAGAATATTTCACAGGAAGCGTGTTTATAGAAATTTTCATTTTAGCCACCTAGAAATAGTACTATGCTCCTACTAAAACTTTTCAAAATCGTTCATCTTCATTCCTGCCCGCCCTCTATAGTAATCCTTGTTCGAGAAATCTCCAAAATGCTGTTTCGGAGATGTGGAATCCTGTGCGCCTTGACCATCTATCATGCCTCTTTCAAAGCCACTCAGCTCCTTATGCTTCCTAATTCTTCAATCGTTAAATTAAGCAAATATTGAAAACAACGGATCAGATATTTAAATGCAAAGGTGATACATGATCGTAAGATCGTACTAAACCGCTTTCATGAAATTTGGAGTGCCTAATAAGCTGGCCACTTAAGCAGATGGTTTCATCAAAAATTTTTAGATCCTTACCGAAACAATCTTCCAATATTGATTACTAATCTACAGGTAGAGCAGATGAATAAAACAACGTAGCTATTATTAATCCACTTCTGTGTGGACATTATTTGGAATATTTTAACATTTCAATTTTTTAGAGACTCCTTATAAATATACAAATTTCAATATACAGGGTGTATCAAAAATGCGTTTTACAAATTTGAGGGTGGGTTCTTTACACCAAAATAAGAAACATAGTCCATATATACATATATATGGTTTATATAGAGTCCAGACAGTAACGGGACCTATCGGAAAATAGACCTCCTTCCATTATGCATACTCGGTGCACCACAACAAGAATTCCTTCCGGTGGATTTGACTCGAGGGATTCCCCTGAAGGTTCTCCCGGCAAAGATACCAACAACTTGGATTAAGTCCCCTGTCTCGAATATGTGGGGAGGTGTAGGCGAGCCAAAAATTAAATCGGAGGCTAATGGTCAGATCTGAATGAAATTCTCCATGATTATTACACATGCTTTAACTTCGAGAATGATACCAAGCTTCACCCTTACGGAGATATGCCGCGAAACTGGAAATCCACCCTTCTGGGTGGTTTTCGGTGGAAAACAGGAAAATTTAGCAAAATGTGTGCATGATTCTTGTTTTGGTATGAGGAATCCACCCTCAAAGTTTATAAATATATTTTTGATACTCCTTATAGAAGTTGTATATTTCTTAAAGGATATTCCTTGCCGTATTTCTGTCTGAAGTTTCTCTGTCAGAAAAAAATATCAAAAATCGCTAAAAATTTGGTGGGCCTAATTTAATGCAGATGCCTTATCTTATTTTTACTTATACAATTCAAGAAGATACATTGTTCCATTAATTTTAAACATAACCGACTTCAGTGTTCCATCTGGGCGGTAATTCCAGGAATGAAAATCTTGCAGGTAGAGATTACGCTGCTACTTAAAACAACGCAGACCAATGCCCACTAAATTTTTCACCCATATTACTAGTACTACATTACCTCGGAGAATGGCGCTATCATATTTGATGTAGTTGGAGCCTATATAATATGTCAATAGTAATCAAACAGAAAATTTTACTTTCTGAATTCGTATGTTTATATAGCTATGAAAGGGCTTTCTGTCGAAAAAAGTTTCTTCTAAGCTAATGACTCTTAGAGGTAAATAAATTTTATTCGAGCAACTTGAATATCAGTATATGCATCATGTTCAAATAAATTTAATAGATCTGCCAATAACTTAGATCTCCCCATTTAAATCTGATTGCTTTGCACAGCAATTCAAAATCCCGTTTTCGATTCCCAATTCACTTTACGGAATAATCAATGGCGATGTCTGCATTTTTCTTTTTAATCTAACCTTTTCCCGAAAATTGGAATGCGCTTACTTTCTTATATTGAGTAATCATGAATATCTAGACCTTTTGCCTTATCTTTTGATGTTACTCTCTTCGCTTCCTCTTGGAAAAGCCAATAAAATTCCTCCGCTTATTTAGATTTAACAAAGAATTCGTTGAATTTTCTCGCATTTAATGATCGATTAAATAATTTTATATGACGTTATTGACATATGCAAACATGATATTGATAAATACAATCTAATCACAATATATCTCCGATATGGATATTTGGTCTAAATTGCAATTTTTTTTTAATTTGAATTTACATGTTACTCACCCACTAAGAAACTAAGAAATTAGCACTCCATTAAGTTTGTGCATTCAAATATTGAAAATAATGATAAATGAAATATACTACTATTTTTGATCCAATTATAAATTTAGCAAAGCGGATGATATTTGTTTCTTTTAATTTACCAACTTAGACTTTTCCGAACGAAACTGGCTCTCATTGCTAATTAATTTTCTTTGAAGAAGGACCATATACTTTTGTAAAATACCTTTAATAAAAATACAGAATTAGGATAATCTGTAAACAAATCTATAAAATATCTATCAGCGTTTCTCAACCAAATTTGGGTCACGCCTATATTTTTATAGGTCGCAAAATGATACGAGACCGGAAATTAGATGAACGACTCGGAAAACAAACAGGGACAGGTATTTCAGAGATGATGTTTTACTGTCCTTGAAAGTAAAACACACTTTCGACGTCGTTCGTACAACTATTTCATGGCGTATGAAAAATCCTCTTTCGGTACTGCTTGAAGTTCCCTTGTCACAACCGTCTGAATATCCGGAAAGTCGAGAGATTTGTGTGTCCTTTGATTGCTGATTTCAAACGAGAAAATTGGAAGAAGTCCGGCGGTGATAGGTCCGAAGAATACGGAGGGTGGTAAAATTCTGGAATTCAGTTTTCGCGCGAGAAATTTCTTCATCTTTATAGCGATGTGCGGCCTCGCGTTATCATGCAGAAGACACCAGGTTCCCGATTCAGCAAATTGCGGCCAAGACAAAATTTCCAGCCCCAAACGACAACTCTGCGTGTGCATTTACCAATTGGATCTTGAATACAGCCAACTTATAAAACGACAGAGGCATGTGAATACGTATTATCCTTTGAAAAAAAACCATTAAAAATAGAAGATCACAGTTCTATCAGCTTGAACAAAAAGTAGTTCTAACAAGAATGCAATGCTTTTAATGAGATTACTTATTTGTAACTCTTTCTGAAGTTATCCACCAACCAAGTTCAGTCAAAAGAGTTTACTTATCGGACCAAATCTTTTTACCTGTTCTTTATAGGTATTTCATTGAGAACACGAACGAACGCCCTTTAAAACTAAACATTCCCGAAATCATTTGCTCATTCCAGAAAAATGCGCGACGCTTTTCAAAACTTGAGACCAATCTCATCTTCAGAACTGCTAGGAAAACGATCTTTTAATAAAGTGCTAATGAATTCGATTAAAAATCAGGTTCAGTTCGAATGAAAAGAGGAAGGAGAGAAAGAAGCTGGGTTAAAAGAAAAAGTGAAGAAAGGAGGGTGGTGCTTTGACAGAAAGCTCACTCAAAAGACCTCCCCCCCCTTCACTTTTTTTTTGTCGGTTAATATTTCAAAAGACCAAAAGCTTCCGCCGGTGTTAGATGCCCTTAATGAACCGGAATGAACGACGCACGTTGGCCATGATTTACATCGCTATCGGTCGCATTTACTCAGGGCTTTATTAGTCCGGTTTTAATTAATCAGGTGTTACCAAAGCCTGCACAGTCTATTTTTTTCCCCTTGCATGTTCTCTTTCTATCTATCTTCTCACTATCTCTCTTCGCAAACTTCAACTTCTTTATTGTTCTTTCCGGCGATAACGTGAAGACTCCTGGAAGAGTATAAATATCCGTCCGACCCATAACGGCTCAGGCTCCGTGCTATATTAATGAACAAGTAAATGTCACGGGAGGAGAAATAACGACCCGCTCCATATTGAAAATCGTTAGTGCCAGCAGTGACGGAGGGGAAATAATTAGGAAATGATGATGCATTTCCAATTGGTAAAGAATTCACAGATTAAAGATTAAAAAAAGAAGGTAAGAGGAATCCCAAATCGATTTTAAAAGCTTCACGTCCACATGGGAACCGTCACTGCAAACAATATCCTTTAGTTTACTTTGAAATTAATTTAATTTTCTTATTGTTAAATTAATCTCAGTTTACAGGGCCCTTGAAGTGTTACTGGCAATTTAATTTATGGACGGGATTTATAAACACGAGAGAAAATGAAAATGCGCGCCAATATTATCGGAACGAGTTTCAAATGGTTTATTTTTTGATGATCATCAACTTTTTTTTAAAATTTATTAACTTTGAATTTACAGAAATATATAACTCTACAAATAAATTTTTATATAAAGTAATTTATAAAATTTATGTTATAAATATATATTTTTAAGCATAAAATCTTGAACAAAAAAAATTGACGCACCCTGAAAAAAGGGAACCGGTCATATGACAAAACACATGAAAAAAAACCTTCCGAAAAGATATGCAAATGATCAAAACTTTAAAACCGTGCTGGACAGTGCAGGATTTTGGAATATCGTTTGATAGCCGAAAATTGTTAATAGCCTTCCTGGCGACATTCTAGAAATCGTTGTGAGCCATTCCTTGCACAACACCTGCGGCTTAAAAGTGTTTGTTTCAACAAGATAAAGCCCGGCCAAACACAGCACGCATCTCTATGGATTGTCCCCATAGTTACGAAATATTGTCCCGGCCAACCCAGATCGCCAGAAGTTTTTCCCATTGAGCATACTTGGAGTGTGATGAGGCGTCGCCTGCAACCAACCACAATGTCGACGAATTAGCCCATCAATTAGAGATCATTGGCAAGATAACCCTCAAGACACCATCCGGTATTCAGGAACTCACGCCAAAGAGTTGCACAATTTGTGAGGAACCATTGTTCCAATAAATCACTCATTTTGTTCCAAAAATTTTAAAATGGTTCATCTGTGAGGAACCATTGTTCCACTATCAATTAGGTGTCTTCTTGCCTTCTTGATGCGTCGTTTTTTTGTCACAGGGTATATTAAGATTCGGAATGGAATACCTCAACCCGGCTTATAGTGAAGCTGACCAGTTGGAATGCACCTTTTCGAATCTCCGAATTAACTATTTTTTGCTAAATATGGTGTTTTCTCATTATTATAAATCTTCCAAGATGACAATGCCAAAGTCATGTTGCTGCTGCTACCAAGCGGTGATATGAAGAGAACTACACTACCCGACACATTTTTGTCCATCATAGTTTATTTAAACGAAAATAGTAAAAGAGTCATGTTGCATATTAATAGAAATGATTTCGAAAAGGTGCTTTAGTGATTATCGAAATGTGAATTAGCAATCCCTTTCTCCCCACATTTCAAGCAAAAATCTATTTTGGGCTGCATCCAATTGCGACATATTTTTGTGACCAATGCAAAAAGGCACTGATACTCTTGCATAATTTACATATGCCTTCTTTGACGATGCTGAACTGAAGAAATAACTAATTCGAACTAAAATTCCGTTCGAAAGATGTATCCGAAAGTAATGATTGAGAAATTTCATGAGTATAAAAAGGATGGCCTGAGTGTCCACACAGCAGCAATTCGGCTGGGGATTAAGTACTCTTCGGCCAAATACATGGACAAACATGACTATGAGAGGCCAAAGAGGAAACTCCAGGCTAGAGAAAAAAGACGATTAAGGTGTGAAGTTAAACGATCGTGTTTGTCTGGGAAGCGAGTGACATCCAAATAACCACAAAAAACCTCTGCTTGCCTTATCTACTAGAACCATTAATCAGAAGATTAAAAGGGAAAACATTCTTTACACCACACTCCACAAGAGCCTTCCTCTTACGCCTCAAAACAATACCAGAAGACTTGACTTGGCACGCAAGTGGTTAGAAGACGTCCATGACTGGTCTGGAACAAACTTTTCCGACGAAAAACGCTTTTGATTGGATGGACCAGACAATTTTGGGACCGACAATAGAACGACATTGCAATATACGGAAAAAGTGACAAATGGGAGGAGGTGGAATCATGGTGTAGAATATGGTGTTACTGAATGGTTTGATTCATCTTGAAAGGCTTGAATGGCGGGTTAATTCCCAAAATCACATCGATCTACTTCAAAGTATTGTTAAACCCTTCTTGGACAATATCATCGCAGCCAACAGTACATTTTTCAACAGGATGGTGCCACAATCCACACCAAAAAGGCAACCGTGGCGTGGTTTCATCAATCCAGCATTTCATTCTTCCGTGGCCGGGAATGTCTCCCGACTTGAATGTGATGGAAAATGCCTGATCTTGGTTGAGTAATGTTGTCTATGTTGGGCCAAAATTTCAGACTAAAGATCAGTTATGGAATAAAGTCTTGGATGGGGGCTTCCATTCTGCAAGACACAATGACCGAGGCATTGAGGGGACGGTTCACCAGTTACCGACAAAAGGCTACTCCAGGCAATTGAGAGACAAGGTCCCGAAACTGACTACTGATGCGAACCCTTTTGGTCCAATTATTCGAACTATTCAGTCATTAATTTCGATGGATGAAAAAACGTGTCCTCTTCGCACTGGTCAAAAACTCGACTGTGACTCATAATGCTCACATGGCATTGTTGGTTGTTCGATTCATGGTAAAGATAACTATGTTGACTGTCGCCGTTAATATGTAACTTACGTTTGTGTGTGCCTTAGTTTAAATAAACAATGATGGACAAAAATGTGTCGTGCAGTGTATGTTCAACGCTTGGATTGGCCTCCACGGAGCCCCGTTCTAAATTCCCTTGTGCACATAGGTTAGGTTAGGGACGAGTTTGGAGCAGGGACCAACTTTTATTATCCACTTGTGTGAGATTTTGCACGAGGCTGGCGGAAAGCTGCGATGGATTAGAACAATTTAGTTTCCAGCATGCCTCAGAAGGTGTCATAGTCACATGAGGTGACGTCACCAGGTTTTGACCGTTCAAAAATCCAGACAAACATTTGGTGTAGGTGCTCAATTAATTTTTGGCAGATAAGAATAAATATATAAATCATGTTGCAATGAAAACAGTCCAGGAATTTTTAATTGTTAAATTAACCTGTCTATAACGACCACTCAGGGACTTAGCAAAATTGGTCGTCAGGCGTTCGTTATATACAGATTCAATTAAGACATTACAAATCAATAACGTAAATAAAAAAAAAAACAAACCTATATTTGGATTAAAAAGAACTAATTTGCTGCATTTGTATACCTTTTCCTTAACTATGATTGGCCTTATTCTCTTTTTTCTTGACTCTGATTAAAGAAAATAGTGTAGTAATGTATAGTGGAGAAAGCATTAGGACCTGACTGGACGCGTAAGTTTTCGTTATAGACAGGTTACTTAGTACAGATTTAAATACATAGGAGGTCGAAAATGGCGGTCGCTGGTCGCGTTAAACAGGTGGACGTTATGCTAACTTTTTGCCATGCAAATTTATGCGGTACCAAGCAAAAGTGATCGTTAGCACAAGTTTCACGGAATTTATTAAATTTTAATTTTTTTAAAATTTATTAAAAATCAAACCAGCAGACGTTAAGATTATCCTATATGCACATAAATATCCATTTCAAAACGCGCCTTCAGGTTTTTTACCTAAAGGGTATCATCGAATAAGTTCGAGAGGAAACAACATTAATTCAGGTCCAAAGAGTTAATAAAAATCCCTCCATTCGACCGGTGTGTGACTTAATTTACCCGTGATGTATTGAACTTCTTCCACTAGAACAGCACCAAGTGTCATAGCCAAGATAATTTTTGACGTCTGCAAGCTCCCCATCCGGCACCTAGAAAACTAATAACATCGAGGAGAAAACCGGTTACAATTGTAATGCCTCCCCAATTGAAAATCCAGCCCAAAAGACAAGGAGGGGGGAGGGACTTGTACGAACTACATCTCTTTATGATGTAATAAAAGCAAGCTGACTCAACTCACAAACAAAAAAAGAGAGAGAGAAAAGAAAAGAAAATAATCGTAAAGGAAATGACCTAGAAGAGTGTTGAAGAAGGAGTCGGGAGTAAAAATACACGTTCACCGAAAAGGGGAGAGGGTCGGCCGGGGAAAGGGTGTTATTGCCAAGAGACAACACAATGAGAATAACTGACGCTCAAGTTCATTCAGTCAATATTGTATCTTCGTAAAAAAGCAACATCGGCTCTGCTTCTTCTTTTTCATTTATAACTTTATTAAAGGAGAGATTGGTCGGCGAAATATAATTTGACGGAGAAAGGAATGAAGGAACGCGCACGCACACGCAACCATTATCAAAGAAACAACACTCTTAAAGGGAAACAGAATCCAAGTCATTAATGAAAAATTTGTTAAAGAAAAATACTCGAGACCGATCATAAAAACAAATGACATGCCAGTATGTCAAAAAGTGAGCCAATTTTTTTCGCCTAACTTTAAACGTTTAAAGGTGCGTTAAGTAATTGGTAGACGTAAAAAGTAATAGGTAGACGTAAAACGTATTAGATGCATATAATATTTCTACTTAAATTCATCAGTTTTGCAAATATGCTACTTCATAAGTATTCTACATGAATGCGTTTTCGGTCGCTTTAGTCTCCTAGAAAACTTACGCACAGCTGGCAAGAATTCGTTCCAAAAGTCCTCTCGAATTCAAAAGTCTTTAACCATCTTCTGAGATGAAAACAACAGTTTCTTCTTATTAGCACATTTTCTATACAAGGTGATTATAATTAAAGTCCCTTTGTAAAAATGCTATAAAAAAACAACCATGAGTCCGAATGACTTCAAATTTGGACTGAGCATTCTTGAAGAAGGGGCATTTGATATGGGATAAGAAAAAAATAGTTCCAAAATTTATCACTAGATGGCGCTGTAAGCGGTATAACGGAAGCGGATTCAGCTAGAAGTGACATTTTGAATTGAAATACGACGGCTTTGGCATGAGTTGTTTATGGCATGATGTTTTTACATTAAAGTTGGTCAAGGAATGCAATTGACACTAAAACAAGTTAAACATGATTTTTTTTTATTATACAGTACAGTACACAGCGCCATCTAGTGATAAATTTTGGAACTATTTTTTTTCTTATCCATATCAAATGCCCCTTCTTCAAGAATGCTCAGTCCAAATTTGAAGTCATTCGGACTCATGGTTGTTTTTTTATAGCATTTTTACAAAGGGACTTTAATTATAATCACCTTGTATATAGAAATGTGCTTATGTGATCGGTTTGTCCAGCTGTCCGTCCGTCCGTCCGTCTGTCTGTAGACAATCCCACAATTCATTGCGTTAAAATAGAGTACATGTATTGAATTGCTGAAAGACACGAATTATCCTTGCATTCGGGAAAACGCGTGTTAAGAACATACATGGGTTCGGCTCTGCGTGAGCTCTACACGTTAATGAGATGGTGCGCGTGCAGGATGCACGTGTTTGACGATTATTGAAAGGGCAGTTCGGTCTCTAAATAAAGAGAATTTTTTTATTCCTAGGAAGTTTAGTATTTATTACAATAACTTGAAAACGAATTAACTTTTTCAAAGTCTGTTTTCACCAATCCATTAATACGGGAAAGAGCATGAACAAGTACGAACGTGAGATAGCCGGAATAAGTACGTACTATAATGGCACGTGCTTTAATGGTACCATTATGATACCTCCTTAAAAACTTCCTATAACAAGATATGGCATGTAATATATCGAACAAATCATCAGAACATATCATGAACGAATATATAACAGTAACTTGTGATAGCAGGTATTGGTCTAATGGCACGTGTACGTGCAAGGATGTCTCATGAATGAATATAACGCGTAAATAATGTTGGTGTGGAATATTTAGCAGTACGTGCTTTAATGGTACAAAATGGAATTTTCAATGCTAAGATATGGCATGTAATATATCAAACAATCGTAACAACATGCCTTGAGTGAATATAACGAGTAAATAATGATAATGGTTATTAGATTAGTAGCACGTGCCCTAATGGTGTCATATGATACCATATGGTACCATTGGAACTTTCAATGTAAGATATGGCATGTATTATATCAGACAACTCGTAACAACATGTCATGAGTGAATTTAACGAGTCAAATAATGATAGTGGGAATTGGTTTTGTTGCATGTGCTCTTATGGTACAATACAGTATTGTTAGAACTTTCAATGCTAAGATATGGCGTGCAAGATATCAACAAACTCATTACGAGTTGTTAGATCTATTGTTATCCATAGCTTATTTGTATCAAGAGCATAATGCTGTTAGGCTTAATGTTATCTAAAAACTCACTATTATTATACATATTGCTAATTAATAGTAGTTAATCGCTTGCTTCAATAGTAGATGATAACGTAGAAACACTTTAGTAATTTAATATAAAAAAATAATAGATGCTTACACACAACGCTTAAGCAATTGAGACTCACTTCGTTTAACATTATGTGGGAAATCTTACAAATTAAAGAACTTTTATTTATTTAAATGTATGAGGAATAACTCCCTCTCCATTTACCTTTCAGTTCTTCAAGTTTATTCGTTTAAATTCTCTCTATACATTAGCTTACTTAAATAGTAATTTACAATTTAGATTTCATATTTATTTATTTTCTCTTAAGTGTTTTAAAATGTTGATTAATTCAATATATCCATAACATGAAAATGTGCTCCCTTTATCCGCTTTGGTGGTAAAATCATTCTTGTTTTTTCATTCTTAACATACCAAATATTCTATACTTACTTACTTATCCGTTAGGGGAGCAGCCCTCTGGAGAATCTCCAGCGCTCACGATCTTTTACCATCGGGCGCATGTCCTCAATGGTAACACCCAAGCGACTTGAACCCAGATTCTCCATGCAGTCTAGCCACCTGGTTCTAGGCCGAACTCTTGGTCTCTTACCCACCTTGGAAAATAGTAAGTGCTAGGAAGACCAGCTAGGGGCATCTGTATCACGTGGCCATACCAACGCAACTGAGACACCTCCGTGTGGAGAAGTAATGGCTCAACACCTAAAGAATCTTTTATTGTGCTGCTGTAAACTCTATCTAGTAGGGTAACAACATTCAAACCCGCGATCGCAAGAATCATGACCATAGGTAAGAATAGGGACAAAGATAGATTTGAAAACAGAGAACTTGGCGTTGTTTCCGAGCTCCCGTTTCGTTACCATGATCGCCACGGTTCACATCTGACACAGCTTGCTGCACCAATCCAAGCATGCAATTCTCTATACTGTCGCCCATCACTCGTGAATGCAGTCCCGACATATTTGAACTTTCCCACATGACTACACGGGGCTCTCTAACATGGAGAACATGGAGAACGCACTGAGCAGGCTGTCTTGAAAGGACCAAAAAATATTCTATAACAGTTATTATTATTATACAACGTGTATATCACCAGTGAATAAAATCACGGGACCAAAAGAAAATTTATTAAGATGCACTAAGTTGCAGCTACAGTCATTTCAAGTGGTTACGTACACTCAAAGTTAAATATACTCATTGTCAAAAAATAAAGTTGCCTCAGATTGAAAAGATATTTGAAAGGAATTTAGTACTCACCAACAACAAAAAATGATTAAACAATGAGCGTGGATATGACAAAATTTATTGGTCAAAATACCAAAATCATTGCAACTCTCAATAGGATGTTGGGCCGCCGTTTTCTAATAACGTGGCATGAAGTCGTACAAGTTTTTAATGGTATTCTTAACCCATCTTATCCCATGCAGACTGAACTTTGACTTGTAGCTCTTGCAGATCTTGTGCCAGGGGTGGAGTCTTAACAGAACGCCTCATAGCATCCTATATGTATCTATGGGTGCAACTCATTTTTGACGATGAGTTTAGTAATGCCGTGATGTGCTTAAAGCTCTGCATTAGGATGTGCTAACAACGTAATGCCATCTCTCGGCGCTCACAGAAAATCCACGCTAAATTTTACTGGTTACGGAACACTCGTAATTTTTTTGTTAGGATACTTATTGGAATGTGCATAGTATGCAAGACGGTAAAGAATTATATAAAGAAAGTATGGACAACAGATTGCAGGCAGCCATTTTGGTTCCTATTTCAAATGGTGGCTGCTTTTTGTTTTGCAATAAATTCAAATTTGCAAATTGAAAACTTCCTTTTTGACAAAAGTTAGAGGGGAATGTGCCTCCGAAGTTAGAATTTGCTGCAAAACAAGAACCAATCATCATTTGAAATAGGAATCAACTAGTGCTTTAGCAGGACGCATTCAGTATGTCCACCTTTTGGCGTCCTCATGTTTTAAATCGATGAAACAGAAGAAACATGTTCCTAAGTTACTGCGTTAGAAGGAGACCAAGATGGAGACGAATATCACGTGCGACTGTAAAAACCAGGGCCGTATTGAGGGGGAGGGGCGCGCCTAGGCACCTGCCCGGGGCCCCCCATGGATAGGGGCCCCCATTCAATGTATGGTCCCAATCTAAAATGTCACAATTATTTTCTGTCAAGTAATAATTGGCACATATGGTCAATACTTGGATTTTGGATAGCTTTATGTTAACTTTTTTGGGGGGGGGGTAAACTTTGTTTAGGGCCCCATAAAAGCTGATTTGCCCAGGGCCCAAAATTTTCTCACTACAGCGCTGGTAGGAACCAAACAGATTGTGAAGCGGGGAGGAACAGCATGTCTATACTTACCTAAAAGAGTGCTTTAGGTGGCAACTGATGACAATCGACTTGTTTACAGAAGGGAAACAGCAAGTGTAAGATGGCGGCTCCGCTGAATACGTATACACCTCGAGCAGCGCTCCGTTATGCGATTTTAATACGCAAAAAGTATGGAAGCAAATAATATTCATTCTGGTCCTAGGGTTTGCCATTTTTTCCAGAAGGGGGACATTATATTTTGGACAATAACCAGTTCAGTCCTCTGGTCATAAGCATGCCGTAATTTCCAGGGTTGGAAATGTTTGCCCTTTCGCCAATCTTTCTACGGACATGTTGGGGTCGTTCTGGCTACCCCAACCAGAAATAGAGCCTGTTACATTAAACTGCTACTGAGCTCTCCAATAAGCTTATTACTCAGCTCTGTAGTTAATGTTTGATCTCTGCGATGTTGTAGAAAAGTTGTACACTACTCGGAAACATGTGGTTGCATTGTAGCTTCAAGTAAGCTGTGCAATAGTTACAATTGTATCAGAATCCATCCAAATTCATCCAAATTTTATCAGGACTATCTTTAAATGAATCATAAGAGAGTCTGATAAAGTTGTTTATATTTTTTTCTAAGTGCTCAAAGCAGACGTTAAAGGCTCCAGTGAAAAGCGTGCAAGACTATGTCATTTTAACGAATGTTTTTTTATTCTAACAATAATTAATTTAATTTTTGCTTAAATTAAAACAATTAAAACAAGTTTTATGGTAATGGACATTTTAATTAAAATTTTAAAATAAATCTAAACGCACACGCACACCAAAATTACTTTAAACTGTAAAAATTACTTAACGTAATACATGAAGAGATTTAAATTCTTTTGTAGCTCTTTCGTTGTTAAATGAAAACAAATGAAGCAAAGATACAAGGTTTCGTGCCATTTCTGGAGCACCTTTGGGAAACCTTTTATTGCCTTGTTTTATTTCCAAAGCTTAAAAATGAAGTTGAAGAGGCAGCGCGTTTCTGCGCCACTAAAAACAAGCCAAAGCCCAATACTTGAGCCGACTGCTCGCAAGAGATAAAAGACAGAAGAGACAGTCGAGCTATCTCCTTTTTACTCTTTCAAAGAGCAATAAACGAAGTGTGTCAAGAGTTCAAATTGATCAATTCGAATATCTGTCATATCTACGTCACCAGTAACAGAGAAGAACTTATTAAAATAAGGCATTTTGAAAACGAGCATTCAAGAAATGTACAAAGAATGCGCAGTTTTTCTAAAACGGTTGGCTTCATTAACCTTGAATGTCTTAACATATCTTTGAAAAATGAACAGGGCTCATTTATTCACTGAACATATCTACAGAAAATGATATAAAGGACCTAACCCTTTACAAACAAACAAATGTCGGTCTTATTCAGTGGTTCCATCTACCCTTTCTGGAGTCTCACTTTATCATGGACATTGCCCTGCAATTCGTGAATCATTAACCTAAGGCTCCTTAGCCTCTTTAATAGTTGGTAAGCTCGTTAAATGCCACTCTTGAACTTCTTCATGATGATTTCAGAGGCAGACTATAACCTTTACCTACAAAGTTTGCCCGACAACTTCTTCATCCAAACACGGCTTTTCCTTCATCTTAATGTTTCATAAACCTGCTCAGTCTATTTCTACGCCCTTATAAGGATGAAACTGTTTATGCTTTACACGATTATGTCCATCAAGACCTTGCACCTTAATACGATAATTTTTTTTTCTTTTAATGCTTTACTAATGCAAACCAAACTTGGCGTGCGCTAATGAACCAACTTTCTTTATGCTAATTCAAACAGTCTTGCACATTTAGAGTTGAAATTTGCAAAGTTGCAAAGAATGCTTAAAATCTTACTGAGAATCTGAAATACAATTGCAACAAGAAATTCACCTCTCTTCCAAGGAAATAGGAAAGTAGCGTAAGCCGGAGTTCAAAAAATTTGGCTCCTTCAAAGTGGAGGGGATAAAAATGGGTAAAAAAAAAGATAAAACGTGAGCGTAACGTGCTGTAATGAGAAAATACTCGGAAAAGTGAACACTGTCGAACGTAGTAAAAGGTGGGCATAATTTATTGGTACGATAAGAAACGTTCATAACGTTATAACTATAGTCCATCCAGCCTTCGTTTGCGCGCAATGTGATGGCCGTTTCAGTTGTTGGACATTTTGACAACAAAAATTAAACAATACATAACAATTAACATGTACATCTTAATTCGCAAATTAAGGCTGGGTGGAGTATAGGAAAGTTATCTCTATGCAACAATGAAAATAGAAACTATCAAAGAAAGTTTGTAAACCAGTCGTGGCCATGTCGCCGCCTCAATACCAGCTCCTTTTGATGCCCGTAATATCTAGGCCAGGCGGTATTCACTCTCTCTCTCTTTCTCTCTCTCTCTTTCTCTCTCTCTCTCTCTCTCTCTCTCTCTCTCTTTCTCTCTTTTTTTTCAATCTCCTCGGTGCTGGATATATGGGGAGTCAGCTAATTTAGAGGCGATGGCTACGGAAGATATTAGCGATCACCATCCGCTCACTCCCGCTGCGATATGTGGGAGCGCCGATCGCTCATTGGTGAAGAAAGCTGAATATGGACAAGGCTGATCGACGAGGGAAACATGAAGCGTCGCCGACGCTGAAGGAGAAGAAAGGAAAATGGTGGCGAACGGAGGTGGAATAGACCACGTACAGTAGTAAGAAAATCTACAGAGGAGAGAAGAATGGCCAAGAGGGAGAACTGAATGCGGGAAAGGGGAGAAAAGGAAGGCCAGCGTGGTTAAAAGGAGAAGAAAGGAGTGAAGGAGGTCAGTCGACGAGACGACGGAGACGTGATGGCGAGACAAGCAAGTTTCCACGACGACACGAGCTGTGGCGGCAGTCTGCGAGCGAAGCCCGGTCCAACGTGCATATTGGATGGAAGCTGGCCGAGACGAGGAGGACGATTAGTACCCCAGAGCAGACCAAATCCACGACGGAGCAGCCTTCCGCTGGCAACAGGAGAGAGTTGCAGAGAGGCCAAGGCCGACGACGAGAAGGTCCGCCATTAGCACGCATTAGCGGCTCCCAGCCCGGTCGACGCAGCTAGAGAAGCCGCACGTTCTGCGCCACGCGGAGGGACGTATGTTAGTTTATGCCGACTTTTGGTTTGTCCGTTTATTCCGCTTTAGTGCCCATATCTCTTGCTACGTTGCTGACCTCTATTGACATCCCGAATTGCGACTTAACATTTCAAATCCTGCCCCTGAACGTTACACAACACAAGAACGTTAAATGACACTTAATTAAGTATAATTTATGTTTGGACATTATTTAATTCTTGATAGTCATAGGTTATCCATTTTTTGTTATCAAAATTTAGTTATACTTGGACATTCAATCGGATCATTAAAGTTTAATGAACTGTATTCCCGTGTGCTGCTTTATCCCCCTTTACTCACACTTCATTCACGTTAAATGCACTGTGCACGTGAGATGGGGTTTTAGATTTGCCAGTGCCGTTCAGGCAACTCGTTTACTTTCTTGCTATACGACTTTAAATATTTTCTTTTTTTTTAAGGAGAACTCTTAAATCACTGCGTTACCATGGAAATCAGTTAGAGTAAAATTTAGGTTCTTTTAAATGAATTACTGGTGGACCTTAAAGCGAAATTAATATTCTTCAAAATAATCCTAATTCTTTCTTGTTTGACATGCGTGTTGAACGAAGCGCACTTTAAACAGGAAATATGAGCGATACTTAAGGACTTGTGCAATGAAGCTAAGACAGCCGCTGATTGGCTGATGAACTTAGCCAAATGAGACCACACTTGATCTATTGCAGGAGGAGCGACTCACATGATTTGTCTGTTGAACTGCATGTACGAAATGTGCTACTTCATCTGTTCTTTAACCCTTCTCTGAGAATCAGAGATAGTACTTGTGGCAGTCCCACATTCGAACTTACATACACGTATCGAATTTTCTTTAGGAATCATGTCGTTTATCCTACTTAGTTTTTTCTTTAATGTGCTCCTGCTCGTTAAAGATAAAATTTAATAGGATAAAGGACGTGATCCCTAAAGAAAATTCGATAGGTGTATATAAGTTGGAATGTGCCTTGTGCCAGAAGTACTATGTCCGACATTCTCAGAGAGGGGTAAAAAGCGGATGAAGGACCACATTTCGTGCATAAATCATCCAAAATTATGATTTATGCTTCGCTGACCATATTCTCAAAGGAATGACATCACTATTCTCAAGATAAATTCAAAATTCTCCATTCCCTAAAAGTTTATAAGCTTCTACCTTTTCTGGAGGCTGTTGAAATAGTTAAAAATAAACCGTCTAATCCTTATCTTATTTTGCTTGTGCGTGCTACCACGGCCTTCTAGTAACTACCTGACCTGAACATGGAAAAGATAAAACATTGTTACGTCGAACTGGTGGTGCTCGAGGCCAACGAGAGACAGGCCAGGGCACTCAAAGTCATCTGATCTTCGGGGTCCGAGCAACAATGTAACCTTCATTGTCTCCATCTTGGATTTTAATAATCAGCGTATTTTCGTTTGTTAGAAACAGTGAAGGTTGGATTGTTAAACGGACCTGGCCAAGTACCCGTAGCATTTGAATCTTGCGAAATTTTTCGAAAACACCACTTCTAGTCAGGTATTAAACAGTGAGGATGGGTCGATGCCGGTGGCTGAATGGATGCCACTAGCCAATTTCATTGTTAAATAATTTGCTCCTATTTTTATTATTTTTTGTAATTTATGTTGATTGGTTTTTGTTTCTGTACCAGGCCTCTATAACCCTTACAATTGTACCCTTCCCACTCGCTGAAAAAGTTGTTCCTGTCAACGAAATGCGTATACTAATCATTAAAAATTGATTGTACATGTGGAATAGTGGTATCGCTTGTCTCTTTCTCGTGTAATATGTAAAACGTTACTAACCTAAACAGATTTCAAATTTGAGAAAAATTCAGTAGATTTCCTTTTAAAATGCTAATGATATTCAATGGCGCCTCTGCAATGTATAATAAATATTGATGATATTTATTCAAGATCTCATCAATTTATGAAAATCATTTCACATATGAATAAAAAATAAGTTGATTACTTTTCCGAAGTTCACTTTAAAAAGAATAATTCGAAATCTATAGAAGAGAGGAAGTTGATGCCAATTGGGAATTCGTGGGGTCTTAGAATCAATAGGCAGATTTCAAAAATTTCAATTACCTTTGCTAAACGATCCCATATGAAAGGCCAATGCAAGTACGTATTTTAAATTGAAATGTAGAAAAAAATAAACTATTTTAATGATGCTCTCTTTTGAAAACCAAAGAGAAATTGCGCAAAGAGCAAAATTTTCACTTAAACCACCTTCATGAGGAATAGAAAAAAAAATTGAACACCTGAATAAAAAAAAACGAGTTGGAAGCGGGAAGAAACAATTGTGTAACTTATTATTCATTGAAAATTAAGCACAAACTTTCTTTCTTCTTCCGTTCTTTAACAATGCAATATAGTTCCTCCTTTTTTTTATCTCTCTTCCCTCCTCCTTATTTAAGGAAGTGAATGGGAAAGAGGAACCTGGAGTTCCAAATTATCCGGAAGGATTTTAAGCGGCTATTAGTTGTTGGAAGGACGGCGCAAAAACACGCAATGGAATAAACTTCATTAAAAATAATTTGATGCTTCAGCGCAAAATGCAAGAAACTTTGCAACGGAAGGCGAAAAGAGAGCGAGACTTTATGGGTCGTTTTCGGAGACAATTCTTTTTTTCTGAGTGAAGGAAACAGAAGGAGAGATAAAAAAAACTTAAAAAAGAAAGGGAAAAGGAGGAGGGAGAACCGCCCTTTAACAAACAATACGTCTCTAATAATCCCTGCAAAGCGTCTTCAAAAACGGCGACGACCATCATTATGCCTTCAGTAATTTCCGTGGTGGTGGCTGTCTATTTTGCTTTGAAAAGCGCCTCTTTTGCGCTGCAACACGTAATCTAAACTGATAGAGCTTCCAAGGTTTTAATTCACCGTGAGCAACTCCAAGACGATTAATTAGTTTGCGCCACTCTTGAACATTCCACGGTTCCTGGTTAAAGTCGACATCGGCGAAACCTGCGACTCCAAAGGCTCGGTCGCCAATAAAGAGAAAGTTTCCGCCAAATAACTACCCCGAAAAGCCTCCACACAATTTTAAAGCTCACAGGTAGCTTAGAGCAATGCTTTCTACATTGCAACGCTCTACAAATAAGAACTTTTTTAAATATATGGAAAGTATTAAAACATAATAATTTGTTTTAAACAACATATATCAAAACTAAACAAAATATAAAATCCCATCATACGATTATTTAATTCCATGGAGCTATTTTTAAAGCTGTACCTTGGTAATACCACTGAGTGAAGTAAATTTATCTTTATTTAATGAAAAAGTATAAAGTAGAACTGAACAAGAATATAAATAAATAGCAAAAATTAACTGAAAATAAAAATCTAAATGGGCTTACAATTCTATATTTATAGGGAGAAACATCAAAAAATAAACATTGAATATCTGCCATCTTTTGAGGGCATCGAGACCCATGGCTGCCATGGCTCTGAACTTATCCCATTGTTATACAATACATCCAAACACGCAACAACTCGTTACCATCGTTATACAATAACAAGTCGGGCAAAAACGGCGCACTTCGATGAGTAGCAGTATAGGATTGCCTTCCTCTTGCCCTCAAAAAATGGCAGCTGTACTCATCGTTCAATGCGAAGATATTTTCCCCTATACTAGAAGCGAATCCATCCGATTGTATAATCGGGAAATAATCCATTGTTAGATTATTTCTTTGTTGTGACAACGGTCACCGTCGCTGATTTTATATAAATGATAGTTCATAAATAACGCAGTCTTATTGGTTTTACCATGTCCCTTCACATTTTCGACATCCTGTAACGTGAAAAGATTGAAACAGATATATATATAGTGGTTGTCAGAACTTTAGGACCACTAAAATTTTCAAATAAATGAGAAACTAGCTTTTGATTTTCAAATTATTTATTTTATAAAACATATATGTCTATGTTCATTATATAAAATCTTTTTATTTGTTTAACATAAAATATAATCTTATTATTTGTTTAAGCGGTAATGAAAGTTCCATGAAAAATAAAAAATTATGTTCGCATACTTTAAAACCATACTCATTTTTTATTACTTAAGAGAAGAGTACTTAGATTCACACTTGATTCACATAAAATCCAGTTAGATGGCTCATAATGATTGAAAATTGCATTATCCAAGATGCCTAAATGTGGAAGACTTACTGATTTTGAAAAAGTACAAAAAATCATATCATATCATGAAAGTGGAAAAAATCAACGGATGATTGCAGTAGCATTGAACAGATCAAATACTGTTCTTGAGAAACGAGACGAATATGGAAAGAAAACCCAGGAGGGCGACCATCAAAACTTTCTTCACGTAACAGAAGAAACATCATAATATCTACAAAGCAAAATCTAAAGAGATGTGAAAGACTTACACTTGCAGAACTGTACAGCGTGTGCTAAGTATGTGCAAGAATGAAATTTATCAAGACCACTCTTGACAAAGCGACATAAGGATCCGACATGCTGTTGTTGTTGTTGAGTTCCATCAAGTCGAAATCGACTTCTGGTAACTGTGTGGATATATGCTATCCATTCACAGTTTTCTAGGGAAGAGTGATAATACGGTGGTTTCCCGTTGCCTTCCGCATGATGAAAGGATAATAATGAAGGGACGAACACAAACATCCATGCCCTCGGCGGGATTCGAACCCGCGACATAAGGGCTTGCAAATATCTTGTCGATGCTAAAGTGGGTAAATCGTGGTGCTCAGTGATGGAAAAAAATTTAACGGCCCTGATGACACGACATTCAGACTGAACCTGAATGTTTATCAAAGCGTATGTTCACTTAAGGTATGGGGAGCATTTGCAAAATAAGGTAAATAAGAACTAGTATTCAATGATGGACGAATGAACTTTACTATGTATCAACATATGTTAGAACAACTTTTACTGCCAGGAAGATCAAAGCGTCGGCACTGAAAACTTGATGTATCAGCAAGATAATGCTCCCATTCACAAATAATCCTCCACAATGAACGTCCAAAGAAAAAAACGTCAAAGTTCTTGAGTGCCTGCAATGAGTCCCAATATTAATCCAATAGAGAATATCAGCGGGAAGATGGTGCATTATGTCCACAAGGATGGCCAGTATTCAAACAAATAGAATCTGAAAGAAGCTATTGTCAAGAGTTGGTAAATTATTCCATTAAGCATTTTGGAAAGTCTCATTAACTCGTTGCACAGAAAATTAATGGACGTTTTTTCAAACAATGGAAGAACCGTTAAAAATTAAGCATTACTTGTGTTTACAAATAGAAAAGCGAACGAAAAATTCCGCGACCTGGACTCTTCCGCAAAAAAAAAAAACAAAAAAAAAACATAAAATGAGCCACAGTTTTTGAATTCAAACAAGACTTAAAGATCTGCTATTTCTCTTAACTCGACTCTAGTGGATAAATTAAATGAAAAACTAGTTTTTGATATTCAAAATATTTATTTTATGATTCATATATTATGTAAATATAATATTTATAAAAATAAATTAACTGACTTGTCATTTGTATGAGCAGTAGTGAAAATTCCATGAAAAATACAAGTTGAGGATGATAGGATTAAAAAAATCAAGGAATGAATTTTATCTCGTTGTAATTAAATTGCAAATTAAGCCGCATATCAAATAAGAATCGGAAGAAACAAATTTATAAGTGAGAATATGTCTCGCCTCTTTTGCTGAAATCTTGGAACTGGTTTTCAATTTATTCATTTTAACTCTGAAAAAATTTTAAAATCTCTTATTTGAAAATTTTCTTACTCAGAGAATATGGCTGTCTTTAAAGAGCAACAAACTTGCTTAAAATTTAAGCGAAGCAACGAAAATCGCTAATGTGAAAACTCTGTAGGCGCATAAATGTGTGCACCTGCATAGTGCTGTCATTTATCAAGACGAAACTTAACGAGAATATAGAAAAATATTCAAATAAGAGATTAATATGCGACGTTAATTTGAAATTTAATTTTCACCAGGAATAACAATTCAGTCCCGGAACTTTCTGAACAGGCCTTGTATTTATGAACACAATTCGTGTTCGTGTTTTCTTTACCATTCTCCATTTAGAACTGCAAACATCATAGAGCATAATACGTGGAATGACTAACTTTGGATATCAATTTCTTTAAACGTACTGACAATTTTTCGAAGTCATCTTTTTCCATTTAAAGTAAAAAATTTCAGCCTTCGACGAGATTTCGTATGCTGATGTTGACATTCCTTCAGGAATGCACTTTGTTGCCTCGTCATTCGATGCGAAGTACTTTATTTGCCTCTCAAGTTTTCCTTTGTAGCACTTGCAACAGATGGAAAAGATTCGAATATTCATTCCCATCCCTCTGAAGTCGTTGAATCAAAACCATTGAAATTGGAGCTCGCAAGAATTTTTTCATTGCTCGGGAACAACGTGTGTGAGCAACAAAATTGCGTCGGCACCATGGAAAAATTTTAAATCCACGAACACTAATATTAAAATTCCAAGCAGACAAAGAAAACAGAGCAGTTATAAGAATTCAAATGCAAGATATGGCGCGATTTCACTATTTCGAATCAGCGAATAACTTTGTTTATCGGTAGAGTGGACATCCTGGGATAAAGAACATGCCGTGATAACAGAGAAATAAACATCATAGCAAATTTTTAATTTTGTCGATTTCTATACTAAACTTGTAAACAAAAATAAGCAGACATTTACTGTACAACGGTGTAGGATTAACAAAATAGTTTTAACATTTAATCGCTCTTTCATCAAGGTACAAAAAAAAAGTCCCCATTTGCCGTAAGATGCGTGCCCTAAACTTGTGTACTGTAAAATGTCTGATCAGTTTGTTTTATACTCCACTTGTTTTATATTTCCTTATAAGAATCAGCAGCCACAGATCAAAAGTCATACATATTTTATAACAGGGGAGAAATCAAGCAGAAACAAAGACCAAAACAAGGAAGAGTACACATTCAAAAGTGGATTCTACGATACACGAGGACATCAGTCCAGTTCAATAATAACCTGATATGGCGTAGTAGGTACTACCCGTATTTTTTTAACAAGATGTCAAAACCATAAGGAAATGGATACATAGAGGATATTTTTATATTTTTATAAGAAACTTCTCGACACTTGCTTATTTCAAAAAAATTCTTAGATCACCTAGATGACTGCCCTAAACAAAAATGCAAGTCCTATTCAGACTCTGGCTATTACCTGGTCTACCGAATTCATTAAAACGGCAATAGTTGGCAGCGAGTTCTGGTTTAATCCTTCGGAATACACGATCTGGTTTCATTAGAGAGGATGAACTATTTACGTTTATGATGGTCATGCAAGGACTACTATCGGTAGAAGGGTGGATCATAACTACCTTTATTACTCCCCCTATTTTGAGATGTCAAATGAAACAGCTTATTAATGTTTTTGTTAATGCAGTATCAATTAATTTAATAATTTATAAAAAAAAACTCAAGTTCACTGGTATCCAAATTAAAATCGACAAACCACGAAGTCCATAAACTGATAAACCCAAAGAATATGGGGAGGATATGAATATAATTAGGGCTCAAAAGTAAGGTTTTAAGAGTACCTTTTTATAGACGATAATGCTCGTCAAGATAAGGTTGAGCTGTTCGAGTAACAGGGGAGACTGGGGCTATCTGTTACAAAATTTAGACTGGAATTTTTTGCTACTTTATTTACATAGTTAACAGCATGAAAGAACAGGTTGAATAAAGCAACTCTTCATTTACTTAAGTATAGTTTTTAGTTTCTAATTGCTAAATGAAAAGGCCAAAAAAAATTAAAAACAAACCATATGTATTGGGGCAAGTTGTTATACGCCAGGGGCAAATTGTTACATCAATCAATGAAGACTGATCATTAGTCATAGATCTGCTGTTAGGATCATTAACTGCTGCTTCACTTTCATTCTGCACGGTGGCAGAAGGTTCTGGACGATCAGTAACCGCAGAACATAAAGATTCGTCAGTGCGAAAATGTTTGTATTGTATGTGTGTAAACCAGAAACACGGAACCCGGCTTGAATGTTACCCGGTGTAGTCGCCATAGGGACAGCCATCTTTTGTAATGCCTGGAATGTTGTAGATTCTGAACGTCTTTTCAAGACTGTTTCTCATCCAAGTATCACAAAAGCTGTAACAAGAGGTCCCATCAAAATTGTAACAACTAACCCCACACGCCATTTTTATGTTATACAAACAACAACTTCCCAACCACGAGGCGGATACAAATGATTTATGGCTCGTTTTATTCACAATTCAGGTACACTTTCAGATTATGTATAAGTTAATTTAAATCTATTTTCATTTATCAGTCATATTCATTGAGAATGAGAACTTCAAAATTACTCCAGACCCTTCAAAACACAAAAATTTGATTTACCTGCGAACCGTTGCTTTAATCGTCTCGGCGATATAGAAGAAGATAGATCACGTGTTCCGACATCTACTCAAAAGTGCTGAAAGTGCTACCGCGAATTGACGATTTTTAGAATCAACTTGTCCCATTATTAGCAGATAGCCCCAGTTTCCCCTATTAGAAAGTGAGGATGTTAATGCCATCCAAACCTCCTGATTTAGAACATATTTTAGATGCTCTTGGAAGAGCATTTGCCAGAAATAAGTTCACTGATGGAATATCATTAAATATCTTTAACACTCTATAAAGAGTACGAGGTTCTCTTTCAAGGCTGTATAGTAATAAAAAGGGGACCGCAGTGCCTATTGACTCTTACAAGAGTATCCATTCCAAATGCGCACTAATTCATGGCTCGGTCTTAGACTCGCATGTTCTCATGTGCCTGGTGCATGATCAAGAGTACATAGCATGTTATGTAATGTCTTTTTCAGTTTTCTATATTTCCGTTTTCACTCTGTATATCTAACCAAAATCTGATCAAAATATCTTGAGTAGGTTTTAAGAAATTTTATTTTTATCGGTTTAAAATTTAATCCAGTGTAATTTCTCAATCAAGATTTCAAAAAAAAAACGTTTATCACTGTTTTATTTTTCAATGACTTTATAAAATATTTAACGGCTCGATTCTAAATTCCTAAAACTTTAATTACTTATTCAGTGCCAAAAGAGGGCAAACAAGTTTACTCTCATTCAAGTGAGTAGATCTTACCATATATCACAAATTGCATAAAAGTCAGTCTTTTATAAAAGCAGATGTTTTTTTAAAACAACCGAAAGAGAATAAACAATATCCTCATGTTTAATTAATTATAAACAAAGCGGTTTTATATTTTTTGCTTATTTTTATGATATCATAAATTAATGAAACAAGCCCTCGACTTACTCTGTATATCGGGAAAAAATGTTAATTTATTTGCTTGTACTGAACATAAAAGAGGAAATTAAAATATATTTCATTCTTTCAAACGCAGAGGAACATAAATGTATAAATTATTAAATGTATAAACCACATAAAACCCATCTCCTATTCAAAACTGTAAACACATTTCCCTCTAATTCAAAGGCTTTTATCGTTGAAATCTTCAATAAAATCCATGGTATCGAGACGATCGTTAATTTGAAATTTTACTGCAAATATACAAGCTGCTTATACCAAAAGAAAGAAAAAAAATCTTAAAGTAATCTACATAATTTAATTGAAGACACATTGAGAACTTTTTTTTAATCGGTCCCCTTTCGCAAAGGCTCATTGTATTTTAACACGTGCCGACCTTTTCAAATATTAATGAGTTTCACTTTATACTTAATTTTCCACATCGAATTCTGCTCGGTGGCACAGAAAAAAATTCTTAAAATTCAAATTAAGAAACGCTGCCATCAAAGCTTTAAAAGAAAAAAATACCTTCTAACACTTACGCCCCGCTAAATTTAAATTTTATTCATAGAAAAAGAGCCGTTTTCCCAACGTTCAAATTCATTTACAATAGTTTGAAGCCAAAAATATTCTTTAACGTTATGAGAGAGGGAGAGAAAAAAAATCGTGCCTGATAAAGACATGTAATTTTACTTGGAAATCGTTAAGATTAATACGTTAATGAGAAAATTAGTGAAATTCTAGGTTTATAATAGGTTTTGGGGAGGATGTGACCTTTTTTTAGAATTTATAGTAGAGTTGCATATTTAAAAAAATTTGCTTCGAAAAATTTAAATGAGATCTGGAACTTGTTCTTAGTATCGTGCCGCTTTAAAATTATGTCCAGTAATGAATGCCTTTAACAGCTCTTAACAAAGGACAGATTGCTGATTGCTTGGTTCAAATAGATCTGACAGGATTTGCTTATTCAAATAGATCTGACAGGATTTGCTCAGAGAAAATGGAAAAAAACATTCTCGGCCATGGAGAAGCTCGTATAAAGAGATACGAAAGAGATACTGAAAATTAAATACTAAGGAGGTGAACGTATACAAGGTGATTCAGAAAGGTAGGTCAAGAATGAAATACCATGTACAGTTTGTAGCGGGGAACAATATCTTTCCTATAAACATGGGTCCGGAAATGCATCCTTACAGAGATAATGCAACTTGTACGAAGCAGGAATGGATGTGCGTTACCCGGACGGCAATGGTAGGGTCCATGTAAATTAGGATCTAAGCATGGAAATTGTTCGTGTTCTCTCCTTTAAAAGAGAGGAAACGAAACATCTAACTCCATTGTCGTATAGTTGTACCGCAAGATTTAGAGCCCTGAGTGGAATGCTCGATTAACAGAAAAAGGGGAGTACGGCTCTTGCTCAAGACCATCGTTGAAACGATGAATTATTTCATATTGTTGGATTTTCGCTGACGCATTTGTCTTCAGAGCACGGTCTATAGATATTCATGGTCATCGAGCTTCGGCCATTTTCCATTGTTTCGAGAAGCTAAGGAAAACAGATCGCGCCAGGTGCCGCATAGATCGCACTAAGGCAACACCTCCTAAAGAGAAAGCCTCTGCACGGAAACCGTCATACATTGTTACATCATCATAGTAGTGCAAATTCAGGGCTTATTATTGGTAGATGTATGACGTTTCTGTGCAGAGGCTTTCTCTTTAGGAGGTGTTGACTAAGGCCGACCGCAACCGCGATAGAGATTTTCATTGAAACTGAATATGAAAGTAAAGTTTCTATCTGCCGATAGGGCGGCGCTGCAGGCGCAGTTGGGACGATTGTACATGCAGCGCCACTTTTCAATAAAATTCCCGTCCTACCGGGAGCTAGTAACTTTAGCTTCATTTTAACAATGGAGCTCGATGACCATGAATATCTATAGACCGTGCTTCAGAGTAATGATTAAATTTAATTGTTATTTTACAAGATTTTATTTTATTAATTTATATATTTATATTACTTTATTTATTCATTTAGTCTAGTTTATTTAATGAAGTAATTACTCTAGTTTATTTATTTTATTTTATTTTTTGTATTTATTTATCATATAAATTCTTATTCTTATATTAGTTATATTAATTTATTTATTTAATTTATTTTTATTTATCCACTTCCATCATAATTTTTTCATTATTTACATATGAATTTTTATAGCTTTTTCATTGAACTGCCAAATTATATAATGCATAAACATTACCGCAATGATGCTCTTGAGAAACAGTTTTTAATTTTCTTGAATGGGATTTGAATGGATTTTCAGCATTCAGTGTGTGATTTTCGTCTTCATCATCATCCCACCAGTCGTCTTCAGAATCCTTAAAAATTCTTGTTTGAATAATTATGCAGTCGAACCTTGATAAGTGGATAGCCTCGAGATCGGAAGAAAATAGCCACTTATCCGGAGTAGAAGGTTTTCGTTTAAAAAAAAGTACACTACTTAGTACTAATTGATTTAAACAGTGTTGTTTAATTTAACAATATAAAATTATCAGTATCACAAAACAAAAGAATATTCCGCTTCTGCATTCGCATTTGTTGATGGATTTTTTCAACTACTAATCCACAAATCTCCTCTCGTGCTTTTTGATTTCCCTCATAGAGTAAATTAAGTTAATTAAACGGTATATTTTAGAGAAAATCTATGTGTTGCACCGAAAGCTGGGTGTCTTCACAGAAGGATGCTGTGTACTAAATTCCGAATGACAACCGACAATCGATCAGTGTAGTGTATCGGTATTGGAGTGGAATTTGAAGCATAGCTTCCATAATATCACTCTTCATAAACATATTTCAAAGGAAGCCTGATGTACCCACAAAGGTCATCCACAGTATGAACGAAGAAAATTACCTCCGCTTGGTGGAGGGAAATTTGACTGACGATTGTCTGAGCTTGGAGTATATCACTAAATAAAAAAGCTACACACACGAAACCCAGTGATCTGACAATCGAACAGTAAAGTGTATATTTGTTCAGGTGGGACAGAAGAAGTGCTTTCACGAGGCTCACCCTTCCAGAATAAATTCCAAATGAAATCAAATGAAGCAGGCAAGAAACCTGACTAACCCAAGAGGTCTTCCACATTGTGAAAAAATAATATGATTGAAGATTGTCATAAGTTTGGGGGGGGGGAGAGGATAACATCTTCCAATAATCCGGGAAGGAGACGTTGCCAATGTCTTCAAAGTTGACGTTAAGAATATACCTCGGCTTTCTATATTTCGTATGCCATTTCATTTCCAGAAATCTGACCTCATACAGACTGTATATTGTGGCTATTACAAGAGGAGTATGCATATTGCAGAGACTGAAAGGTTTGGCCTTAAATTATTTGTTAACCATTTTTGAAAATTCTCGGAAATCACATCTTCATGCTAATCACCGTACGAGTTCCAGATTTGAAAACAAGGCCACCATATTTAACTTGTCTTTTTTCCCCTACTGCGTGAACAATAAATCCTGCTCCTTTACCATAGTTTTTCTAAAACTTCATTTTCATTGGCATTTTGCCAGCACTTTCCGAAAACAGCAATTTTATGAATACACGTTTCATCCAAATATATAGAATGGGTTTATTTTCTAATCTCTTCCAGAAACGACGTCGAACTGCAATTATTTCAGGCTTCTCTACGAAAACGCATCTATTAGACTTGCATTACATTTTTTATGCAAGCTCCCCTATTTCTTCTTCTATCATGATTATACTCACTCACCAAAAGTCATGGCACATCTGCCTAATAACGTGTTGGGCCCCCTCTGGCCCGGATAACGGCGGCGACCCGTCGTGGAAGAGAGTCTACCAGTCCCCGGAACACAACCACAGACACTGCAAGCCATGCCGCCTCCACTGCACTCCATAACGATGCTGCATTTACCAGTTATGCTAGTGACGACCTGACAGATCGTTCGATGACGTCCCACTGAATGTTGGAATGTTCAATGGGATTGCAATCTGGGGAACGTGGAGGCCAAATCATTGTCGTGAAGTCGGTAGCATGTTCCTCCAGCCAATGCCGTATCACAAGGGCCGTGTGTGGATGCGCATTATCTTACTGGAAGATACCATCGCCCGCGGGGTAAAAACAGTTCATGAAGAGGTGCAGGTGGTCCCCAAGAAAATCGATGTAGGAAATAGCACGCAGAGTGGATGTCAGATGCACCAATGGACCCATTGCATGCCACGAGTAAACATCCCAGACCAATATGGAGCCTCCACCTGCCTGAGTGATCCCCACCTGACAAGCGGGGTCCATGGCTTCCTGTGGCCCGCGCCAGACACGTACACGACCATCGGCCCGATACAGTTGAAACCGTGACTCATCGGATCAGGCAACCCTTCGCCAGTCCTCAGCGGTCCAATGGCGATGTTGGTTGGCCCAGGCTAGGCGTTGCCGATGATGTGCAGCTGTCAAGAGGGCACCCGTCGTGCCCTCCTGCTCCCAAAGCCTGCAACTGCCAAGGTTCGCCGAATTGTCGTCACGGACACAATTGTGGGACGTCCCTGGTTGTACCGCATGGTGATTTGAACCGCTGTCGCCCTTCGGTCAGCAGTTGCAAGCCGGGTGACCTGGCGAACACCTCTGGCATCAATGAGGCGTGGGCAGCCCGTCCTCTATCCGACATGGGTTGTAACCCCTCGTTGGGTGTTCTCTCGATAGACCCCTTGCAACGGTTGTGCGGGATAATTGCAGTGTGCTGGCTACATCTGATATTGAGGCACCTATCCGTCTGGCACCAACAATCATTCCTAGTTCAAATGCGGATAGCTCTCGGCGTGCTGCCATTTCTGCAGCTAGTATTTTGCTCATAATGATTGTGCGATATCAAGGAAGTCTGTGCACCTGCATTCCGAGAATGGAAGCAGCGGGATATGTCTCATTACGAACAGGGAACCTGATTGGAGGGGGTGCCATGACTTTTGGTGAGTAAGTGTTATGAATCACCTTTATTAGTCATGATATAAATAAAATATATACACTGAAGAGCCAAAACATTATGACCATCCCCACATTGGTGAATGAACTCGAGTGGATCACGTGGAAGGCACTTAATTAAGTGGGAATGGTATTTAACTGCTACTGGAGAAGGTAAGGAATCGGTCTTGCACTTAATTTTGCGAGTGATGGGAAAGGCTGCTGATCTAACCGAATTTGATAGAGGGCAGATTGTAAGGCCCGAAGACTCGGAACGAATATCTCCGAAACTGCACGACTGGTAGGTTGTTCACGATCGGCCCTTGTTAGCATTGATGCAAAGTGGATAAGTGACGGTGAAACCAGAAGTAGACGCCAAGGTGTTGGACGCCCACGCGTCATCAAAGAAAAAGGACGTCGGAGACTGTCCCGCTTGTAAAGCATGATCGGCGCCAGACAGTGGCTCAGCTGGCAGCCCAATACAATACAGGTCCAAGTGCAAGTGTTTCGGAACCCACAGTTTTCAGCGGACACTGTTGGATATGGGACTGCGCAGCAGACGTCCCGCTCGCGTGCCTCTGTTGACCAAGCGTCATTGTCAACTACGCATACAGTGGGCCCGGAAACATCGAGACTGGAGCATGGATAAGTGGAAGAGAGTTGCCTGGTCGGATGAATCACGATTTCTTATTCATCACGTCGATGGTCGTGTCAGGGTACGCCGACTTCCAGGCGGAGTTGCTCCCCCGCCCCTTTGTACAGCAGGTCATACATATGCAGGTGGTGGCGGTATTATGCTTTGGGGGACGTTCTCATGGGCGGCTCTGGGACCCGCGTAGTTGTGGTAGAACGGACCACGAAAGCTGCGGACTATCTGAACATCACTGCGGACCAGTTGCACCTTTACATGGCGTCTATTTTTCCAACTATAAATGGAATCTTCCAGCAGGACAACGCTCCATTTTAACAAGGCTCGAATTGCGTTGGAGTGTTTCGAGGACCATAAGGAAGAATTCCAATTAATGTCCTGGCCACCTTAATCCGATAGAGCACATTTGGGATGTTAGGGAGCGGCAGCTCAGAGCTCAAACATGTGGGAATATCTTTGCATGACCACTGCTTAGATATTTGGTACAACCTGTCTCCAGTCATCTACCAAGAACTTGTGGCATATGCTAAGGCGAGTTGCAGCTGTTTTGCAGGCCAAAGGTGGCGCAACGCGTTATTGAGTAGGTGGTCATAATGCTTTGGCTCTTCAGTGTAAATTCTGATGAAAGTAAACTTGTTGAGGGATAGAAGAAATTGCATCTTGTAGATAGACAAACGGAATACAGATGGAATACAGAAGAAATGATGAACAAGGCACAGATATTGTAGGAAGGAAAGTGGTACAGTTGGAAGACAGAAGAAATTTTGACAGAAGGTACAATTAGGAGATAGAAATGTTGAACAGGGCACTGATATGTATGTAGAAAGGTGTAGATGTCTTGATGATGTAAAGATACGGTTAAAAATTGGGAATTTAAGGAATAATAAATTTTCTCTATAATATAGCATTTAGTTAGCTTAATTTACTCTATGGATGACAGGGGACTTGTGGGATCAGTGACTGAAAATAAATCCATCAAAAAATGTGAATACAAAAGTGGAACATTCTTTTATTTTGTGATAACTGATAATTATATATTGTTAAATTAAACATCAGACAATGTTTAAATCAATGGGCGATGAGTAGTGTACTTTTTTTAAAAGAAAACTCCCTGCTGAAAGTGGATATTTTCTTCCGGTCCCGAAGCTGACTGGTGGGATGATGATGAAGACGAAGATCACACACTAAGTGCTGAAAATCCATTCAAATCCCATTCAAGAAAATTAAAAACTGTTTTATTAATTTTCGATTATGTTAAATGCATGTTACTTTAAAATTACGTTAAATATGATATTTCTAAAATCATGCTAAATTAATGTTATTTTTAAAAGAAGGATTCCTATATTAATATTTCATACCGAATTTACGGTTTTATTTTTTAATTAATTTGTTAAGATAAAAATAAGATAAGTTCAAAAAATTATTTATAATTGTGTGATTAATTTAATAGGTCTATTTTTATTAATGGTTATAGATCATAAAATCCAAAAATGAACCAAACACTTTTGAATCTAAAGTTGAATCTCCTTATAAGCATAGAACGAGATTCTAGAGCAGTATTGCTGTAATGTTTAAGCATTATACATTGTGGCATTTCAATGAAAAAGCCATAAAAATTAATGTGTAAATAAAATGAAAAAATTATGATGGAATTGGATAAATAAAAATAAATAAATAAAATAATATAACTAATATAAGAATACATTAATTAAATGATAAATAAATATAAAAAATAAAATAAATAAAGCGAATAATTAATTAATTAAATAAAGTAGACTAAATGAATAAATAAAATAATATAAACACATATATCAATAAAATAAAATCTTGTAAAATAACAATTAAATTTAATCATTGCTCTGAAGACAAATGCGTCAGCGAAAATCCAACAATAAGAAATAATTCATCGTTTCAACAATGGTCTTGAGCAAGAGCCGTACTCCCCTTCTTCTGTTAATCGAGCATTCCGCAATGGATTGCTTGACTAATGCGGAGCTGACGGACATGCATCTCGTCTACAGCGATGTACAGGGTAATGTTACTGAAGCGGAAAGGATTTTCCAGACCGTGATTTTCCGGACATCTTCACCAGAGTTCGCGAGAATCTCGTCCGCAGACTAAACACCTGCATCGAGGCTCAGGGTGGGTATTTTGAATACCTACTGTAATGCCATTCCTACCTCGTACAAGTTGCATTATCTCTGTAAGGATGCATTTCCGGACTCATGTTTATAGGAAAAATTTTGTTCCCCGCTACAAACTGTACATGGTATTTCATTCTTGACCAACCTTTCTGAATCACCCTGTATTATCAAACATTAGACCGAAATTGACTTATACACCTTCCAGTTTCATTGTTGTGTTTGAACGCCCCGATCTTGTTTGTCAAGCACGATATCTGTCAATAAAAATGTTTCTCCCATTCAAGATGCCGATTCTGGCTGTAGTATCTCTGATGTTCTGCCCAAAAAGGTCTCTGCGTGTGTTTATCCACTGTAACACTACAGTGATGCGCCAAAGCAACTCTTCACGTTGCGGTTTCAAATTTAAAAAAAAAACAAATTGTTGAAAATCTTGTATAAATTTCGTCATATTGAAATGCATCGCGAACTTTAAGTACAGCATCCTATAATGCAAAAATTGTAAACTGAAAGAATGTGAGGAATAACAATTATAGGCTATTTTGTTTATTTTCTTTTATATATATATTTCACAGGATATAAAAACATATTAAGGTCTGCTTCAAATTTAATGCGGACACTTTAATTCTTGAGTTTCAAAGCTTTAATTTTATTTGTTTTTAGATCAATATAATTTGATTGTTATCTTTGTTCAAATGATGAAGAATCCTTTTAATTAAAGAAACTGAAAGTAAAACACACCTAAAAAACAGCAACATTTCAAAAAATAAAAAGGTGTTTCACCTTAATACGGACAGGGTCGTTCAATTAACGTCCAATAACGTTTTCATTCAGACAAACGACATCATTGAAAAAATCAAATTCTAAAAATAAGCAGGATCCAATTGTACTATGCATTCTGAATAATCAGAAACTGGTTGGAATTGGTGTCCATCAAGATAAACTTCTCTTGATATTCATTTAATCTACATCTCATGGATTATCAATGGGGTTAAGTCTGGATTGCGAACAGGCCATTTCATAACAGTGATAGAATTGTGATAAATCATTCTTTGGTACTATTTGAGATTTGGATTGGTGCATTATCCTGTTTGTAAATCCAGAGACGCCAGAAATTCTAAGATCCTCCTCCGAAAGATGATCGTCCAACATTGCTTGATACTTCTTGGAATGCATTCAGCAATGTACGAAGAATAATGTAGAAGTACCAACCGCTCCCTAGACGATTGTGGAATCTCTTCCCAACTTGTCGTTTAAGGGAACTTCATTTTCTTTGCGGAGATCGTGCCAATAGTAAGCCCACCAATCTCGGCCATCAATATTAAATTTCCGCCCATCTAAGAAAACTTCGATTCACTTATCACTCTATATCTTTTGTTCTCTGTTCTAGGACATTCAGTCACGATTATGCTTTTCACTGAGTGGTGGGATTCTTGCTAGCCGCTTGTATATCAGATTTGCTGATGATGCATGAGAATGCCACACAGTTGTCGAACTACACGAAAGTCTCAGTTCATGCTGCAAATCCATACTCAGGTGTTTATAAAAAGTCGCTTTCCAGATGGTCACATTCGTTGAGACTTTGGTTTGGCTCCTGAAGTTTTTTAGGGCATTCAACATCTTTCCTGGTCAACTGCTGATTTTCAGCAATTAGTCGAAAAAATTTTCCTTCTGCGGCTAAGGCAACGATTCCGTCTTTTTTGGAGTCGTTTAATGTTTTGCCTATAAGCATTTTATTGTTCAGCAAAAATTTGCTCAACGGGGTCTCTCACAGCAATTCTCAGAAATAAGAAGTTGAGACTATTTGTAAAATTATCATAAAATGGAACTGTCTGCATTAATGTCAAACACACAATTTTTGAATTTTGCATATTATTTATTTTCTTTTTTTTCAATTTTTTTATTTAAGGAATTCTGTCAACATTTGAATAAAGATAACATTCAAATTATGTTGTTACAAAAACAGATAAAACTCAAGATTTAAGGTGTTGCCGTTAATTTGAAACACCTTATTATTACTTACTCTTAATCCAGAACTAAAAAATGCAAAGTCATATCAATCTTATTCAAATCAATATCAAAAAACAAGACAGCTGTGATGTTAATGATCAGAATAGAGAAATCCGACACAGTTTCTAATCGAAAAATTATCTTTGAGATGCAGTAAGATTCATTAGAGTTGAAATTTTCCTAACATTCTTTCCAACAAAAGACTTTAAAAGAAGCAATTATCTTCAGTGTCACTAAAGGAACCTTAAGTAAATACTGAAAGCTGAAAACTTTGGTGTAACTTTCCAACTTTCCTAAAACTGAACCTGAGCTTAGAGCAATGCCTCCAAAACAAATTGCATCCAACGGGGAAGGAGCAGCAAACTTGGGCGGAAAACATTTGTTGACATGACGAAACGGTCGACCTCATAGCGCGACCGAAATGCAAACAGTAGGCCTATAAGAGAAAGATTTAGGCTACAAATTGCCTTTTGCATGCTGCCTTATTCAACGTGAAGCCTGGCACTCCGCCACTGCGAGTCCTTTTGGACCGAAAAATAAAAGGGCACAGAGACGTGGGCGACCATTTGGCGGGCGCTAAAGCACCGTCTGATGAGTTTTCCTCACTGGGTTAACTATCCACCGGAGGATTACAACGATATCAGTGTCTGAGAGCTAGATGAAGAGCCATTCAAAACACTGATGTCCAGTGGGTCACATTAAAGGAGAGAAATTGTGTGTAGTTTGAACTGAGAAGCTGAGAGAGAAAAATTGATATCAAGTTTAAAAAGAGCATTAGACGATAATTCTCTCCAAGTTTTTAGTAATTGCTGTCGTATCGATTGCAAGAAGAGACGTCTAAAGGGACCAGGAAAATCATAGTCCACTATCAATTTTTTCCCCCACCAAGTAATATAAAACTACGTTTAGCACTTTGTGAAACTGCCTTATAAAAAGCAAATTCCACAGTTTTATAGCACACCGAAGGAAATAAAGTTGAGAGCTATACTCTTATATATAAAAATTGAATGTTATAAAAAAAGAGATAAAACAATTCATAAATGGATTAAAATTATGCAAGCCTACATCTTTGCAGATTACATAGGTTAAAGCGTGACATTTCACAACGATAATGGTAAGAACGATCAATATTAAAGACGGCATAGAAAATAATATGCTTTCTCCTATCTTATTAACTGCCAATAACATAAATCAGTTTAGCCATTTATCAGGTAAAATGTGTCTAGAGAAACGGACAACTCAATGTCAGGCGAGAAGCTAAATATATCGGAAAACAACAAAATAATTTCTGAAGAATACTGTACTTGGCTGAATTAATAAATATACAAGAAATTAATTCCCACGAGGAAAGTTAAAAAGTGGGAGATAAAAACGGCATTAAAAAGTGTGGGATAAAATTGACGTTGAAGTTGGGGGATAGGGGGCAAAATTTTTCCTAGTTTTTATCCTCTTCATAATTAACCCGTTTTTTTTGTTTTTTTTACCTACATCCGATCAATGATCACTTGACGTAAGTCGTCCTTGAAAAATGTTGACAGATCAAGTGATCATATATTCAGCCCAAACTTCAGTCAGTGGCGTTCAACCTTTTTATCACAAAGGGCCAGTTTCACTTTCAAGAAGCATCTCGTGGGCCACGTTATTCTATCATGGCCGTCTTAGTAGTTGGCCTTGTTTGTTATTCTACATGTTGTCGATGTCTGCACCCGCTAATACTACATCTGATAATACAGGGTGGCCCAGATTAATATATAAAATTTTTAACAAGGTCGTATGCCTTGTCAGGATAATTTTCAGGATAACATTTTCAGAATAATTCTCTAATATTCTCCTTTCTTTAGAGAATTATCCTCCCTGCTTTGACAAAGGATAGACTCTATCCGAAACGTCAGCTTTTTATTTTTGATTTATTTTATTTTATTCTATTTTCTAATATCCATTATTTCTTGTATTCCAGGGTTCTTGCTTTTCGTCTATCTCTCCTACACCCATCCGTCATTTGAAAAATTAGCTAAATAGATTATATTTCAAAAGAGAAAAAAAATTAATCCGTAAATCATTAGATGATCACTGAGGGTTTTAATGGTACGCCTACCTCAGATGTTCGAATTAATGATGAAAAATAGGAAAGAAAATTCCGCAGCCCGGAATCGAACCAGGAACCTTTGGCTCGGACCGCCAACTGAAAATCCGAACTGAATTTATAACCACCTTATGCATAAAATTCGTCTATCAAGAATTCATTTCCGACATTAACTAGAAACGTCGTACGCAGTTAAAATTAAGAGGAAACCGATAAATTAAAAATTTGTAAATGAATGTGTTTAGATAAACAACGAAAACAACATTTAACTTCAAATCTTCATAAATATAAAAGCTTTGTTCCATTAAGAAAAACTGTACAAATAACGTATTAGTGTATTTAGTATAATAATAAAGGCCATTAACCTTGACAGTTAAAAAAATACGAAAGAAATATTTAAGAAAATAAATATATTCACGTGAATTAATTTGAATTTAAAAATAAATTATTTTAATATCCAAATATTATCATACAGAGCAAACAGAGAGAAGCTCACTTAGAATTCATGAAAATCAGGAATATTATCTGGCATCTTGAAGAACTAAAATGAATTCAAAATAACTGCCAATAAATCAGTTATGGTAACAGTGTTTCGGTATCTTCCAAATAACTACAGTTCCCTCGATTCTATTCAATTTAAAAAAAATATTCTTGTTGGGGGCGCCCCCCCCCCCCAGTATCGTCCCCCCCCCCCAAAAAAAAACAAACTTACTTGCTCACTTTGAGAGCTAAACGGTTTTATTAATGAAAGATTATAATAATATTCTAATATGTTCATATTGGCATAATGCGGAAATGTTTCCAATCAAAAAATATGCAATTTAGTTTAAATAGCATGGCCTCGATCCCCAGACCTTAATTCCTATAACTATTGGTTATGGGGATATCTAAAAAGTAGGTTTTATCCTACCAGGTCAACAACTCTCCATGACCTGAAAGACTCAATCAGAAGAGAGATTCCTCAAATCTCATGCCAATGTTACAATCTGGCGTTTTCAATATCGTTAACCACTTAAATTTGATAACAGAAGAGAAAGGAGCCATATCCGACAAGTTAACCAATATTTTATGATTGGAAACATTTCCGCATTATGCAATATAATCTGTTCATTAATAAAAGCGTTATCAGACCTCAAAGTGAGTAAGTTTATTTGGGCCCCCCTTGTACTTTATTTTCATGTCGTTTTTAATGTAGGTTGTTGAAAAAATGTTTACACTCTTTAAATGGTTATTATTCATATAATGCCAATTAAGATGTAAACAAAATTTATAATCGAAAATAAAAGACCAGAGATAGGTAATTATTTTGAGCTCTCCAAGTCTTCAACAGTAATTTTGATTGCTTCTGAGAATGAAACGGCCTAGGCCTATCTTCATACTGAAACAAATCAGCTTAATCTCGTGAGCTAACTTGCTATTTAAACTTTTTTTGTTAATATGAATGTTATGCCTGTGATTTTGAAATAGTAAAATGGAACAACAATAACTAGCTGCTGCATAATGATAACGTATTCGCTCAGCTCGTAAGGTTCTTGGTGAAATACAACAAACTTTGGCAAAAAGTGTGCACAGAAGTGGAAATCCGCACATTTCGGTGGTTTTCGGTGGAAGAAAATTTAGCCGATTTTATCTATAAAAAATGATTATTATTACTTATTTTCAGTGTGACTTCTTTCTTCTCCGAAAGATGAAAATTATGATCCAGCGAAGAATATTTAGGTTGAATCGTGCGTATTTCCTGCTGAAATGGGTTAATGGCAAAAGAATTCAATAATTCCAGTACACAATAATTGTTCTAGAGAATTATTTAGACAGCTATTACGATTTTAGATTACGAATTAGCACTAGTATATACCTGTTTTAATCAATAGTCATACTTCTAAAACAAATCATAACGACATTTCCTTACCATTATATAAAACCTTCCACTGCAATGATTTTTCAAAGAAATAAAAACTGAATATGGAAGACAGGCTCAAAAAGCTCTAAGTCCTTTTACAGTATTAAACGTTTTTTCGAAAGAGAACACAAAATCGCTTTCTCAAAATAATGCAAAAATGCCAAAAATTGAAGCCGAAGTCTCTGCCAAAGAGAACGAGAGGGAGGGGGAGGGGGCTTAAATTTTAAGTATATTTATATATACTTTTCCTCTTTTTTTCCCATTGAGGTCGTCCCATGATTTAAATATGAGAAAGGTGCATCGCCCTTGGAGCTGATTCTCAAAGAACCGCCCTAAACGCCTTTCATTTGCGCCGCCGAAAGGTAGAGTAAGTTTTGCAAACAACAAATTAAAGTGGATTCCCCTTCTATTATCAAATTAAGAATTCATGAAACAAGGGAACGAAAAGGAAGGTTTTTGGCGGGAGAGAATTTTTTTTTCTTCCCCCATCCCAAAGTAAAACTTTGACTTTAAGTGTTGAGTCTTGTGAGCGTCGTTAAACCTTCAGTTTTCCACTGTCATACCTAAATTTGCAACAATAGTTACAAAAGAACAGGATTTAAAATAGAGCCACCATTTTGGAACGGAAACATTTATGAGAGGGGAAAGCAGCGCGTCATTTTGAAGGAAATGCTTTAAATAGTTAAAAGAGTTTTAATTTTTTCCTCCTACTTCCTATAAATATTTCTCCACACAATGCTCATCTGAAACTGTTAAAACTTGCAAACGATTTAAAATATTTACCGGCTTATTTATGGTCTGGTTGAAAACGAAAGACGTTCAGTTTCATTTAAAATCCCCGCAAAATTGATTCCCTGAATATAAAAACGGAAAATATAAAGAAAATTAACTCAAAAGCGGTTTTGTATAAATTAATTATAAAAGAAAAATTTTAAAAAATATGGCAATTAAAAAATAATCCATCAACAAGAGCAAAGACGGAATTCTCTGAAGGGCTCCTGAAGCATCCACTTTTCTTTCTTAAAACTATTCATTATTCATTAGAGTGAAATCCGACTTTATTTCTTTATTTTTTCAAAATTTCTTTTTCTTTACCACAAATGTCATCTCTGGTGGGCTTTCTTTCCTGAAAAATCCTCCACCTCAACTCTTCTTTAATAAAGAGGGACTCCGACGCCATCTTCTCGTTTTTATTAATTATTAACCAAGGTGTCAAGGTGTAATAACATACCCTGTCTTCCTTTTATTCTGTCTCTACGTAATGAAATTATACCACATTATGTTCCAAAAGCGATGGCTTTCTTTTAACGTGAAAACGCGCAATGAAGAGAATGAAGACTGAAGACTGCTCACAAAACGGTTTTTTTTTTATAATTATATAATAAAATACGACTTTTTAATAATAAGCTTCCTTAATAAAAATAACATCTATAAATAAAATAATTAAAACTGAAATTAGAATGTAATTTAAATTCACAATAGAAAAGTTTAAAGATACGAATTGCCAATACTTACTTGTTTTCTTAAGTTGTTTTCTCTTCAATGTTTTTACGAATAAAAAGATATTGATTTAGAAATTTAAAAGTAGAATTCTTATTGTGTGTCTGCAAAAAAAAGAAACAATGAACGCACTGGTATTTAAATATATTCTTTAATTTAAAACGTATTCCTTCTTAGCGATAGAGCATTGGAAGTGACTTCAAGCCATAAGCAGAACGATTTTTGGCGCTTTGATTTCGGAATCGCCTCAAGTACTCGGCAACTTTAATTGCTTCAATGTCATCGTAATGGATTCCTTTTATCGACGGATCCTCCATCACGCACCCTTTAGGAGCTGTCGAATGCATTACATTCTGCACAGCTCCAAATACAAGTGAACACCTTCTAACATCTTATTGACTTTATCCCACGTCGTCTACCTTCTGTCCGTGCTACACACGGCGGTTGTTTTGTTCACTATCTTGTGGTCTTAATACGAGGTGCGTTCAAGTTCTAAGGTCTCCTAATTTATTTTTGAAAAATTATAGACCCTAGAAAGCTGAAACTCCCGTCATTTGTCCACATAGTCAATCTCTAGCCGTACACATTTTTCACAACGCTGACGCCTCGATTGCATCGCCGCTGCAAACACTTCTATAGAGGTCTGTTTTGCCTACTGAAAAGCCCTCGATGAGCAGAAGCTTTATTCCGTTATTGCATAAGCGATTTTCCAGTAGACAAAACTGGTTCCTAAAGAAGCATTTGCGGCGGCCTACCAATGATGGGGTCAGTATTGTGAAAAATATCTAGGGATAAAGGTTGACTATGTGGACAAATCACGGGAGTTTCAGCTTTCTAGGGCCAATAGTTTTTCAAATATAAATTAGGAGATCTTAGAACTTCAACGCACCTCGTAATGTGGCTTGACCGTATTTAAGTTAATCGAAATTGGTCACAATAAAGAAGAATGTTTTTCATACAGATTTTTCATAAACGTTGTGACCATCAGTATCGAGTTTTCTAATTTCTCCGTTTTCTGGAAATGCATTAACGAGAGAGAGAGAGAGAATATTATGAGGAAGACTTAGACAGCCGTTGTATGTAGTATGTTTGTTAATTTTTTAAGTATAAGGATTGGCAAACTATATTCAAAATAAGTTCTCTACCACCCCTTTAAGTTTGTACATAGAGTTCGTAAACATCCTATATAGTCCAATATTGTATGAGATGGCTGAATTATTGAAAGAGATGACTTGTCTGCAAAAGGAACATCTTGTAGAAGGAAACCTGAGATTGTCAAGGAGTTGAAAGAATGCAGAACTTGAATAAATATCTTGAAGAAAGAATCCAATATTCTTGAAGAAATGAAATTCAGAAATAAATTGACGAGTTGAAGAAGTTGGTCTTGTAGAAGGGTATTGGAGATGTTGAAGAAATGTATAATTTTGAATTTTTTGAAGAAATGAAGTCCAAATAAAATAAATAAAATTTTTAAAACGGTTGCTAGTCTATCCAGACTTATCTTCAGTTGGAATATTTTAAAATTCACTTAAATAAAGAATTAGATTTAAAAATTGAACAATGAGGTGAAAGGTGAAAGAGATGACTTGTTTGCAGAATAACTCAACCATCGCATACAATACTGGACTATATATTTTATTTTAAATTTATTTTATCTTTTCTTTTATAATTTGCAAAGTAAAATTACAACTTAAACTATTAATATAATACTATATGGTGCATTCGCTTCGCTCGTGTACTCATATAGTCCATTGGAAATTTCAATGCTAAGACGTGGCATGTAATATATCAAACAATTGGAATGACGTGTCATGAATTATAACGTAAAATTAATGATAGCCTAAATTGGTTTAAAGGTACGTGATTTAGTGATGACGGACAGAATCACGTTTTTATTAAAATTAATATTCCTCTTTTTCCAAAAAATAATTAATAAAATAATAGTCTAAATTTTTATAGTGAAAGCTTTTTCTACATCAATGTTACAGGAGAAAAATACACTTCAGTCAAAAACTAAATTTTTAATAAGAAAATAGATTTTACTTCTTTTAATGTTAACAAGCAGATCGCATATTTCTCTATTTAGATGAAAAGAACAATGAAATAGGTGAAGGTGAACCCAGCTCATCACTAACTCATTTTACTATACTCTCTTCCTCGCTAGACGCGGCATTTAATATCTTTCGCCTTTTACAGGCAAAGCACCTTGAGAGAATCTCTTCTCAGTAACGAACACTTATTATCTCCAGGTGTTTAGCGGGTGTAGAAACCAATTAGTAACGACAAGCCAACCTTACATGATGCGATTAATAAAGATGGTTTCAAGGTAATGAACTATATTACTCTGCAAGACCTTAAAGAAGACGGGCTGGGTGAAAAGGAATCTCTCCGCTGAGAACATCAAACTTTAAAAGTGCCTTTAAGGTTATTATATTTTCTCGATAAACCATCTTTTTAAGGAACGAAGAAAGAATACACCACACTATTTTCTCGCACCCTCCTTATCCATTTCTGAAGAAAAATTTCCCATTAGACAGGAAAGGAAAGAGAAGTTGTTAGACGGTCTAGATAACAAGTTCCAATCAGCAATTAGAAAGGGGAACAAGGTGCGATGATAAGGCTACTTCGCGCTCTTTAATTGCGCCAAGAGCCTCTAGTCTACCGGCAGACAAAAGGTCAAGACCGCAGACTTAGTGGGCTCCGAGATGACCCGTTATCTTACGCTTAATTGTTTCCAGAATTTCCAATCGATTCCTCGGACGCCCTTTCAAGTCCACCGTTGTTGATAAATAACCTTCACACGTCTATGAGGCCAGTAACATAAACAAAGTTCATACGACAATTCGGTACATGCAATCTTCGCCCTATGGTCTATCAACACATAAGAATCATAAATTCTAAGATATGGTCAGTTTTTTTATTATTAATATTTTTGGTGTGTATCCATCTGGATTTCTGGCTTGATTTTTCATTATTGATTCCTCTGGCTTTAACCACTTTGAAGCGTCGTGATGCTAAATTCGAAAATAACGATATAAATGCTGAATTGGCTCAGATTAAAGCGACGCAGTATATACATACATTATAGGCCTTTTGCAACACAGGTAATGTAAGCAATCCGTAAAAATCAATATGTAGCGATTAACAACTTAAAAGAAAGGCTGTCCAAAAAATAAAAGCGCCCTTTGCATGATTATACAATGTTTTTTAAGGATCCAGATCCAAACATTTTATTTATCTTCTTTATTCAGCATGTAAAAAAGGACAATAGACAGGTAAGGTCCACGCTTTCAAAATCCTCTCTTGGCCTCAATGAGAGACATAAACAGGTCAAAAGTAGCCTAGAATGCAATTAGAGAGCCTATCCAATAGACTCCAATGCCAGCTTTCCGAAATATCCAATGCCAACTTCCAAAAAAATTTCCAAAAGTTTTAGGTAATATATTCGTTTATTGCAGAAATCGCTCATAGGAGGTACTGGCATCGAAGGTAAAAAATGGCGACTAGCTTAGAGAAAGCGCAGCGTGTAACATGTTCTTGTGGAACACTGAAACGAAATCACCGATCATTGTTCAAAAAGGTCTCCGAAAAGATTTTCATCTGGACCTATTATTGGTGATTGTTTACCGTAATTTGACTTCTAGCTCCTCAGAAAAGTGATTGGTGATTTTTTTTTTGCAAGCCTTACTATACACACTGCGCTTTCCCTATGGTAAATACCATCTTTTGTTCTGTCGATGCCAGCGTCTCCTATGAGCAGATTCTGTAGTAAACGAATGTATTACATAAAACTTTCAGAGTTACTGTGTAACATGCTGGAAACGATACAAGAATGTGTTATTATGGTCAAAAGTTATTAAATATTTTGCAGCAGAAAAACTTTTACGGACCCTGTAACAATTGAAATCGGAAATTTAATTAGACACGCCCAGTTTTTCTTTCATTGGATAGATTATAGATTGAAATCATGTTCTATAGATATAAATGGTCATCGAGCTCCACTGTTAAAATCGTGGCCTTCGAGATATTAGGCCTCCGCATCGCGTATCATTTCAATGCTTTCCTTCGTGTCCGCGGAAGTTTAACTTTTTAACGCTATAGGGGGATCATCAGGGAAATCCTATGGGGAATCCAAGGTAAAATTTTAAGTTGGATAAAGTAGCATGAGCACGAGAGTATCTTGTAGTTCTTTACCCCTGAAGAGCGCCAAATAAGCCATAGAGATAAACAACTAGCGGTCAAAAGTTGAAAATGCCTCGACACGCGATTTCAAGCCCGATGCCTTCGAGGCCTAATATCTCGAAGGCCACGGTTAAAATGTAGCTAAAGTTCATTCGAAGGGCAGGAACTTCATTGAAAAATGGCGTTGCATGTACAATCGGTCCAACTGCGCCTGCAGCGCCGATTTTATTGGGAGGCAGAAACTTTAGTTTCGTTTTCAGTTTCAATGAAATACCTCTATCGTAGGTCACAGTCCGCCTTAGTGCGATCTATGCGGCACCTGGTGCGATCTATACGGCACCTGGTGCGATCTATACGGCACCTGGTGCGATCTATACGGCACCTGATGCTATCTAGGCGGCACCTGGTGCGACCTATGCGGCACCTGGTGCGACCTAAGCGGCACCTGGTGCGATCTATGCGGCACCTGGTGCGATCTATGCGGCACCTGGTGCGATCTATGCGGCACCTGGCGCGATCTGTTTTCCTTAGCTTCTCGAAACAATGTAAAATGTCCGAAGCTCCATAATCATTTATATCTCTAGAACATGATTAAACTAATGTTATGTTAGGCTGTGGCATGACCTCCGTTTTAATGTTAGACTTCAGATCCCGTTTTAATGTTAGACTTCTGTTATGTTTGGAGACACTAGCGTCTCTCAATTTTCCAACAGGAACTGGTATAGCGCTGTTTAACCTCCCTCTGATTGTTTACAACAAACGAAAAACTACGGATTGTTAAACCCAAGATTTAAGGTTACAGTAAGGTTACATTGTTGCTTGGACTAAGATGATCAGGTGATTTTTCATTAACCAAATTTAGATCTCTTTTTATTCGCGATTTAACTCCACTTTTAATTTATTTTAATTTAAGAGTCTATGCAAACAATTTTTATTATTTTTTTATATTTTGTTTGCACTACATTATGCTTATCTCAGTTGGTAAAGAGAGGGAGGATAAACAGCACCATGGCAAAACTGATAGACGTCAAAAGCAACGCTGGAAGTTAGTCAGTAAAACAGATCAGTAATAATAAAGGAGGTCATGGCTATGAAAACTGCAGATTGAAACAATGGGAATTTCAAAGTTATTTTTAATTGTCATAAGAAGTAAATAAAAAATTCAAAGAAACTGATTTATTTCATTTTATTTCCCAAATTTCTTAGAAAAGTTTCTTTAAAATTCCAAAGAAAAATTCGATAGCCAAAATATCGAACTGCAAGTCCCGAAACATCAGAAGTTCGTGTAATCTCCTTCCTTTGTTTGTTCAATAATCATCTGCAGTACCGTGAAGACATCGATTTGTAATGTAAATAAAAATAGTTTAAACCTTAAAGGAACGTTCCTCAGAATTTTAGGTAGAGAGAAGAAAGAGGATAAAGGAGAGAACGTATTTATAAATTATATTGAAAAAGAATCCTTTTCTATCCAATGCTTATCGAATTGGAAGATATTAGTAAACGAAGCAAAAATGTTTCTTCCTCTTTAAAACAATCTGCTTCCGTTTTCTACTTTATTTATATCCGTATTATATTTCAAAACGGTTTTTTCTCTCTTCTAAATCCCAGAAAAATTTCACTCGATTGGGTTTTCTTGTCTGGATAGATCTGGGTTAAATCAAAGGCCCCTCTGGCAAGGAAAAAAAAGGAGGAAAAAAAAGCGATGGAAATGTTTCTAAAAACACATAAAAATGCTTCTTCAGACAGAAAAAAAAATACTCGAAAAGTACGGGGAAGAAAAAAAGAAGTGAATTGAATAAAAAAAAACAGTTTCTCTTGGACTATGCTGAAGATCAAAGAAAGGTGGTGGTTGAAAATTTCAAAACTATATTATTTGAAAGAGGTTCGATAAACTAGTAGAATATTGAAGTGAGTTGAAAAAATATAGGATCGAATGCTACACGAGTTCGATCTAACCGACGGAAATATCAAATTTCACTGAATCTCTAATTCTTTCCTCTTTGACACCTTGAAGATTTATTATATTTTAGATATTGGAAAAAGACTTCTACCAGCCTAACTACAACACTAGGAAACAAATAGATGTCATGTTTCTGAGATAAATGTAATCATTTTTTATAAAAATTTCGAGCTTCTGAGCAGGAATGTTACCATTCGCAAAATTGGCTAGAGTGTTTCACAAATTCGCAATATTTCTGATGAAGGCAGCATACCAGCTGAAATGTACATTCGTGGAAGTACAAATAAAATACAAGAGTCTACAAGTGAGAGACAGAACTAGTTAAACGTAACGAGAGTAGTTTAATGCGTAATAAAATTTTATGGAAATGTGCTGCTAAATTGTTTGTTCTGAGAAAATAATCAAGAAGTTGGTGAAATGTAAGTATTTCAAGTAACCAATGCTCTACAAAAACGTCAGTGATTGTTCGCCTCAAACCACGTCAAAAGCAGACATTCATCAGAATAAGGTTATGCTCTCTGTGTGGTGGGACATTAAAGGTGTATTGTTTTCCGTTGAAGGAACCATGTACACAGTCGGCAATTGAACAGTTTGAACAAAGCACTCATCCAGAAACGCCCAGAACTCGTTAATAGTAAAATAAAGTGTGTTCCGTCTCGATAACACGAGACATGCAAAAGTTTGATCACCGGTTAATATTTAGTGGAGATTGGATGGGATGTTTGCCACACCCATCACACTTGCTTGACCTTACGCCGTCAGACTTCCACTTTTTTCGCTCTCTTTAAAATTCCTTGCGTAGTATAACATTAATTCAGATGAGGTTGTAAATGAGCACAATGCTCAGTTTTTCGCTGATAAAACAGGACGAGGAATTTAGAAGCTCACTGAAAAATGGCAAAAGGCTATCGAACCAAACGGTAATATATCATTGATTGATCTTTGTTCTTTATATAAATAAATGTCTTTTGAAAAACAAAGAATAAGTCATGGCTTTTTCGGCAGCTCAACAGAAGGATATGTCGCGTTTTTTAAATACAAATTTTTATCGAAATAAAATGGGTCTTGTAATAGCAATACGGTAGCGTTTTTATTTCTGTTCGACGCGTTTCGAGAATAATCTCATCCTCAGGAACTATGAACTCTGAAATAAAAACGCTACCGTATTGCTATTACAAGCCCCATCTTTATTTCGATTCTACCAACAATACTGACCAAATATGCAACTAACAAATTTTTAACCTCCCTGTTGTTGTTGACTTTTTTTTCATATAAGTAGATAAAAATTAAAATTCGCAAATTTCTCTTATTTCCATATATTGTTCTACCTACGGTTCTAAAATCCGTTTAAAAATCCTCGCATGCATATAGGAGGAAAGAATGATGAAATCCAATTGGATTATTTTTCTTTAGAAAACCAGTACTAAATTAATGCATTCCACGAAACCGTGCAATTATACTTCGTTCCATTGATTGAATTTTCTCTCCATGCATATTTTCTTACGTCGAACTTTCCAGAAGAATCAATGATGTTTATAAATGGCGACCATTCTTTGGTTTATTGGAAGCAACATGTTGAATATTATCATTTGCAAATGATAATATCAATAACGAATCATTCCAAATACAATGGCGCACACTTTGTGAACGATTTTTAATTCACTTATTTTGTAGATACATCTTGTAATAAGAAGATGCAAATATCCACATAATCTCAATCTCTGAATAAAATCTTCTCGGTAAAAGTCACCACCACCTCTAAGATTCTTTGTGTCCAACGACTAATAGTATGGCGATCGATAACATCCTCCCCCATATCTTTGCTGTAAACTCTTGAGAAGGTTTCCTACCGCCTCTTTCTCGCACACAGGGAACTCGATTGCATTTGAATTCAGGTTCCGCCCCTCGCAAGAAGAAGATGCGAAATAGATGAAATAGATGAAATAAATTAGCAAAGAAGCGAAAAAGATTTATGTACACGCTGCGTCGAGAAGCAAAGATGTAAATTAAAAGTGATTACAAAAATAATCCAAAACATTATTTACCATAATGACCTCGTGATAAAACTGAAGAGACTTCTACAGGTCATATGCTCTTAAACAGTTAAAATATAACGATGGAATCATTTTACTTATTTTGCTAGAACAATAAACATGTTTAGAAACCCTTTAACAAGCAATTTCCAATATTGAGAGTTTTGAGTTATTTCAGTGGCCACACGTTTAATAGTGTGGTTTTGCCAAAACCACAGACAAGTCAACGCGCCGATGACGTCAAACTCCAAAAAATCAAACTGCGAGAAGATGCCGCTAGCATTTCATAATGAATTAAGATAGCAAATTCTTAAACAAAAAACCGTTAAGAATATTGATAAACATCTTGTTTTTATTAAAAATACTTGTATAACAAATATTTTCTGTTCAGAATTTAGGAGGCGCACCCTACCATCAGAAAAGCGCGATAACTTCTTTAACAACATGGGAACACAGGATTGCTTTCAAACATATCCGAAACTGAAGCGAAAACTCGAGCAATACGACCTCCACTTTTCAAAAGTGTGTCTTTTAGAGCCCTACGATTAAAATTCAATTTTAAAGTGGTGACCATGTTTTTCGTAAATTGCAGGGCTAATAGCATTGTCGTTTATAGTCTAAAATCATATCGAAAGTTATTTCTCTTCTACGAAAACGCAGCTCTAAAAACACAAACAACCATGAAATGCAGCATTATACGGAATATTTCATCATCTTTAATGAGTAAAACTCACCATTTGAGAGGATTAAATCCTTTATGCCAGAATTTATCGCTAATTTTTAAGCAAACGATTTAATGCTTCCGATTCACAAAATTGATGTATTTAAATTAGTTTAAGAGCCCTTGGGAGCGTACCAAATTAGAGCAAGCAAGAATATTAACTTATGCTAATTTAAACTGACTCTTTAATGATATTTGAGAAACTATCCATTTCCAACACAAACAGCTGAATATTGAAAGAAGGAAATAGACGGGGATTCCAGCGCTCGTTTGAGAACTACCCCATTTTCGGGAATATAGGACCGTCTCTAATATGGCTTTCTTAATATACTTACTTACTTACTTACTTACTTTTCAAACCCGCTTATCCGTTAGGGTCGCGGGGGCAGCAGCCCTATGGAGGATCTCCAGCGATCGCGATCTTCCGCCATCAGGCGCATGTCCTCCCTGGTAATATCCAAGCGACTCGAACCCAGATTCTCCATGTATTCTAGCCACCTGGTTCTAGGCCGACCCCTTGGTCTCTTACCCACCGGCTTGGAAAATAACAACTGCCTAGGAAGACTAGTTTGCGGCATCCGTATCACGTGGCCATACCAACGCAACTGAGATCTCTCAATGCGGAGAAGTAGCGGCTCAACACCTAAAGATTCCCTTATTGTGCTGCTGTACACTCTATCTAGTAGAGTAACACCTGCCACACCTCTCAGAAATCTCATTTCGGCCGCTTGTACCCGCGATCGCACTCTTTCGGTCATTACCCAAGCCTCATGACCATAGGTGAGAATGGGGACAAAGACAGATTTGAAGACGAAGAGCTTGGCTTTGTTACCCAGCTCGCGTTTCGTTACCACGGATCGCCACAGTTCACGTCTGACACAGCTTGCTGCACCGATCCGAGCATCCAATTCTTTCTCCTGCCGTCCATCACTCGTGAATGCAATCCCGAGATACTTGAATTTCTCCACCTGTATCAATGAGGCTCCCCTAACATGGAGAGCGCACTGCATGTGTGAGCAGGCTGTCTTGAAAGGACCACAGAACCTCGGTTTTAGCCACACTGATCTTCATCCCAGCTTCTTCACATTTGGCTGCAAGCCGGTCTAGTGCATGCTGAAGGTTCGTGCGAGAAGACCCAAGGAGGACAAGGTCGTCCGCAAAGAGCAACCTCTCCACCAGGCAGTCGCCCACACAAACACGCTCATCGCCTCGGCTGCCCTTGTCTATCCAGTCCATAAAGATAATGAACAAGAGGGGCGACAGTACGCACCCTTAGCGGAGTCCAACACCCACGGTGAAAGGTCTTGACTTAATGCCATTTATCCGGACACACATCTCAGAGCTTTCGTACAAAGACATGATAGCAACCAGTAATTGCCCATCCACTCCATACTCTTGCAACACTTGCCAGAGCTTCTCCCGAGGAATTCTGTCATATGCTTGGGAGGAATGGTGACCCCGATCTAAATGCGAATGGGGGGTGCTTGTTGGATCTCTGTTGCAACAATGGACTTTCCATCACAAACACCTTCTTCCAGCACAGGGATGTCCATAAGTATACCTGGTACAGGGATGCAATGGACCAGAAGTCACTGATTGATTTTGTAATTGTTTCAGCCGACTTATTCCGATCAGTGTTGGATACTCGTGTGAGAAGAGGTGCAGAACTATCAACTGATCACCACCTTGTTGTCTGCACTTTGCGGTTCTCTGAATCCATGCCAACCAAGCGAAATACTAGGTTCAGACAAACTTGGCGCATCAAATGGGAGGCATTGGAGGATAGAGCTGTGAGGAAGACCTTTGCAGATAACATATCTTCAAGTTTCAAAGAACTACCCAGTGATCGTGGTACTGTTGAAGAGGAGTGGCAGTTGTTTAAAACTGCTGTGATTACTTCGGCTGCATTGTGCTGTGGTCGTAAGCGGCTGAGTGTGGCGCAGGGCGATGAGAAAAGGACTGCGTGGTGGAACGGTGAAGTCCAAGAAGCTGTCAAGGCAAAGAAGGAAGCCTATTTGCTATGGTTTGCAAATAAGTCAACTGAGGCGCGAAAAGCAGCAGCAAAGACAGTATCAACAGCTTTCTTAATATATGTCAGTAATATATTAAGTAGATTAACATTTATTATATAGATTACTCAACATTATATAAACATTTAAATGGAATATTCCATACGAAATGCGTGTCCGGGCTTTACTTGTACTGTTGCCCGCAGGTTGTGGTGTTAAACACCGTGGCGAACAGATTGAGACCGTTCAGTTTTGTATTTTTTTGACAAATCCTGTGTTTATATCAATATACATGTATTAATTTCTTTAATGTATCAGGTTGTTGCAAAA
>JAHWFO010088925.1:491351-555919 GCA_023313115.1 Rhysida immarginata
CGCCTTTTATTCCCGGCTTTATCAAGGATAACACAACAAGAGGCTCGAAGGCCTTATATACAGAAACAAGGTACATAGTATGCAAAGAGATTGGAGGATGGAAATATCTATGTACCTTATATCTATGTACCTTGTTTCTGTATATAAGGCCTGCGAGCCTCTTGTTGTGTTATCCTTGATAAAGCCGGGAATAAGAAGGCGAAACTAGTTGGAATCTCTGTCGTCCCTATGTTATACTGTAAAGTTACTACCAATTTCGTTGATAGGAACAGTATTATGAACCCTTATCTCACCGAAATAATCTTCTACGAGTATTCTGGAAAGATCAGTGCTGCGCAATGTCACCGAAACATTTGCCAACGTTTAGGTGATGCCACTGTTAGTTAACAGACAATAGAAGAATGGTATCGCCGGTTCAGACGTGGAGATAGCACTCTTCAAGATGCACCTCTCTGGTCGGCCAATCATGATTTCAGATGGTGATCTACGGCAAGCAATTGATGAAGATCACAATGTAACAACGAGGGAACTCGCAGAACAGTTCAAGGTTCACTTTTCAACCATTGCCCGGCATCTGCATGAGTTGAATCTGTCATTCAAGTTCCATCGTTTTTGTGTTGGAATAAAAATCGGAAAAAACTTTTGCAACAACCTGATATTTAAGCATTTAATGTTACTGAAAAAAGCACCTACATTATAGCAGAAAATCATATGATTTAACATAACATCTTATGAGTCATTTCCGAGCAATTTTTAAGCAAAAAAATTGGGGGGGGGGAGGGGAAGAGTTATCTGTCAACAAATATAGTAATATCGGATGCCATATCGGAATTTTTGCATATGCTTTCTGTTTCATTTCAGCTATTTTTTTTTTGCCATGAAATCTGTCAATGTCGGACGAACTGAAAGCGAAACTTATAGATTTTAATAAAAGACCAACAAACATTTTAATCGATTCTGTGGTTATATTTGCGTTGTTCGCGTGTCTACGTAAATTTATTACACAGTAATCAGAGATAATTATGTTTAAGTAAATTATTGTCACTTTGGGCGTTGTTCAAATTCACCGCAATCCTTCTGGAAGAATCCAATTTACTTAATAACTCGATAATGCCATTTACACGCATTAATAAATTCGAAGGGAAACGAAGACGCTGTGTTCACTCAAAAATTAATAGGCAGACGAAGAGTAAAGCAATCGAATAAGTGAACATCTGTAGCTGCAATTATTGAGGCGAAATGAAGGAAAGAGGAAATAAATCTACGGGAAGAAAGAAAGAGAGAGAGAGAGAGAGAGGAGTAAAAAATGGAGGAAGGAATGAGGAAAAAGCCAGAGGAGACATTTGCAATCTGCTTTTCTTCATAACCTCTTCTTCTTCTTCAACCGCATTTAAGCAGGGGTGTTGTGAAAGGGGAAGGATTGGTGAAGGGGGGGTGAGGAATTGTGGGTGTTTTCCGCTCGTGCCGCGCCAAAGCTGAAGTTACGCCAGTCACGTGACTCCAAAAGCCGTAGAAATCATCGATCATTCGAGAAAGGCAAAAGCTCCACGACGGCTGTCAGACTAAGGTTTCACTCATTCTCGGCATCGGAATGCCTAATTTAGCGGCAACTCGGGAAGTGGCGAAGGAAGTTTATAAACACGCCGTCGAAAATGCAGCCAGAAACAAACCATTTATCAGCGCCACCAAGACCGACGAGGCGGAGGGAATAAAAGAAAAAGGAAAGAAAAAAAAAACGAAAAAGCCCCTCCTGGGGTGCTGAACGAAGAAAAATTTGGTATTCGTCTTTACCTTAGAGCTACTTTTAATGGATAATTTTTCTTCATAATTAAATTTCAAGAATTCAATGAAGAGGAAAAACACACACTCAATAATCACATTCGTTTACCAATGACTTCTCCCTCCCATTTGTTACCATGTTGCCTCCTTAAAATATTTTGGACAAAAAATAAAGTCTTATCTCGATACTAGTAAACAATTGATTAAAAAATAGCTCAGACTGTTTGCCTCACCTTGTTGTTTCGTTCTTCTTATTTTTTTGGAAGTTTTTTATTTCAATGGAATTTTTTTCTTTCCATTGAATCTTCGGCACCTTGCAAGATTTAAGATATAGATATTGCTTACTATTGACTTATCTGTCAGTAAAGCAGTGCTATCAATGCATTTAGGTGCGAAAGTTTTCATTGTCAAATGTTTTTTTTTTAATTATTATAAAGAGGTTGTGGTTTTAATATACAATTGACAATGTTCCGCTTTTGACACATTAGCTTTTTCATTAGACCTTATTTTTATCAAACCCAGTGCTTTCCTTTAATTCGACCCTTTGGACCATATTAGATATATGATGAAAAATAAAAATAATTCCACAGCCTGGCTTCGAACCAGGAACCTTTGGCTCATGCCGCCAACACGCTGATCAATTGTAACACTGGGGACTTGAAAGCTAAACGCTATTTACATGTCCTCAGGGCTTGGTTAGAGCAGATACCTAGTCCACAGGTTGAGACTATCTTTCCTAAGGCGTAATATTCATTAAATAATAAAATCTTGTAAACATTCCAAGGAGGAGCTTTAGCAGTGAAGCAGAAATACATTTATACATTTATTAACAAGACATTACTCCTCCGAGAAGGGTAAGGCACGAGCAGATCTAGCGGTCATCTATTTTTATCCCTTTATCTGCAGTTTTTTCCTCTCCCCAAGTTTTTTAATCAAAAAATTGATTTTCTCAAACATTGTGTGTAGAAAATGTAAAAGAGCTCGTATTTTCTTTCCTGTCTCATCATTTCCGATGGAATGACATATCACATGCCATATGTTGCCATAATTCTAACGACCATGTGCCTGCCACCCTGGCAATTACGACACCACTGGAACAATTAGGCCTAAATTTCATAGTAATGTATATCTTGCCTAGAGGAATCTGTATACTGAATCTAAATAGCATATAGATCGTTTATCCTCTCTGAATTCCACCCCCATAATCCCGACTCCATTACACCAATCAAAGCCAAACTAAATAGTGAAGGTGGGCATACCCATAGTAAGCTACATTCCGAATTTCAACCTTCTACCTCAAAAAATGCAGAAATTATGAAGGAGACGGACGGATATTATAAAACCAATAAGTAGCTCCATGTTTCCGCTACTTAATAATATAGATTACGAGCACTTGAGCAATCGTGGTCGACAAAGCGATATCACTGTTTATCAATGTCAATAATGCTTAAAAGATGAACAGAAAGTAACAATATATTCCTTCTTGACAAATCGATTGTTATATGACGTGTCATTATCTTGGTATTCTATACACTCTCTGTTTTAGCACGTGAATTCGACTTGAAGGGGTCCCCGAAAAATTCTGAAAAGTTAATACGACCGAGCTAAGACTTTGATGGTCATATTTCTGAAAACAGAATTTGAAAAAGTTAATTCGTTTTCAAGTTATCGTGCAAATGGCGGACGGCCGGACAAACGTACATACCAAGGACGCATTCTTATAAGTAAATTTTTGCAAAAGCTCCTAATAACTCATGAATGTATGGGTTGTATCCTACGCCATATCTCAGCTGTTTAAATTACTGTTGAAAAATAATTCGAGTAGCCTGCAGAATAGCCAACTGCTCTAACCAAGCCCTAAGGACATGTAAATAGTATTTAGCTTTCATGTCCCTTTTGGCGCAATTGGTTAGCGCGTTGGCACCATGAGTCAAAGGTTCCGGGTCCGAATCCAGGCTGGGGATTTTCTTTCCTATTTTTCATCAAGAATTTGAACAGCTGAAGTATGGCTTAGGTTAAAACCCTCACAGAACATTCGTGAGTTATTCTTTAGATATATGGTTTGTAATCAGCATTTTGGTTTCATCATTTTATTTGGTGGTGAATGCGGTCCTTGGTAGAGGCAGTGTACGAAGGAGAAGCAGTCGTACCAAAGCCCCGAGAGCGGCTGCACCTACGACCAGCAGTAACGAAGAGGAAAAGCAAGAAATTATAGATAATTATTCCGAATCGAATAATGCCATTAACCTGAAAAGAGTACTTGTAAATAGGGACGCTAACTGCATCTTCTGCGATGATAGCAAAAGAAAACGATAGCCAGAGTGAAGAATGGGTGCCAAATGTGAGCTCACAATGAATGGCACAAGGATATAATTAAATCTGTGATTTCTGCCGTTAGTAAAATAATGCAAACGCAAATAACTGTCCTTCAGCAAAAATTAAGCTTGAATTATCTTGATTTGTTAATCTTTTATAGTAGATATATATTATTATGTTTATTTTAGTTCAGAGAAAATTAAGTCTAAGTTTCATTATAAATCTATAATAGATATCTAAGTTTCATTATAGATAATAGTAGACATTTTTAATTACTACAGTAATTTCTATGCTTCACTATTGAATGTTGATTTTATTCTTTTTTTATTTTCGAGTTTAAGTGTATGTATTTTTTTTTCATACATTTAAAGTGGCCATCCCGGTGGCAATAATACCTACACTTAACTTTATCTGATTTGTTTGCACAGACCACAAAAAACATGATTATTCAAAAATTTTGAGCATTTTATTTATTTCAAAAAATGGTACTTTATGCCAACATAATACAAGACTCTTTGCCCTATAGTACTTGATTTTAGGGTAGCTTAAAACTCTTTTATTACTAAAAACAAAAGAGGAGAGGGCAGATTACTACCTTTTACTCTAATACTTAAAATATTTCTAATATATTTCTGACGGGTGTTAAAGAAAAGAAGGACGAGACACAAGAGCCCTCGAATAAAAATAATAAATAATAAAAATTGAACACAGGGTGGTAAGGCCTTAAAAAAAGCTGACGTTTCGGATTGAGGCTATCTTCACCTAAGCAAAGTCAACGAGAATTAAATATCAAGATTAAAAATCAATCAAGTCAACCAGGGGGTAGTGCTTATATTACAAGCATTTTATTCACATACGGCAGCCTAAAACCTACCTACAAAGATTAAAGGCCAATTTCTCAACTAGTACAAAGAGTAATTTTTGAAAGTTGTGTTATCTGTTCGCGCCATCAGGGCATTTTTAATGCGTTTTTGTATCATTTCGCAGAATTGAAAAAAATGGCCATCATTTTTGTGATTACCCAGAAAGGAACCTGTCGTCTTGAATTTTTTGCAATAAGCTGGTTACTGACTCCAAACTTCACCTGGAATGCTCGTTTCACGCGTTCCGGACTTTCGACTGCCCAAATCTTCGATGATGAAAACCTGCCTGAAACTCGGTGATGTAAGCGGCCTTTTTTCCAAACATGTGAAATGACAGAAAAAACACATTAAACAAAATGCATTGACGTTACGACCATATCACACAATTTTCAAACATTTACAGTGAGTAGTAGCTGAGAAATTGATGTTTAATCTTGGTAGATAGGTTTAGAGCCATCCAGTAGAAGCAATAATTTATTTCTGTGCATCATGTATGTTTCAATCGGCCAGAAACATGAGGCGCTCAACAATGAAATAACCATTCACAAAATACCAAATGGAAACAAGAATCAGCCAATATTTGCACATTTTCAATTATTACATCTGTTAAGAAGAATTTCACAGTACATCAGAAAAATCGATTCAAATTTTACGCATGCTGATTTTCGACAATGAATTCCTATTACATCCGAATTTTCTGTAAAAGCGCATTTTTTATGTAACGAATCCACTTATTATCCTATCTTAGCTTGCACTACTTATCATATATTGATGAAGACGGAATATTTTTTGGTCACTGCTATTGTGTGCAGCGATTACTTAATGAATGATAGCACGTTTGTCCTCTTTAGTTGACGATTTCTACGACCATCGACCAGCTATTTTCTCCGTGGCCAGATCTCGCGAAGCTTGTTTATGAACATTTTTGATATAGTCATTCTGGAAAAGCCGGTAGGTCTTCCCGTATTTGAGATACTTGCAACGTCCATTGGAGAAACAATCATAATTCGTCTGTTCTTAAAATACATCGGAAAATCTATTATCTTAAATCTTGTCCTTTTTACAGCATTCCAACATTTAGGTACATAGAGCTCCTTCAACATCATAAATTTTTACATTAATGAGACTGCCGTGTGTTCGATCGCTTTTTATAATTTCCAATGTCAATCACAAATTTACAAAATATTCACTTTTCTGACAACCTATAGTCTTCACCGTATTATGGAATTCCAGGTTTTATGACATCTAAAGAAAAACTGTTTCCATCATAACACTTGCTTTTCATGAAAAAACTATCAAGCTCTTCTGAGAATTCTGAAATTTCTTATATTATTTTTATTTAGAATTTATTTAATTTCTCATATTAATTTTATAACAGTTACGATCATTGTTGTTAATGATGTTGAATACATTTAACATTTAAAATTTTATGCAATTTTTATGCATTTTTTAAAGTGTGATAAAGTTTTGTGAGGTAAGTCTTTGAAATGTCAGTTTGTTAGATTATAAGTGTACAAAAATATTGTATCTTCCGCTTTATATTTTATAAATATAGTTATAAAATTCATGCTTTAAAATATCTGGGAAGTAGAGACATTTAAGCTCGTCAAATGCTAAAATTTCAGTTACTTATGGAACTATACAGTTCCATCCTTCATCTAATCCAACTAATCTCTTCAAAAACCCGAGCATAAACAGCAATCAATAATTTCCTTTATTAATTGGAGCTTCTTGAATAAATTAAGGGAAAACATCGTGTAAATTTATTATGAACTCCATTTCATGAGCAGTCTCCGTGCGCTTGAAAAGCAAATAAGTAAATCCATTTAGCTTCAGCTAGGAAAAGCTCATTGGATAGAAGACTGGAAACTTCACTCATTTACTGAACTCCATTCTTTGCTATTAATAACGTACACGCACTCCATTCTACAGACACTCGTTCTAGATAATTCTTGAGCACTACTCAGGGAGAAGCAACCGTCTTTTGTTCGCCTTCTCCACCCGACATCGGGGCTCGTCTTCAAGTTGCCTTTCCAGCAATCTACTTGTTTACGACGCATGAAAATAAAAACAAAAAGAAAAGAGGAAAAAATCTCTCAAAAGAGAGCTCACTCTCCATCGTTCTGCGTCTCGTTTGGTTGCTTTCGAGTTTCTCTTTACGGACGAACGAACGATCCCATGAAACAAAAGGCTAATGACGTGCCTTAAAGAAGCTTCGCAAATTAAAATAAACCGACTGCGGAGCAAAGTGATTCCAACTTACGAGAATCCACTGAAGGCAGAAGCAAATAAGAATCTATAAAATTTTTAAAAGAGAATTTTAGAGTACCAAGTACTTAGAAACTTATATGCCGAAAACTTAGGCGTTATATATATCTTAGTAATTTAGATAAGCGAAACTGTTGCTTCTTATATTTTAAATGACCCATTTAAACGAATTACGTAATAATTTTGAACTACACCAACCAAAATGCAATATTATATACTGTCATTCTTTAAAGGTAAACTCCACGGAAAAAATCACTTTATTTATTTATTTTTTTTTTTTTGCATCATAACATTAATCCAGGTTAAAAGAATATATATCATTCAAAACTTTTCGATTTTTCCCAATATTTTATTAAGAAAAATGCCTTGGAAAATTGAAAATTTGCGTGGGATCTTCCATTCCTTCTCCACAGAACACGGCGGAACAAGCTGTCATTTCCTGCCGCGAGAACCTCGGGGAATTTCGTCGCCGAGATTCTAGTCGCTTACAACGATTCTACATATCGTAAGATTTTGCTAATCTTTTTTTTGTCGATGTGCCTTCAATTTTTTCTCTGTTTGGATGTATAAATATACAGTCGGATAGAAATTTCACGTTTCATAGATTTCCACAATCAGAATCGATTAAAAAACAGTGGATTAGTTTTTGACAGCGAGGGAACTGGTATCCAACTCCAAACAGCATCGTGTGCTCATTTTGAAGCGTCTTCCTTTGTCTACCCATCCGCCGTTTTAAATTCAGTATCAATTCAAACAAGAAATTCGCTGAAACTATATCACGTATAAGGTGGAACTAGATGCTCTTCCAACTCTAAACGGGCCTGGCGTTCTTCAAGAACAACGACCGCAACAGCACAACGCCGAAGGAAGAATGAGGTAAGCCTATCTGCTGTGTAAGGCACATGACGCCCTAATGTGCACACGCCGACGCGGCAAACAGGAGATTCCGTTTTACGGTTTAATGCATAGGGCTGTATATCGCAGAAGTTGCAGTAGCATTTAATTTTGCTAACGACCCTTGTACGTATATTGCTGTCACTCTTATCAAAAATCGCAGTCGTCACTATCGGTCTTGTTTCATATTCATAGTCCATTGCGATGCCCAACTCATGGAGTAATAGACCATGGCCCAATTGACAACTAACTACTAACTGATAGCGTCCAATGTGTGACTTGACGAATTCGAAACTCCTTCGCACTTCTCGGCAACTTGTTACGTAACAGTTGCCGAACCATGGCGCCAGTGTCTATCGCAGGGGAACGGAAAAAGTGAAAGTTTTTTATATATTTTATCAATTTTGAGTTCGAATTGAAAATTTTTTTACATGCTACGTTGTTATTGAGACTTTCATCTTTCATTTTAAACAAAGTTGTTTTGGGTGTGGAGTTTACCTTTAAAGAAAAAAGCACAAAAACAACCTAAGTTTTCTTTTATATTTCTACATCGAATATAAAGAATAGGGCTTTCCACTTATATATCAAGTATCAAAAAAAATTGTGTATCAACTATGTTCGGAGAAAAAGATCTATAAGACACATTATTCCATCCATCATCCGATACGAAATATTTATGGAACAAAACTATCTGAAACATTACATGAAAGTAGACTTTAAAAAATGATGAATTAATAAATAGTTCCTTCCTTACTGAAATAGTCTGAAGAATCCAAATTATGAAACACGTTGCTTAACTAAAGTAATAAACCAGAGCCATTAACATTTGAAACCTTTAAATATTATTTCACTTTAATGGACTCTACTTCAATTAAAATTAACATTAAGGAAGGCTAAGGTCACCTAAACTCCGATGACATGATGCAGAATCTTCAAACATGACAGCCAGTAAATGAGTTCCGTTGTTTACAAGCATTTTGTTGAAATAACATTTGATATTTACGGAATTTTCGTCTGCTTGCCTGAGATTTTCGCTTAAATTTAGTATTTGGTCAACTAATTAAAGCAACTAATTACATTAATTACTCATTTCTTCAAAACATAGAAAGGAATTTAGTAAAACTTTATCTTGTTTTATCTGTCCATTTACATATATTATTAAGACTGCCTGGTTGGTTCCTTGAAAAAGATAAATGACCAAAAATATATACAGTCGAACTTCAGTTTAACGGATTTCAATTTCGCGGACTTCAGTTTAGTGGATTTTTTCCTCAGTCCTGGCTACAGCCTTCTATTTTAATATAAACTTTACCTCACTTTAACGAATTTTCAATTTAACGAATGTACAGTCGAACTTTTGTTTGATGAATTCCAAGTGAGTGAGAAAAAATTCGTTAAATTAAAATTTCGTTAAAGCGAAACTTCCATTAAAAAAACATCCGAATCAGGAAAAAATATCTTTTTAACATCTTCATAACTGCAAAAAAAGAACGCACCTTGTTAATGCATTTCAAAATACTTCCTGTGTTAATATTAACCGGAAATATTAGATAATGACCCAGGCAAATGCAATAATCAAGCAAACAAATTACAATAAGTAGAGAAATCAAATCCAAGACCTGTATACACCATAAAAGTAGATCAACTTGGGCCCCCAGTCTTATAAATCAACTATTAATCCGTGTAGAAATTAGATATAATATCCAATAAAGCAACAAGAAATTAATCCTCCCGAGGAAAGTATAGGAAATAGCGGAAGCCCTGAAATCATCTATTTTTACCATTTTATCTCCCCTTTTTAACTCCCCACCCCCATTTTTTAAATCTAAAAATTGATTTTCTCCAACATAATATTTAGAAAATGAAAAAGAGCTTCTCATCATTTCCCATCGAATGATATATCACATGCCATATGTTGCCGTAGTTCTAAAGACTAAGTGACTGCCACCCCCACAACTCCAACTCCTTTGGGAAAATATGGCCCAAACTTCATAATAATGTAGATCTTGCCTAGAAGAATCTGCATACCGAATTTCACTCCTTTACATATCTAAATACACGTAGATCTTTTGATGTCCCCTCTAACACCCATCCCCGAAACTCCGACCCGAGTGGCCAATCAAAACCAAACTAAATAGTGAAGTCTACATGCCGATAGTAAGCTACATTCCAAATTTCAACCTTCTACCTCAAAAATGCAGAAATTATGAAAGGGAGAGATGGACATTGTGAAACCAATACGTAGCTCCACTCTTCCGCTATTTAATAACAAGTTGCAAAATTTAAGGTAGAGATATCGTTTCCTGTTGTCTCATCTCTCAGTAAAGCAGTACTATCAAGTCACGATAAGTAGGAAAGTTTTTATGTCAAAATTTTTTTAGTTATAATTATTATATAAATGCGCTAAAGAGACTGTGATTGTAATATATAACAAATATTATTCCATTTTGACATATTGAAGGCACACTCACGTAAGCTTTTTTCCTATTGTTGTTTGTCAAACCAAGTGCTCTCCTTTAATTCGGCCCCCTGCTGTTTTCTGATGTGGCTGCCGGTGTCTCTATTAGATATATAGTTTGTAATCAACACTCTGTTTTCGTGATTTTATTTCAGATATTATCGATGACAATTCGGGAAAAAAGGCACAGATGTATACAATAAGAATGCTACAAATATGACCCCTATCTAAAATTGAAATAGGTATGTGGATAATAATTATAAAATATTATATTTATTTTAGTTCAGAGAAAACTCGTCTAAGTTTCATTGTTACGAAATAATTTTTGATTATTGAATATTAATTTTATTCATTTTTATTCCCTCCCCCTTCCACAGGGGCCATAATACCTGCACATGACCTCATCTAATTTGTTTGAACTGACCAAAAAAAAAACGATTATTCAAAAAAGTTTTTTGAGCATTTCATTTTTTTTTTTCAAGAAGTGGTACATCTTGCCAAGATAATACCACACTCTTTACGTCTAGTATTTGGTTTTAAGATAGCTTATAACTTAATTATTACTAAAAGACAAAGGGGGGGGGGACATTACCACCTTTTCCGCTACACTCCACTATCCGATTATCTGTATTTATTTTATTACTGCTCAATTATAGAAGTATTGCTTCTGAAATACATATCTAGGTATTTTTCTATGTTGTTGCGGTTAGAAGATTACTTCTTTCCATATTATTATTAAACATGGGTTCTATCAACCAGATATTTGTCTCGTCCACCTTATCTTTAGCAAAATTTTTCTAATAGCAATAACTCGGCTGATTCCAACAAAATTTGAAACTTACTTTAGCCATATCTTATATTGATTAACCCTTTGGACCAATACCATGTTGAACAATTAATCAACTTCAGTATAAAATATGAATTCGTAGTGGGAAATGAAGCGTTCAAGTGATTGTACAAGCTACACCCAAAGAGGTTATTTATAAAATTCAATATTTACTGCAGTCAAATCCAGGATGCTTGTTTATTTAATGTAATCAAAGTAAATTTCGTTTATTTACCTATACAATCATATTTGTATTTTGAAAATTGAGTTTTCCAAACATTATCCTTCATCATACAATTTTAATAATTCGTTAACACAATGTAAATAGAAAATTCTTTAGTAAATTAGACAAATCAATTTCTATGTATAGAAACGGTCTCATTAATTTTTATGGATTTACCTAGAGCTTATAATTGTTTAAATTAAATGCTTTTAAAATAACCCACGTCATTAAATTTTATCTCGACTGCCATTTTCAGCTAAAAGCTCTTTTCAGCTACTTCTACATAATTTCTAATGCTCCTTTTAAAACTTTAAAGCAAACTACACAAACGCTATGAATCTTAAGAAAGCTACTATTCTCTGAAAGATTTATGAGCTTCGTTTTACTTCGAGATTGCAATTAAAACTGCATATCCCGGAGGGGAGAGAGAAGAAAGAAAGAAAGAAAGAATTGAAGAACGACTCAAAAGAGCTAAAATGTACTTTTACTTGAAGAGAGCTACACATTTCGAGCGAGTTGGGGAGCAACACATAAATAATGAGAAAACAATTCCTTTCCATTTTATTTCTTCGAATCGATTAATCTTGCTGACTATAATCTTGGTTCCGTCATAAGGATTTGCTCGAAATTGTTTATTGCGTGGAAAGCGACTTAACAGTAAATCAACATTGTCCTTCCAGCTGTAATTCACTCTCTCCATACCTAAGAATCAACTTGGGTTTCCAAGACTATAAATCTTTTCGCCTTCTAACATGTTGGGGGAATTGGAAGAGATGCAATCGTCTGGGCGTTGAAATGGCGCCATATTACCGGGGTTTTGCTAAGAAAAATTTACCCTCCCACTCCTACCCCTTTCCCGTTCGTGGAAAATTGAATAGACATTGCAAGAGCGTTCATTTTCTAAAATGTCGATTTGTAAGAAAGCAGGCTATATTAAAAAAAAAAAAAGCTAAACTTCCTTCTTGATGCTGCTTCAAATACGATCATAAATATTCATCTAAACTTTTTTTTTGTCTCTACAGCCAAATTAAATGATTTTGAGAAGCACGTAATTTTTTTTATTAAAACTATATAAATTTATTCAAATAGAAGGACGTGCGAAGTTTAGTCCAAGAATTCTAAAAGAAAAAAACAATTACTTGTAGCGACTGGAGCTGAAATTTAATTAAATTTGAGAATGGTACTTTTAAGAATGACAGGCATTTCTGAGAATTCCTTCGTTCTCAAGATAATAGTAAGAATTTTGAATTGTTATTTTACTTAAAAAATGCATTCATACATTGCAGTTATTTAAAGGTGATATTATAAAAATTAAAGAACTCTTCAAAGAGACAAATTATTTAATTATTATGCTATGTCAATGTCATACAGAAAAGTTTACAATTTTAATATTCCCATAAAGGATATTATATAAGCAACAGTGTTATATCACTGTAATTGTAGAACATATGATAACATTTACATAATTGTTAAAAATTGGGAAAAACGACGACGGAGACTCGTGGAATCTTGGCTTACAGGACTGGACATTGTTTCAATACTACGCCCATCCGCAAAGTACGATCCGTGTGCGCAACTTCCTGTAACTATACTCGAACATCTACCGTACTCCCCGGATCTGCCTCCTGCAGACTTCTTTTTGTTTCCTCGCCTCAAGGGAGTCCTGAAAGGCACACGTTTTGCAGATGTACCGGACTGTGACATATTGGTTCTGTTGATTAAAATGTTTACCTCCCTTTCTACATTTTGGGTGCCATTGTGATTGAACATCATTTTCCATATCTTACCCCATATTACGGCTAGCTCAATCTCAGGCCAATCCCAAAAATAAATTCCACTAAGTAATCAACAGCCAATTTGTCGGGTTCGGAAAAATAAAACTTTTCTTTAATTTTTTTAAAGGTGCTTAAGGGAGAAATATTTCAAAAGAAATAAGTAGGCAAAGTGTTAGAGTCACAACAAAATCAATCTTTATTTCAATAAAAATTATTAATTGGAGAAAATAATAAATGTAAATGACCTTAACTTCTATAGATTAATTGACTAATAAAAATTGACTATATCAAAAATTCAAGATAACTGAAAAAAAATGCAGCTGCTTGATTAAATTATGATTATCAAAAAAGAAAGCTTATATTATTCTTATTAAATGCAAATCTTAATCATCTCAATATTATCAAAGTTTTAATATGTTTTGTGCCCAGGTGACCACTCTGGATGGGTCTCACCAAAAACCTTAATATTTTATCAATCAATCAATACACTCAGAATTCAAGAAATAATTCTATTTTCTAACATATCTAGCAAATTCAAATAAATCTTATCACTTACAAAACAGTCGCCAGTCTGAAGTCTTATATCCACAATAGTAATATCACAACACACAAAACTTTTATTTATCCAAAAGCACTATACCACTGCACTGAATTTTCACATTAAAAACACACAAATTCCACCTGAAGATCAAACGCTGTGCTTTGAGAGAAAAATTTGGATCAATCTCCCTATGAGTTCGTAGATCCTCTCAAAATGTCTAAGGAGAGTTCAACAAATTCCTACACTCAATCCAATGTAGTTGATTCGTAGCTTGAAGAATCTCGGTTGCCTTCTCAAATCGTGTTTACTCACAAGGAATCCTTCTTTCACTTGCAAAATTGTATTACTCCTCTTAGAGGACGTCTCGCTCTCATAGACTGTAGAATTGTTGATTCTTAAAATTCATCATCGTCAATATTAATTCTATTTTCTTTGTATTAGGGGAATCTTTGCATCACATCTGCATTAATTCTTATTGTTCCGATATTTAAAACGCCACTATTTAAAATGTCACTACTTAAAACGCCACTTAGGCCACTATTTAAAACGTCATTACTCAAAATGTGTTCCATACTTAATAATCAAGTGGTGAGACCCTTGAAGAAAATGCGAGGAGAAGAAGCTTTCCATTTTGTTATCTGTAACCCAAATGAATGTAGTTTCAGTCATTGCATATCAGATTCGGAACCATCTTCCTCAACATTAAGTTCGCCAACTATCTCACCCTGAATTTCCATAACTCGGTAGTGGTGGACATCCCTCGTTAAATAAAGATGAAAAGGGAAGTTACTGCTCTATGATGAGTTGACTATTAGTAATATGAGAGGTTTCATATACCAGCTAGTCGATTTCCCTCCGAAATCATAATTATAATGCTAACGAGTCCTGCTATCCAGTGGGAGCGTCGCAACCCACCGGCATCACAGGGACTCGGGGAAAAACTGTCTCACCCCCCTCCCCTCTTTGCACAGAGCATCCTCTTATAGTTTCTCAATTTCCGGCCTCACTTTCGCCAAGAAAATTTAAATAAAATTCCTCAAAAAACACGTTTACCCAACAAATAAACCTCAATTCTCAACTTCATGAAAGGCATATTCTATCAACTGATGAGTAATACAACCTCAACAATTATGTAAAAGACCAAAATCATCTCAAGTCACAAAAAAGTCACAAAGATCGTTAATTCCGTTCTACGTTGACACCCCCTCTACCTAACAACTCATTGACAAAATCTTATCTATCCATATTCAAAAAAACACTAATAACTCAATTGTAGACCTCATTACAAATAAAACACTAAGAGTTATCTCATCTATAGGTAAATCACAAATAAAGAACCTATATCTCAAAAGACCATCACAAAATCCATTATAAAGAATCCTCAAAAATTCACCTCTGTGAATCAACATCTTAAATATTCAAAACAAACACGTGAAACGTCACAGGACATCCAAAGAAGCTTACGCTGAGTTTTCAGCAGCTTTACAAACATTATCAAAAGTTTTTTATGGCCAGTGGCGATTACTTTGAAGGTCAATAAAGGAAGTTTGTTTGTATCTTCTTTTTTTTCTTTGTTTTCTGATACCTTTCACCGAGCTTTTTAGACACACTTTGTAGAAAAATTGCGCGCATACAGGAACGCACACTTCCTTCCATCGATCTTGCCATTGTCTGAATCACCAGAGGTAGGCTTATTTTGGAATCTCCCAGAGTTTGGTCATCGCATTGAATTTGATGCCTTTCATGTTCTTGAAACGAATCGGAGCGTTATCGTAATGCAGAAACCATTCTCCTCCCAACTTGTCACGCCGTTTTTCTCTGAACTGCATTACGCTACTTTTGCAAAACCTGCACATAGTAACAGTCTGTCCTAGGACAACGAGCACATGAACTTGATTTCCTCAAGGTGTTTGAATTGTGACATTGACCAACAAGTGCGTCTAACTAATGTCGAAACTTGTCTAGATCTCTTGTAACCGCAGCAGACATGCTAAGCTTTCTAGAGTAACAATGATTACGCTATGTTATTCCGGGAATTTTTAAGCTTAACATGTTTAAGCTTCGGGAATTTTTTGACAGCCTTAAGTATGACAACATGGAGCATGTAGGATTATATTATTTACAGTCCTGTAAATGATGGTAAGGTGGAAGCAGCTGAAGTTTCGGACAGTTTTTTTCCCATTCTGCTTCCACCTATGGTATTCTACAGGGTTATTTTCTCTCTTTCTTTTTTCTCTACGACTCATTGCAGTGAGTTCTCTAAAATGACACAGTCCTGCTCATTGTTAAAAATACTTGGAAAACAATGCTCGATTGCCATGGAAACAGAACGTTCTCTCTTTGCATCATCATGAAAGGATTGTTGCATCATCTCCAAATCGGTTTCCATGGCAACTATGAGTCTGCAAGAGATTAAGTTGTGCAAAGCAGTAATTAAAGTAGCACAAATCTCTCACAATTTCAGTAGTATTGAAGATGCTAATGTGTCGGAACGCCCTATTTATTGAACACTCTTGAATAAAGAATAACCCTTAAGGACTTGTTTCCTGATGGAGATCCTCCTATCAGCAAGAGAATGCTGCATTACCAACTGTTAAGATTGTAAGAGAGGAATTATAAAATTTAAAACTACTCTTCATAGAATATTAAGAAGATCTCAACTCTTAGCATGACTCCAAGTTCTATTGTCATTACTTATGGAGCATTTGTCGTTTCAGTTGAAAAAATGCGTTCTTTATGTATCGCTACCTATTTTATAGGAGCTGAAGGATCTTTTAGTAACATCTTGAATCCAGCTGTCAGATGACACCTACCAAGACTTCAAGAATTCCATGTCACGCCGGATGCAATTCGAAAGAAAGCAAAGGCTCAACATTCTGTTCAGGAAGTGGTCATTATGGCCTACTGATCGCTGTATAATTTTGATTAATAAAATTGTGATGTGAATATTTATAGCGGTGGTCACAGAAGGTTCCATAATAGCTATATGGCTTTTAACGTAAACAATTTATAAAGAATGCATGTCATATATTAAGCTTATATTTTAATTTTAATTTTTTATTGTTTAAAGGCGCACTGATAACTTTGTGCTACTAACGAGTTAGTTTTGATCTATTCTGAACGTGAGAAATAATTCAGCCATTGCTGCTAAGAATTCCAGGAAATCTTTATACGCAATCCATGTTTACTCAACGAAATCGAAATAGATTTTAAACATTTGCTTTAGCCTAACTCCGAAGTTTGTGTTCAAAGGCTCTTGCTACAAAAGTAAATAAAAGCTAAATCAAATATACAAAACAAATAAAATATTTATTGGTTATATACATCTGCATTCTTGCCTTATTCTGAAACTTTGTGAGGAGTACTGCTCAAGTTTGTCACATGCTTATTGTTATCAATAATGGTGTGCCGAATTTCTGAGATGCTTTTGCACATCATGGAGACTTATAAAGATTTTTTTCTACTACACTACTGTCGGAGGTTCCAAAACTCCCTATTGTCACGTGCAGGGGAATGAATATCCTGTATGAAAGAATCTATTTACCAAAAAGAATATTCATCAAAATTCAAAGAATGTATCCTAGCTGCAGAAAAGTGAATATATTCAATAACATGGAAAGACTCTTTTAAAAGGTATCATATGAATATTCTAAAAGATATCAGCAATCTGGCTGAAAAAGTAACAACGATGGAATCTCTTTTTTTCCAAAAGTTATTTAAAGTTCAATTTTATAGTTCCGTCTGAATGTTTTTTGCACATTATGTAGAGGTGATAACACCTTCTCTTATGGAGAACTGCTGAACACTCTCATCGAAAATAACTTTTTTCTCTTCAAAGAAAACCCAGTGCCAAACACGCGTAAAAGATAAACTAATGATTAATTTCATTATTTTTTAATGGGTAAAAGTCTTCATTTGAGACGCTCAAAATCGGTTTATATCTGAATTTTAAGTAGAAATATGCATTATTTGAACTCATTTTAATGATATTGAGAAACTGCCCATTGCAAAACTACTAAAGAGTAAAACCAAAAATGGCAAAAAGAGGACTCCCGTGATCATTTGAAGAACGAATTCAGGCAATATCGGAAATTCTGAATACTATATTACCAGCTGGTTAAATTCTAAACAGAAAAATTCGTTTTTCTGTATTTTGGTCGTACAGAAATGATTGACACAAGCCCTCTCACGTCGTAAACGAACTCCACACGACATCGAAACACCGAGAAATCTACAGAAAAATGGCTGAAGTGCATACACTTGAATGGGGAGTATGTCTAATGAATGTCATGTGCAGTTTTTGTGAATAAATTATTTTCCACTCTGTGACTGCATTTGTGTCAATCATTTCTAGTACCAGGTAACCATAAAAGTTCTTGCCGTTTTATGTTGCCATGAAAAGCAGTGACAGAAGATATGCAAATGAGTCCAAAATCTGTCGGGGGAGGGGGGGCAAGGAAGGTTAGCTTGTATAAATACAGGGCTGTTGGGCATTCACATCAATCACATCTCGTGCAGAATTGAAGACAAATGGAGGTATCGAAGGAGATGGTTAGGTGTTGTTTGCTTTATGACTTCAAGGTGGGCTTGTCAGCAGCAGCGTCAAGTCGCCGAATGTGTCTTGCGTTTGGGGATGATGCTGTGAATAAACGTACCGCAAAGCATTGGTTCCAGAAATTCAGATCGGGACAATTTGCCATTTCTTATGAACCTCGCACTGGTCGACCACAAGCCTTAGATGGCCAGGTCCTGAAAACGACTATAGAGGAGGACAGCAGTTTAACATGTGACGAACTTGCCAGACGGTATCAGGTTTCTGATGAAACAGTTAGACGTCACCTGTACAGCCTAGGAAAGACGTACAAGTTGAGCAAATGGGTACCACACACATGGTCGGAATCCAATATGAATCAACGAGTGACAGCCTGCATGTCGTTGCTTTCTCGACATCGTAACGCATCCATATTTAATAGAATACTTACAAGTGACGGAAAATGGGTCCTGTATGACACTCCTAAGCGTTCCAAGCTTTGGTTGTCACCCTGGGACACCGTGCCTCACACCTAACAGCCACCTCTACACCCACGCAAGGTCTTGCTCTGTGTCTAGTGGACTAGACTCCAAATGGTTAACTACGAGCTGTTATCAACTGGCCAAACCATCACTGGGGACCTGTACTCCCAACAGTTGGAACGTGTGCAACAGGCATTGCAACAGAAGGAGCCAGCATTTGTGAATCGCAAAGGGGTACTCCTCCTTCGTGACAATGCCCGGCCATATGTGGCCAGGAAAATCATAGAGCGGCTTGGCTGAGAAACTTTGTGTCATCCACCTTACTCATCAGATCTTGCTCCAACGGGTTATCACCTTTTCCATTCTCTGGACAACCATCTTCGTGGAAAAACCAACACCAATGATACAGACCTGCAAAAGGCACTCACGGACTTCTTTGAGACCAAGACCGGCAAGGTTTACAGCCAGGGGATTGATCAACTGGAGATATGTGGACAGAAGGTGCTGGATGCCAATGGGGATTACTTTGGGGACTATCGATGCGCTACTTTTTGTGTACATCATTTTGTTTTCCGGAATTAAAAACGGCAAGAACTTTTGTGGTTACCTGTTATTATAGGCCGACCTGGATCTTTTTCCCGAGTTATAGAACTGAGATGCAGTTATTGTGCGAACGAATTCAATATCCAGTTAGACTCAGTGCGTCACTATTTTGTATTTATCGACAAGGGGGATTACTATTTGATCATTATCACTGAAAACATATGAAATCCAATACGTATTGGCAAAGAAGCCGGAAAACATGAGATTAGTTGATGCATTGGAAGTCACTATTACAAGTAAAGTAGTATACGAAAGAAAGAATCAAGTGTACGAGAAACAGCTGGATAACATTTGGGTTTAATAAATCACATTTTACGTGAGTAGTGGGATACATTTTATTTTGAGGCTTCGTACAACAAAACGCACCTACAATATCTAGTGAACGAAGCCATATCGACCAGTATGAAGTTTTCTGTTCAAAAATAACCATACGCTAGCCGAATTTGTCGGTTTCGTCACAGATCACCCTGTGTTATGATTGGTTGGTTGGTTTATTAGAATTTTTGGCGTCGACTACTAGGATTATTTTGCGCCTTTTACACAATTTATATCTGTACGCAGCCCAGGACAAACACAAACATCCATGCCCACGGCGGGATTCGAACCCACGACCAGGCAGACTCGAGAATTAGAAAGCCTACGCCCTAGCCCTCTCGGCCACCTGGCCGGCCCTGTGTTATGATATGCATCTCAATAATATGCAATTTGGCCTGATTCATGGAATTACCTTCTTAGTATTTTCCTGCACGAAAAATTTCAGCAGTGATTATTCTCATTACGTGCAAGAATCTGATCACGCACATCACATAATCTAAAAATGCTTAAATAGATTCCTCCTAGTCCGGCAATCTTAAAATTGATATACAGTGTATGTACATCAATCGAGCGGATAGGCTTTTCGTTATAATGCCCTGTAGTTATCTGCAACACCCTGCACAAATATATGACAGCTTATAACTCTGGTTTTTATTAATCGATTGGATTGACATTTTACAGATATATTCTTAGACCCGTTACTTTTTTTAAACTTCAACATGTGCATCTTTGCGCATAACACAAAGTTCATATTTTGATGATATTGCTTCTTACATGTTTCTAGTGTGTGATGGGTTTCTTACATGTTTCTAGTTTCTTTAAATTGTCGAGGTGATTTTTCTCTTTAAATCATCCAAAGTCCGTCGGTACTTAAGCCATAGAAAGAAATCTGGCGGGACAAGATCCGAGGCCATGGTACGTTAAGTAATGAATTCAGAAGGTGGCCGACTCCAGAGTTAACATGTCCACATAACACATTTCGGTTTCTGTTGCACAGTTAGTCATTTTCTTTCACATAAACATACGAGGCGTGTCCGGAAAATAAGGTTACAACCTTTGGTGGCGGACAAGTAATATTTTAGTGCGTAAGTTGGCTACACTGACTTTAACTGTTAGCCTTTCACTTCCCTCTCGCAGCTATTCTCATTCTTACGTGAAGCCTAGTTCGATAACACGTGTATGCAAAATCCCGCCAAATGTGAAGTGCGCTCCGTCATATGTCTTTTTTCAAGCACAAGGTAAGCGCGCAGTGGTTAGTAGTCAAATACAGCGAACTCTTACAAAAAGTGTGCACGAAACGGGAAATATACACATTTTGCTGGGTAGCAGTCAAATACAGCGAATTTTGGCAAAAAGTATGCCGGACATTCACAAAGCACCCGTTTAAGGAAACATTATGTAACGAAGTGGTGTCTGAATTCTGTGAAGGCAGGACCGATGTTCAGGATGAACCAAGAGCGGTAGGCCATCTGCGATCTCCGATGAATGTCTGCAGAGAATTGGTTTGGTTTGGTTTGTTTGGTCTTAACGTCCTTTTCAACTGCTATGGTCATTTCAGGACGGCGTTGTAGAGGTTGCAAATTTTGCCTTGAAAGGGTTCTTTAACGTGCAGCTGGCAAACGACTACACGGGACCAACGTCTTTACTTCCCTTCCGAAGGAAGTGCGTGATCTCAAGATTTTCCCCCTGAAAAAACCCTGCTCGTCCTCGGCCGGGGTGTAACCCGCGTTCTCGGGCATCAGAGGCGAACACGCAACCACTGAGCCACCGAGGCCGATACTGCAGAGAATTGAGAAAGCAATTCATTCAAATCGGCGTCTTACAGTAAGACAATTGCATAACATCTTCCCGGAGGTGTCTAAGAGAATGCTTCATGAAGATATGACAGTAACATTAAAGTACGAGAAATTGTGTGCGTGCTGGTGCCCAAAATGCTAACGGACCAACACAAAAAGAAACAGATGGGCTTCGCACTCGACTTCCTCAAGCGCTACGAACAAGCAGATGATTTCTCGACCACATTGCAATGGATGACGAAACTTGAGTTTTATCACCATGCACCTCGAAGCAACAATCAATGCAATGGCGCCATGCACATTCCCAAAAACCAAGAAATTCAAAACTTCAATTTCAGAAGAAAAAAAATGAGTGTGCTTAAGACCACACGACCGAAGTGAAAATTTTTATGGCGACTGTAATCGATTCTAAGTAATGTATAGGTGAATGATATAAATATTATTATGGGTGTTATTACTTGGACTAATCAGGAACAATCCATAAATTAATATTATATAGTATAAAACCATTTATTTTCATTCGTTTTCTCATTAGATCTTTACTTATTCAGGGTGCTTTTGAAAAAGATGTCGTGAGATATCTAGCGATTTCTGCTCCTTAAAATAAACATAAGTTTCCTCATACGTTTTGTCGAAATTGCATTTCTTAAATGATAAACAGCTCGTGAAGTTTGGTTAAACTCCGCCCATAACGAAAACAAAAGCGAATGAATGACGTTAGTAAATCATACAGTTCGTTGAACACTCGCTAGTATGACTGTGCGTCTTACCGCAAAAAGCAATCCAGCCAACAAGAAATGTAAACTGGTTTAAGGAGACTTTAATCCTCCTCGATCATTTATCCACTTGCACGTCTTCCCTAATTTGTTGACAAGTTCATTTCTGAGGTCTAGTAAATACGAATCTTTCAGTAGGCTGTGAGAACGGTCGAGTTTAGTGAACAGGTATTTCGCAGAAACCTATTAATGGAACACGTGGTAGTGTTTAGTTTTTTCATGTGCTTTTATTTAAGTTATGGGCAGAGTTTAACCAAATTTCACGAGCTGTATATTACTTTAAAAAAAGCAATTTCGACAGAAAGAAAGAGGAAGCTTGTGTTTATTTTAAGGTGCAGAACATCGCTAGGTATCTCACTACATCCTTTTCAAAAGCATTCAGTAGATCACTTCTAGATTGCATACAATATATTTGCATAGAAAAGCCCAATGATACTGTAATGAAACCATTAATGATACGATTCCAACACGTACTACTAAACAAATATCGAGTATCATTAATTACTCGTTATAATCACTCATGACATGTTGTTACGAGTTGTTTAATACATTACATACCATATCTTAGCATTGAAAGTTACAACAGTAACACAGGGTTCCATATGGTACCATTAGGGCACGTGCTACTAAACTAATTCCCACTAACATTATTTATTCGTTATATTCAGGCGTGACACGTTGTTGCGAGTTGTTTGATATATTACATGCCATATCTTAGCACTGAAAGTTACAACAGTAACATAGGGTGCCATATGGTATCATAAGGCACGTGCTACCAAAGCAATTCCCACTATCATTATTTACTCGTTATATTCAGCCATGAGACGTTGTTACGATTGTTTGATATATTAAATGCCATATCTACGCATTAAAAGTAACAACAGTAACATAGGGTGCCATATGATATCATTCGGGCACGTGCTACTAAACCAATTCCCACTATCATTATTTACTCGTTATATTCAGTCACGTTGCTACGAGCTGTTTGGTATATTACATGCCATATCTACGCATTAAAAGTAACAAAAGTAACATTGTGTGCCATGTGGTATCATTAGGGCAGGTGCTACTAAACAATTCCTAGTATCATTATTTACGCGTTAAATTCATTTATGAGATCCTTACACGTACACGTGTCACTAGATCAATATCTGCTATCACTAGTTACTCTTATATATTCATTCATGACACGTCGTGACGAATTGTTTGATATACTACCTGAAATATCTGGTTATAGGAAATTTTTAATGGTGTATCAAAATTGTGCCATTACAGCACGTGCCATTAGAGCGCGTACCTATTCATGGTATCTCACGTTCGATCTTGTTCGTGCTCTGTCCCATATTAATGGATTAATGAAAACAGAATGTGGTTAAGTTAATTCGTTTTCAAGTTATCTTAATAATTAATAAACTTCCTACGAGTTTTCCCGAAGTTTAGATTTTCCTAGTAAAATAAAGAAATCCGAGTTTTACCGGAAAAGGTTTCACTTCCGAGCGTGACGGATCAGACACTTTCACTCTCCAGCAAAATTTTGTATGCGGTGCGCCTATAGAAGTTTTTACTTCAAAAATCATGGCTTCTGTTTTTTAGAACAGAAAAGGTATTCTTCTAATTGACTTCATGCCTACCGGCAACACAATTAATGCTGCTGCATATTGCGAAACCTTGCAACGCTTTCGACGAGCCATTCAAAACAAAAGGAAATGTTGACAAGTGGTGTCAGCCTGCTTCACGACAACGCTCGGCCTTACACAGAGAATGTCACCAAAGCGCTTCTCAGAAGATTCAATGGGAAGTTTTGGACCATCCTCCATACAGCCCGGACCTTGCGCCAAGCGACTTCCATTTGATTCTTGACCTGAAGAAACGTCTTGCTGGATAACACTTCCACGACGATGAAGAGATCAAGCACGAGGTTCAAATGTGGTTCCAACGGCAGGGAATTCCAGAATTCTATGACTGTGGGATACAGAAGCTTGGACAATGGCGGCAATTACGTCGAAAAATAACTCCTATTTCACTTAATAAATTGTAATGAGCATTTTGTTAAATAAACATTTTTAAGACGGAATTTTTGGTGAAGGCAATATATACATGAAATTAGGATTATAAAAACATTTTTTTGATATACATATCAAAAACCTTCGAAAAGACGACTCTCACAAAGAAATGAACAAATCACAGAACCCAAAATAATTTCCCGACTCGCCTGTATCACTTTAAAGCAAAAGGAGAATACAAAAAGTGAGGCGAGCCGCTTGATCTGCCAACGATTAAAAAGTTACCAAGTAGAAAACGTGGGGAGGGTGGACGAGGATACTATCGATTTGAACCGGCGTCTGCAAAAAGTGACAACAGATTGAACTTTCATTCAAATCAGACACGAAACGGAGCTGGAGTCACGTTCTGAAATTGATTGCTCTCTCCTCGCGGGGTCGCTTTGTGCTTCTTACGTGTCACTCAGCAGTGGAGGCGGAAAAGAAAAAGAGGAAAAAACGGCAATCGGGGCAGTTGTGGTCAGAACAGTTGGCAGTCACATCCGTCTTGTTATACCTGTCAACTGTAGTATTCTTTTTCCTCTAGGTACACAGTTTCCCCCTTTTCCTCCTTTCATATTGCAAATTGAAATAAAGTTTTCCTTTAAAAAAAAAAAACTATTTTTTTTTTGTTTTTAACAAAAATAGAAGAACTCACGTCAAGAACTACGCAAACTCTGTTCGGCTAAAATACAGAATCCATATCGGAACAAGAAAATTAATAGAATTTTTTTCAAAATTTTCAAAACTATTCATTCAATCACTATAATTTTGGGAGCTATTAATGGACGCCAGAAGAAAATGAAATAAAAACCCCCTCATTATTTTCCATAAGTGAAAAAGCGGCAAGGTTCACAGTCGATGGCCTCGTTATTCTGTAGTTTGATGTCTGTGTTATTGCTTCTCGATAGAAAAAAATTTCAATTTTAACGCTGGATTTAAGGCCATGTTATTCACTACCGTGCTATATATGTTCTTTTACTTTCCTATTAAATTGTAAATATGATATCTTCCCATTTACATACTCAAATTAGCTGATGCAAGAAACCTGAACCTTCAAAATTATACACTATCAGGAAATAATGCAGTTCATTGACCACCAATGTACTTGATCAATGGTTATAAATATCTCAAGATAAGTTTAAGAGGGTTTTATCATACGCCATACGTCAGAAGTTAAATATTAATGAAAAATAGGAAAGAAAATTACACGGTCTAGATTCGAACTAGGAACCTTCAGCTCATGCCGCTGACGCGCTAATCAGTTGCGCCACCGCAGACATAAATGCAGAGTTTGAGTCAAAAGTAGTGGCCGACTCGGGAGGGGGGGGGGGGTAAGAGTTTGACGAATTCTGGGCGAAGACCATTAAACACAGCTTATTAAGAGAAAAGAGTGGGAAGAAACGTCAGTACGAATTTGAATGCCATAGACATTGTGCCACCTGCGTCATTCAGTGTAAAATATGGCAGAAAAATTGGTGACACGCGGGCTCCTTCGTCACTATTGAAAAATAGGGACCAGTGCGCAAGCAGCAGCCGCCGAAATTTGCAGGGTGGAAGGTCAGGGTGTGACCAATGAACGGACAGCGCGACGGTGGTTCTCCCGCTTTTCTTCTGGAGAGATGGGCCTGGAAGATGCGCCAAGGAGCGGAACACCGAAAGAAGTGGATGACCCAGCCCTACGGCAACAAGTAGCGGATATCGGGACATCACAATCGAGTGTGGTTCGACATCTGCACGCCATGGGATAGGTCAACAGGAGCTGTCGAGTTGTGCCCCACGAGCTGACGCCCGCGCAAGCACAACAACGGGTGAAGGTATGTCGTCAACTGCTAGAAAAAATCGAGGTTCTGCCACTTCCAGAATACAATCCCGACCTGGCACCTTCCCACTACCATCTGTTCCGGTCCATGGCGCACTTCCTGCGTGGACGGCGCTTCGCTAATGTCAGTGAGATTGAAGACGCCGTGCGTGACTTTTTCGCCCAGAAACCGGAGGAATGGTTTGGCATCCGCCAACTGGATGATCTTTGGATGAAGACCATCGAGCATGATGGACTCTACTTTGAAGATTAGCAATGAGTGGTTCCAGTCTGGTGCCCATTTAAAAGTTTGCGCGGTGATCGGCCACTACTTTTGACTCAACCTCTGTAGCGTAGAGCTTTCATGTCTGCGGTGGCGCAATTGGTCAGCGCATGAGCGTATCCAGACCATGGAATTTTCTTTCCTGTTTTTTCATTAATAAATTAAAAATAGGATGCACACTATAGAGAATCTATAAGGGGTCTATTGGTTGCGTAGGGAAGAATTGGCTGGCCATTATATTATTGTTGACTTACTTTTGTGGGCGCTTGCTAATACGTATTTCGGTTGAAACACCTGAATTCCTAATAAAATCAATTTTCATTAAACTCGTATATGTATACAGTCAGTACGTAACCAGAAATTCTTCTAACGGGGGTGGGGGTGGAAGGGGCTTTTTTTCGGCTTGCAATCCTATTTTAGGAAGGTTTATATAAAATACGAGGATCATTTTTAAAGTAAGAACCGATTTTGTAATAAAAACAAAACTACTATATATATTTTCAAAATTTTTTCTTTACCAGGTACTATGTACCTTAAACTATTTTTTCACATAGTTTCCAAGTTTATTTAGGCAATTGTCATAGCGCTCAATGTACTTCTACATGATCACTTCATAAAAGTTGCCGCCGGTGAAGAAAGTCACGCAGTTTTCAGTTTTTCATCGTCGCTGAAATGCAGGCCGCAGATGAACTCCTTTAGACCCCGGAATAGGTGATAGCTACTGGATGCGAGGTACGGACTGTAAGGCGGGTGGTCAAGTTGTTCCCAAGCAAAAAATCTGATTAGTTGGACCCATGCAGGGTCTAAAACGATAAAAGAAATTGTTTTAATAAATATCATTGCATCTGAAATAATCAATGTGAGAAAGCCTTACGTTTACATTAAGTTTGTGTTACTTTATAAAATATTTGCTAAATCTCCATTGTGAATGATCGCGTAGCCTTCTAGAACAAATAAGTCCAGATACCATAAAATAATATTTATAATGACATTTATAAAAAAAATAAATTTCAGTCATGCTAACAATAATTCTAAAATTAAAATTTTGATTAACTCAGACAGCATGAACTTTTGATTCGCAGATTCATACTTTTAACCAACCCATAAATTAATTTGAAATAAATCTCAGCAAAGGCGTTGCGTAACACCAGATCTAACCCACCCCCCTTGTAAAAGTGCGTGGGGGGGGGGGGTTACGGAGACAGAAACTGCGGTGAACATACACAAAGATTTTAAATGTTGCTGTGTATAGAAATTGCGCTATCATTAAGTTAACTCATTGGGACAGAAAGTGTAGAAAGTGAAAAGATGAAGCTGCATAAATGGCATGTTGTGGGCGCCTTGCCACAGCCATCAATCCAGACTTGTTCAATTGAACTGATGAATTCCTGAATTTCCTGTGAAGAAGCCAATCCTAGAAAAAGAAAGCTATTCTTACTCGTTTTACTTGAAAGTTTCTATTTGTTTCTCTTCTTACGCAGAAACAAGTAGAAAATTTCTGGTTAACCGCTAAAGAAATATCTGCAAAATTTGAATAATCACTTTATTTGAAACTTTAAGAGAACAGTAACTTGTATTCCCCTGATGAAAAAAAACGACAAAAATTAATGTCAAAGATGTTTACAGTCATCGAATTGGGGCAAATGTCAAAAAGAATGAAGTACTATCTCGAGAACTCAAAAAATTCTAAGAGCAAGGATAACTACATCTCTTGTGATTTGTATGGAAACTATGTAGATAAAAGATTCAACTGGGATTTGGGGTTTCCCCCGCACATTTTTATTAGTCTGTAAAATCAATATGTTCGTGACTTGTGTAACGACCCTAGATACGGGTATCTTTTTCGAAATCATCTGCGAGAGCGTAGAAGAAAAGAAAATAGGTCAACAGAGGTGAGTATCTCCAGCACTCCGACATCCAAAATGCAGGGTATCTAAAAACGTATGACGATATTTTGCTTGCTTGTAACTACGGTTTTTATTGCTCGACATTTTACAGAGATACAGTATTCGGAGGCCTATTACTTTTCTCTAACTTCAGCATGTGCACCGTTGCGAACAACACATTACTGCTGGATATTGATTCCCACGTGATCTCTCGCATCTCCAACGTCATGTTTTGAATCGTTGCGGTGATTTTCCTCTTTAAATCGTCCAGGGGCGAGTTTTTGGACATGAGATCGCAGTTTAGTAAGCGTAATGTCAAAGCCTTCCAATGGTAATTGCTCTGATCTTACGCAATTTTGACGTATGAGCGATGCTTACTAAACCGCAATCTCAAGTCCGAAAACTCGACCCAGGGGGTCTAGGCTAAACTCATCGACAAGCTGTCGATCTCGACAAAATCTAACCGTCAATAAGTGGCATATTACACATTTATACACAAATTTACACACGTATGGCTAGATGATATACACTGATATACACAAGTTTACACACATTTACACATAATTTCAAACATTTATCCATGTATACACATAAATACATACATAAACACATAACTGTAGACACACTATATTATCATTTTCACAGTTCAAGTTTCGTAGCACAAGAGAGTACTTCATGTATGTAAATATTTTTAAACATGTTTTTGTTAATATTTTAAGAAAATGTGTATTCTTGAGCTATGTGTATTTAGCCTGCAGGCCGGAAACGAAGGAAAAAAGATTTTAATAAGAAATCTGTTGCGAAATTCTGAAATAACGATCGTCAAGTGCATAGTCGACTGCTCTTGAATTGTAGACAAGAATGGCAGAATTGTAGGCAGTTGTCGATGGTCAAAATCTACACTCGAAAATCAACGGTGTAGAGTCTGTACACTGTAGACTCTGTAGACAAGTAGACAAGTATACACTGTAGACTCCGTAGACACTGTAGACAAGTCGTGTTCATGCTAGCTCGAATCGACAAATGCGTCATTAACCACGTGACCATCGAAACTTGTCGACAGTCGACTGCTTGTCGATGAGCTCAGCCTAGACTCCCAGGTCCGTCGGTCTTTGGCAGTAGACAATGCTCTTGATATGACTCCGCAGAAAGAAATCTGGCGGGATTATGGTATGGGAGAGCCCCACAAACTCTTCAATACAATCGAGCAATAAAAACCGGAGTAAGCCGTTTTTGAATAAACGGGCAAAGTGGAAGTTATGTTTCAAGAACTCTGTATAACTAGATATCTACAATCGATAAGCATTTATATTACACACTGTCAGTTTCCATTTTCTTTCGTTGCGGGTGCTATAGTAGAGAGTTTCGGAAGTGACTTTTCCCTAATAAAATGAGCTATGGCTTTAATTATACAGGAAAATTGATAGATCCAACGAAATACACGTTAATTATAAAAATAAGGAACCAATCAGAAACTCTCCACTATTTACGCTATTGTGATATCACTTGCAAATGGCGACCAGTAGTAATTGGCCGCCATTTGCAAATCGATCGGTCTGCTAAATTCCACCAACATTAACAAGATTTAGATTTGCAAATGCGGATCAATTAACAGCCGTGACGAATAATTTTTAACTTCATTTTTGACAAATTTTTAATGTGATGAAAGGTTTGTATACCGCAACGAACTTGCTTGGAACAAAACCTGCTTGGAACCTTATGCATAATACTACTGAGATTGTATAACGAAGGAAAATTCACTGCCACAAATTACGATTGTATTTAATGTGGAGAAAGCTACAACATTCAAAAATTCAATATAAAAATAATGACCTCAATATTAAAGGAAGAAGTTTTGAAAAGATATTATGAAGAGATCTTATATAATATTACTCTGCATTTATGGAGATAAAACCAGTCCAATGTGAATATATCAAACACTCCAATTTGCATAGATTAAATTAGTCGTTTGAAAAGAGGACGAACGCAGAGAAATAAAATTAATTCAAATAAATTAATTTTTTTTAAAAGCCAGACAAATGTTATTATAAAAGTCTTTGTTAGTAAAATTTAATAAAATGAAACGAGATTCTTTTTAAAGAGAGAAATTTAACTTTATGCATAAAATGTCTTGAGAGAATAAATTTGTTTTCCTCTCGTGCATTTTTCTATTTTCCTTTTCCTTGTATACAATTTTATCTCGACACCTAATTAATATTCATGGAAAAATGTTTTCAAAGATTACACGAAAGGATTTGGAATACTTTTAGCGTAATACCTTGCCTTGCTTGGATTATTGATTGAATAAAAATGAATTATTAATTTTGTTGAATGTCAGCTAGTTATTCCACCAACGCATAAGATTAGCAATGGGCGATTGCTCGCGCAGTCATTACCCGCCGTAAATACGAAGGGGAATCAAGTTAAAGTTAGAAAATGAGACCAACAATAAAGAGTATCACTCAAACTCGTGGTGAGTGTCTCCTAGAAATTTCACCAGACGGAATGATCGACTTGTGCTCGAAGCACCCAGTTTGGTAAGAGGTTGAGCAGCCTAGCCCGGGCTCACTGCGTTTGTGTCAGAATTACTGTTAATGCGTTTTGGTTTTCGTCATCATTGTACACTCGAACTGTGATGATGTTGAAAAAGAAACGCTTTAGCATACAATAAACTCAAAGCTTAAACTCAATATTATTATTATGCATTTCTAAGATTTTTTTGCACACTTCCACTCGGCCGTTTGCTTGACCTAGAATCGTTTCCCAAGGAACAATGCGGCAGCTCGCCTGATAATCTTGGAGTGCGGCTGCCGACCTGGCGCACGACCGGTTCATGGCCTACAGACTGTTGATGTTAAATCACATAAGTGAAATTTCCTGAACCATCTAATTGCACTAATGTAGTCCACAACCCTTGGCCTTTGGCATGATAAATTTTTCGACCTGTTTCAGCAGTGTTACGGCCAAGTTCAGCTGAGCTCCTATAGCAAAAGTTCCCTAATTACACGTAGCAGTTTTTGTCTCTTCATGTTTAAAGCGCGCAAATCACAGACGGAACAACGAACTGAAATGCTGCTGTAAAAAGGAGAAACTTACAATATATGAGCGTTTCACGGAATCTAGGTGTACCTTGCATCACTTAGATTTATTTACAAGGTGTCCTAAAAAGAACTGACGGTTTTCAAAATAAAATAACAAGCAAACGGTGACTGTTCTTGAAGTTACTGTTGAAAGAGACTTAATGTGCGAGACGAGGAATTTGTTTTGTGATTTGCGAACCAATCTTTTCGGATTGCACGTAATGATATTCTTGACGGCCCGCCAACTCATGTGAATATATTAAAACAGTTGTACGAAATATTTACACGAATCAGAGGTGCGCTAAAGTAAATTTATTTTCTTTAAGGGTACTTTCGTAATCCTCTTCAGTTTAATTGAAAATTACACCTTGAAGCTTCTCGTTTATATCTAAGGTAAATATGCATGATACAAATAAATATGACTCATTGTCAGGAACAATTATTGATCCTGAGTTTGATTACATATCGTAGAATAAAGCTTTCGACAGGCACTTACCTTTCATGGTAAGAAAAGGACTTAAATTCATATACATAGCGGCCAGCGTAGTAATACAGAATGTCTATAAAAGACAGGCCAGGGCACTCAAAAGTCACATGATCATCGGGGTCCGGCCAATAATTCATCCTTCATTGTCTCCATCTTGGATTTTAACAATCAGTATTTTTTCGTTTGTTGGAAACAATGAAAGATGGATTGTTGCCCGGACCCCGATGATTATGTGATTTTTGAGTGCCCTGTCCTGTCTCTCGTTGGCCTCGCAGCATGAAGACTGACGTCGTCGGGCCCTTTTTATTAGCAGGGAAAACAATTCCTTAGCAATCATACCAGGCATTTTGACATTTTAAGAAGATGGTGGAAAATATGGCGGGATTTATTTACCAACAGGATGCAGCCCCGCCACAATGGTCCTTGGAAGTCCGTCACCTTCTGAATGCAGTGTTTAACGATAATTGGTGCAGTCGAGGAGGACCCACACTATGGCCAGATTTCGCCAGACTTCTTTCTGTAAGAACATATGAAGGTCATTATCTACGGCCAAAGACCGATGAAATTTTTGAAATTTATTTCTGTTTCTCTTGCATCAATTATGTCATCATTATTTCTTTATTTTTTTTATTTCATTGACCCATCATCGTCTCCCATTAGCCCATGTTCTTATCTTCTCCCGACATGCTTTAATTTTCAGGGATTTCCATTAGCTCTTTCACTAATTGTGTCTTCCAACGCCTTTCTTATTACTTTTTAGCTTTGAAAGGATAGTCTCTATCCGAAGCATCACCTATTTTCAGGATATATCCATTCTGCGTCCAATTTTGGTTTCATTCTAGCTTTTCTGTGTCTCGTCATCGGCCTCGGTGGCTCAGCGGTTTGCGTGATCGCCTCTGATGCCCGAGTACGTGGGTTCGATCCCGGCCGAGGACGACGAGGATTTTTCAGGGGGAAATCCTGAGATCACGCACTTCCTTCGGAAGGGAAGTTAAAGCCGTTGGTCCCGTGTAGTCGTTTGCCGGCTGCACGTTAAAGAACCCTTGCGAGGCAAAATTTGCGGCTCCTATAACGCCGTCCTGAAATGACCATAGCAGTTGAAGAGGACGTTAATACCAAACAAACCAAACCAGACCAACTGTGTCTCGTCCTTCCCTTTTTCTACATCTATAATTTGAAATTTATTTTATAATTTAGCAAATTAAGGATATTTTTTGCGGAATGGCACCGGATCATGGACTGATGGTTGAGAAACACTGTTTGTTTATTTTGAAAGATGATTTTGGCTGTAGACTTCCCCGCAGAGTTGTTCGGTTGGGAGAGCGGACCATCTGATAGCGAAGATGGTCGGCAGAGATTCCGCAACCGATACGCTCTTAGTCGTAATCTTGATGGTTCGAGACTGTCCACTATTAAATATTCATATCAATAATGAGTCGATGTACTGATATTGGAAAGAGCTTGTGCCTTTAATGTAAAATGAATTTTCAATTCGAATATGGATTTAGCTCTTTTCTCAGCAGTCCCTACAATAATTGTCGACCGAACAACTTATTCACGCAAATCACAAGTAAACAACGAAATAAAATTTAAATTTCTTCAAAACTCTCCATAGTCATAGTTTAGACAGTCGCACTTTATGCTAACAGAATTTACTAATTATAGTAAAATTGCCTCTTAAAGTGAAAAACAAGAGCGTCACAAAAGTGCTCACTTTAAGCTTTCCCAAAAGAAAAAAAATTACTTAGTGATACATGAAATTGCGCTCTAATTTTTAATCTTTCCATCTTAGCTTTAACCGGCTAAGCCCTATAACACCCTATCGCTCTTCAACTATTTGTCCTTCATCTTTTAGGGTGGAGTAAAATTTCATTTTCCTCGTGGGCCCTTAGCCGCTGAAACGTCGCTTTCTCTACTAATAAGAACAGGGCAAGAGCTTTCCAATAGGAAAAGGGGGCTTAGCGCTTTAGTTCTCCGTTCTTCTCCTATCTGCACCACATCGTATTCATTTACCGGGGAAGGCAGTCCGCAAAAGTGGCTGAAGAAATAACATCGGAAGGAGGGGAGGCGCAATTCTTCGTGAGAAATGTTCCGCCAAAGTGTGTTTAAAGGGTTAAGGCGATATCTTGTTTCGACGTCCGTCATCTTGTATTGTTCTCTGAGACGGGAGCGCCGCCGAGAATGTGAAAGGACTTCGGTGTCATCTTCTTCTTCTACGAGAGAAAGAAAACTCTCTTCGTCGTCGTCGCCGTCGTGGTAGTGGTGAAGGGTGGGTGGGTGGGGAGGGTTGAGTTGGAGGGCCTTCGAGGAATGCTCGCCAGGAATGTTTGCAAGGAACCATCGGAAAAGACGAATTGAAAACTTGAGACGAAAACCTGAAAAGGCTGTAGGGGCGGAAAGGGAGGATGCGCTTACAGAAATACCCCCAAAGAGATAAAATGACTTGTGAGAAAATACGAAGAGGAAGTGCAACTGCCCCGTGTTCTTATAAATATTCATCTACTCGACAACGTTGCAAAATGTAGCGAATATTTTATAAAACGCGGAAGAAATAAGAGAAATGGTGTGTTTGCCTTTAAAGGCTCCGGGATAGGCACATGCAAATTTGGGCGCTTAAAAGTTTCATAAACTGACTTCTGTATTAAACGAGGGTCTCTTTAAAAGTGAAATTTTCATCCTACATTCAAATGAATAATTATACATGTTTTAGTATGCATTATGAAGAAGACACTTCTTTCATTTGATGATCACTCGAGCTTGACTGATTTATATATTAATATATACATTCGCCAATGAATTAAAAATTAGAGTAAAACATGACAATTTGTTTTAATCTACTTTTATACAAAGTAGGTTAATGTCAGGTGATTCGAGCATTTATTATCACCTTTTACTTATGAAGGACCTAAGAAAAGGGGCTTATTGCTCGTCTAGCTGGAGTCACGATTACTCTGTCTAAAAGGGTTAACTGTGGCTCAAAGACAATCATGAGCGAGATCGCCGTCGTTTAAAGCAAGAAATCCAATGTGCAACAGTTTACAAATAATTTTAACCAAGGCAAAATCATGCATAGGGAATTGAAGCATATCCAAGTCGGCAGTTGCAGGGATATATGAAAACCCGTGAATTCTGCAAAGAATAGAAAAGTTAGTCTGGAACGTCGTAGTAGAAAAGTTACGTGATTTGACGGATCACGATACAGGTTGTTTTATACTGAAATTGAGCAGAATGTTTGGTGAGCGCCCCATGAAGCAATTGATGCAATAGGCTTTACTAAGAGAAGTGAAGGTTCTGACGCAATGAAACTTCTTTTACTGGTAAGAAACCGGTCGCCTAATATTCATGGAAGATCGGGTACGTTTCATCTGTGATGGCTTCTTCACGAAGAACGAAGCTGACATTGATCATTCACCCTGGCCACATAAAGAATATTTGGGACATGTTGGAACGACACATCCGACAGCGACATCATCTTCCAATAAATCTGCGTGAACTTAAGGCTATATCAATGGAAAAAATGAAAGGAAAAATTACACGACCTGAATTCGAATCAGGGACCACGATTATCACGCTCGTCGACTTTACCAATTGGGCTATCGAGTTAACGAGATAGCAAGGTCTCCATGAGTGTCTTAATGGAAGCCCAATGGTAAGATATGCACCCGGCTCACAGATCGGGAATTCATCCTAAAAACTACAAGATAGCCTTGATGTTCTGGGTCCGCGATATCCCAGTTGGCTAATACCCGTATTCCCTCGTTTGAATCCAGGTCGCGAAATTTTTCCTTCCATTTTTTCCCCACTGATATTTTTATCTTATGCTTGGAGCATTAAGTGCAGTTTTCATTTATCAATTGCTTAACAAGCCCTCAAGGCCACCAAATCTACCAAGGTAACTTCTAAACTTACCTTGGAATGTCGACAATTCCTGCAGATCCTGGCTCTCCACAGCAACGTCACGTTGTAATGGGTACCGGGTGTCAGAAAATAAAAGCGAAGAACGGTCACGGAGGGATCGTGATGAGCTGAAGAAAGAAGATAGAAAAGAAATCAGAGAAAGTGCAAAGCAGGAGCGCTTTGCAGGGAAGGCACCCCCTCGTAGAATAAGACAGGACGGAGGAAACCAAGTGAAGTGAGAGGAAGAAAAGAGGGGAGGAAGGAGAAAGAGAGAAGAAAATCAAGGAGAAGGAATTGGAACTCGAAAGAGCGCGGTCGCAAGAGAATTGCGGAACGAAAGAGGAAAAGACCGTGAATGTAAGAAAGAGAAGAACGAGCCTTATGAAAGGAAAGAATATCCAAAGGCAAGGAACCGAAAAGAAACAATTGATAGAAGAAATGATTTTCGGGGAAAGTAGTGGAATGGTCTAGACGGCAGAAGAAAATTATAAGTGCCATAGACGGACGAATTTTAGAGAAAGGTGTAAGAAACGAAATTCAGCGACTAAAAAAATTCAGCGAGCAGTGAAAGGCGCCACGAGCTGAAGAGAATAAGGTGAATAGAAAAGAAGAAGATTCTGCGATAGACATTATCGATAGGAGCCATAGCGTGAAGAAGTCAACGAGCGACGTAGAAGCAGTTACGACGCATATTGATACGGACAAGGACCGTGAAGAGCAAGCGGGCGCGCGCGGGCTTGTACCATGCTTTGCGAAGTACGCTGTTTGCGAGCGAGTCTGGGACAAGAAACAATACTGTAGGTAGGCATTATTAATTAACGCTTTCCTTAAATAAATATATGAGTGCTACTGGCTTAACTTACTTAATTAATTTTGGGCGCGAAGACATATTACGTTAAGATAAAGCGTATGTGCAGTAAAGTGCTCTTTTGGATGTATGATTAATGCTTATAGTGCCCGGCACGAAAAAAAAAAGGAAACTGGCACATGTGTAAATGAATAAAACTCGTTCAACCAATCAGAAAAGGACAGGAATCAAGGCACTGCTTACTACTGATGCCAGATATAAGTAATACCTCGTTTCCAGTCCGTTTCTGATTGGTTGAACGAGTTTTATTCATTTACACATGCGCCAGTTTCCTTTTTCTTTCGTGCCGGGCACCATAGATATTTCTTTATTGCATTTCTGCATCAGCGACAACTCTACAAAAAAGCAATCCTTATGGCAATCAGAAAGTGAATCGTCCGTCGTCAAGAATTGGCTGGCTACACCGAGAACGGACATACACCACGGCCTCCTAGAAAGTACCAGGCCTGAACATGACGTCAACAATGTACTGGCGAACAACTAAGATTGTGACGTTGAACTAACTTCTGCAATAGCACCACCAGTTCGACGTAATAATGTTTTATCTTTTCCATGTTCAGTTCTGGTAGTTTCTAGGAGGCCGTGCATACACCCATTAGGACCCGAGTCCGAAGCACACCCTGACTTCGACAATTTTAAGTACTCTATAAATTATTTAACTCGCGACAGAATGCTACAGATCGTTAGCATTGTTACACGTTAGCATATGATTTATTCTGCCCGACTAAAAGAATTCTAATCCGGTGTGGGCATAGGACTTAAGCGATAGTGCAAGGGGAGTCCATAAAAGAAGAGGCAGTAACTTTATGCCTAAGAAGTTAATTTTATTTTTAATCAGAACTATAATTATTGTGATAAAATTCATTCTTTATTAACCTTGAAGATGTATGTCAATACTGAAATTACTTCCTGATTTATTTAATTTACTGTGTACTCAAGTTGTTCTGAGAATTAAAGATTATTATTTAAATCTATCAACACGTTCTCCCTTTCATTATGTTAAAGCACGTGACACCGGGACACAAAGGCATAGTTGGTAATGAGATTGCTGACACCTTATCCAAACAAGGTGCTAAATCGGCACTTCTTGGTCCCGAACCTTTCTGCGGAATCTTTTAAGCAAACCGCAGTGAGAGATCAATAACATCTCTTACAAAGAGATGGGAACAGATTATTGATCAGAGATATGCTAGGCTCATGAATAAGAGAACCTCTCAGGGTCTAACATCCGATGTTCTACAATTCAGTAGAAATAACTTACGGGTTATCATGGAATTTCTTACAGGTCACGATTTACTACGTAATATTTACATAAAATGGGAATCTTTTGGAAGATACTATGTTCGAAATGTCATTTGGTGGAAGAAACAGCCCATTACATTCTTTTTGGAGTGTCGCCCTGGCGCATATTTGACACCTCACATCAGGTTTAATCTTCCCGGTGAATAGTCTGACTCGATTTCCTAGTGAGTCCGGCTTCCTGTAGGTTTTCTTGGTCCTTTTAAGCTTTGGTTCAAAATTCCCTCGCAGGAATAGACGCCTAGGTAATTTCTCGATTCGCCATCAACTGACCTATCCTACCTTATAAGAATTCTTAACTGAAAGCTATGGCTTGCATACGCCTGGTCTTCTGTTGACTTTCAAGTGCTTCAACAGCTGCATATATGTTGTAATTCGGTCTAAAGGGGGTCCAATAAAATATTAAACAGATGTTTCTAATTCTTTGACCAATATTTACATTACTCAAATGAGCAGAAAACTGAAGTAAAAATTAGTCCTAAAATGAAAGGAATCTGACTCATGAAATGAACACAGCACAAACAGAAAAATATGATGGCTGAAAACGTTGATTAAAACCCTGGATGCATCTAATTTTAATATATATACAAACGGATCGATTTATATGTTTAAATACAGAAATGCATTTATCATAAGTACTCCATAGAGGTTTGGAAATTGATTTTAGATTAAACTGAGCGACGAAATCCCATTCACTGACCAAAATTTTGTTATGGAAATGTATCGATTACTGTCGACACAATTGCTATAAGCTAAAGAACATTTTATAAATATGTAAACAGATATAGAAAGGATTGACCATACAAAGCCTATAGGGATTCCACAAATGGATCTGCAAGCTCTCCACTATACCACAACGCAATAGACACTTGATAAATTATACAATTATTCAAAATGATTCATCCAATATCATGCAAGGATAATCCCATGCCTATCAACTGAATATTAACTCAACATTCGAATAAGCAGTCAACCCCCGAATTTTAGAAGGCCATGGCGATGATTTTTTTTAAAAACGCCAAGTACGAAGCCATTAACGATGGATCTGCTTGTGCGAATATGGAGGGAATTTTACTGTATATACTGAGTGTCCAATTTATTATGACCACCTGCTTTGTATTTTGTTGGGCCACCTTTTGTCTTTAATACTCATTTGACATTTCTTGGCATAGATTCCACGAGATGGTGATAGGTGATATACTGTAGAATCTGAGACTATGCTTGACGTACAGCACTTTCCAGTTTTATGAGATTCGATGGTTGTGAATTCAAGTTTTTCAACTTCAATCCATAAATGCTCAACGGGATTGAGAGTTTGGATTTGGATCGATGGTTGTGAATGCCTGACTACGTAGTTCACACGATGAATCTCGGAGGAGACAGTGTCAATGGTATGGATCCTACATTTTCTAGGTTTGACTCATGCCAAATTCTTCTAGTAAGATGAACTGTAACGCCTGTAACTTTCCTGGACATTTTAGACAAATCTGTGCTGCCAACATTATGACAACTGTTTGGACATAACCTAAATAATGATGCTTAAGATCCTTGGTTCGAATCCAGTTGCAGATTTTTTCCTTTCGCTTTCCCTCTTAATTTTTATTCCCAAATTTTGGAGCATAGCTCAAGTATCCAACTATTACTTTATTGCTATATAATGAGTCTACTCCTCCAAGTTTACTGATATGTTCATTCTATGCATAAAACAGATAATTATAAAAAATTACAATAAAATTTGAGAAGTATATGGCTTATCGATGGGACTAAATACCTTGAATATTTATGCCCAAAGTAGATCTTTATGGACCCGTAGGCTTCCAAAAGCTAAAAAGGAAGAGAAAAATAGCATTGAATTCCTGAGGTCCTTTGGTCGAGCAATAAATACCCATTAAGTCTCAGTGCCTTTATGGCTCTGAAAGTACATCCTTATGGATCATTAAACTGTCAACATCGAGAAAGGAAAGAAACGCGGCTATGGACCTTAAGATGAAGATAAAGCTCTTTGGAAGGGCTTAAAATGCCCTAGAGAGTGTTTACTCCCCCGGGTAAGCTTTGAAATAAGGATAAGGTCCTTTGGATAGGAGGGCTTAAAGCGCAGCGTTTATCATCATGAACATTTGATTTTCTAAATATGAAAAATAGTCGCCTTAGGGGCCACGATAAGGCCTTTTGTAAGGGTATACTATTTCGGATATATGATCGGTAAACTTTAAGTTTCAACACCAAAAGCAAAATTAGAAAATCAGAAAAAGGCGATGAGAAACGGATGTGGTTCTCTGAAGAGTATTTACTTTCTCGAATAATCAAAGTTCCAACGAAGAAAGAAGACAAAAGAACAAAACGTTAAGGCCTTTTAAAAGAGCCTGAATATCCTGAAGAGTGTTTACTCCACCTGGTAAATCTTTTAAAAGCTTAAATAACCTACCTAAAGAGAGCGTTGGGAGGAGGGAGGGTCGATGGGAGTCAATTGCTATCTTGTCTCGTCTCCCTTTTCATACGCACATTTTGCTCTTCGTCCTTTTGTTACTGTTAGAACTTATAATAGTAGTCTATTTGATATCCATCTTCTAAACGTAACTTTGTAAAATCTTAAGTTCAAGGAATTTTCATTAAACACTCTTAAGAAGGCACTCGCTTTAAGCATTTCGATGGGCACTTGCGATTTACTTCTCCATTTTACGGCCATCATTAGGTTGTTATTGTGCTCCGATTTCAGCTTATGAAGAGGATCCTGAGATTCTCAGATTTAGATTTGATAGGACGTCTCTCTTTTGGGAAATTTCTAAAGAAGTCACAGCCACAGTCTTTAACACTTCCTTTCAATTTCCATGTCTTGGAATCCTTTAAATTAAAATTCATTGGGAAGAGTCACCTATTTTTAAGGAAACGATGTTGAAAGACAACACGCATAATTCAACAAACTAAAATAAAGTGCAGCTAAGAATAATTTACGTTATTTTAAACCCAATAATATTGAATCTGTGAAGAAAATATTAGAGCTAGCAACTTAACATGATAAACACTGAATGAAGTGCATGTAAATTAGAGTGTTTTGTACATGTGCCTCCTGGATTTCAAAATCTGGCATGCAGCAGCAAAGCCTCGTATAAAAGATAACGCACGGTTAGGGAAAAAGTTTCCGATAGTTTTGTTTCTGACAGTTACCGTGGCATAGTTACTCACTTCTTCGTCAGAGGGCCTTATTGTGCAAATTTGGTGTTTTCTTCTAGTCTGGACTCCTAGATCACTTGACCTCATTCCATGTCACTTCTTCCTTTCGGATTACGTAAAAGATAAAATTTACATGTCTCTTTTACTAAGAGACTTATGAAATCTTTCCCAATAAATCACGGATGCAGTTACTACCATCGACACTGATGTGGTATTTTCATTTAAAAATATACCTTCTGCATTCCATAGACTATAATGAAAGCGATTGGTTATAGTCTTTCAATCCAAACGATTAACGAAATTGATCGATCAAAGAGTATCAAAAGCTGCTTCAGTTGTTTCCCTCAGAAGATTTGAGTAGATGGTTCAAATCTCCAAGGCTGGAATATATAGTCTTCCTAGAATCTGAGTATATGAACAATCATTACCACATTATCAGTACTATCAAAAACCCTTCCCACAATTCATTTTTACAATCGTATTATGTAAATCTGTCGAGTCACTAAGGTAGGACATATCTAAAATTTTTGACTTAAAACATGGATAACACAGGCAAACGATGAAAAAAACATCTTAAATGAATTTGCCTTATTCTTGTGGTTTTTAGGGTGCTGAATCCGAATCTGCTTTTAGATTATCTCTATCACGTCACGTTTCCAAGTTATGCACATAGAAGCTGCAATCTTATAGTAATGGATGTGAAGAGGAGCGGCTGCAATGTTGAAGTATCCATATTTTTTGATCCACAAGGAAATTTATCAGGCCCCAAACGCCGAATAATTTAAAAATGTTTCACTGAAATACAAGAAATCTGTGGGTGATAGAAAAAACTGAGGTCAGATACGGCTTCAGCACAAAAAAAGCAGCTCTTAACATTAAAAATGTTTTTAAAGTTGTTTTTTTTATTGGCTTGCGTAATCAATCTGCTCATTTACGTGACTCGGCCCATGAGCTATTTAACAAAAAAATTCTTTTTTAACTCTCAGATGATAGATATGTTTCACTATCTGACGATATGTTATACGCTAATATAGAAATTAATATACCCTAATCAATTTGTTTAATAAATATATCCGATTTAATCGGTGAAAAAAATCCACTGTATACGTGTGATAGCCTTGACATAAAATCAGGCCCTATGAAAACCTGAGAGAAGTCTAACTCACTTGAGATTCGAAAAGTTGTAAAAATCCAGTAAACTTTTAAATTTAAAAATTGTTTAACATTACGGCCCCTCATAAAAAATCGATTCTCGTTCCAAGTCAAGCAATAAAATTAGAATTCATCAAAAACGGGTCTAGCCCTAAAGCTAGGAGGCCATTCTAAAACAACTTTGGAGGCATCTTCTAAGAGTTATACTCGTAGAAATGAAAAATATAAGAAAATTAAAAAAAAAGAAATAGCAAAAAATTATCTTTCATGATAATTATGAAAATGTTTTCTGATGAAAGGATGACTAGAAATAATTTGTTTTTCCCGACAAATATTCAAAGAAAATCTTCAACTAAAAATTGTGAAACACGGCAAAATAACCTAAATTTTTGTTACAATGTTCGAACTCCAGTGATCAAACTCAATGTGCTTAAAAATAATAATTTCGAGCGGGAATTTATTAAAATTTAAAACTTTAAATTGATGATAGACACATCGTCAAATCAAATCAAATTCCTCGAAAATTTCTGAAATATTCGTATCGTTTCTGTAAATTTAAAAGGTGCAAGACAAGGACTAAACCATTTGAAACGAGGGGAAGTGAGGAACATAAAAGTAAGTATTTCAAATGAAAGATACTAAGTTTCTTTTTAATTTGTCAAGTACTACAATAAAAAAAAGCTTTCTTAATAAGATTTCAAAAAATAGAGGGATTAATGTATCAACCTAAATTGTTCCGTTTTAAAAGACTATAACCCCCTCCCTGCATCTAGAATATTTTTCAAATATCTCTTCTAGTTTTTAAATCTATAGAAAGTTATTAAAGCAGATTTGTAATGTTCAAAGTTTACTCATTTAGCTGAAGACTGCAAATTTTACATGAAATTAATGTAGCTTCATTGACATTCTGCCTTAACGAAACTTGCCAACTTATCCCATATTGAGACGAATAAAATTTATCAATCCATAACAACAGAAAAACAAGCGTTTCTGTGACTTTGGTCTCCACACTCAACTTGCCACAAGACGGCAGTAACAAGGACTCCCAGAAGCATCTGAGCCTTCTCAAAAATGTGAGAAAATGTCGTTTCACCAAATGGTTTAGTGTAAACGGGCCTAAATATTCTAGAGCAAAAGCGAATTACACGTACTTAACTATTTAGTGTCCAGGTGCTTCTATTTATTGAAAGAAAGAAAAGAGATTAAGCATTATAAAGCGAAAACGAGAGCAATTAGCGATGCGAATCATTTCGGAGGAAGGGACAACGTTATTAGCTTCAGAATAGACTACTGAACGCTTGGTGTGCTTCCATTAGTTGTATAATCTCATTAGTTCCACTTTTAATAGAAAATATATGATATTCCTGTATGTATATTTTAAGAAAACCATGGAACTAAAGAAATGATTACTAATCTCGTATTCTTTAAGATGGGACGGCAAATTTAAAAGTTCTCGTAAGCGTATTTTGATGGATATTATAAACTGAATGACAAAGTAGCAGCATTTGGCTTTACTGTATCCAGCAGAATAATTTATACATCAACACGATTAAAATTAGAATTTATAAGTGGTGTCCTAAAACGTTTTCGTGCACTTTATACAGCTTAGAAGCATTGCCGTCGATGATAAATAGTTGAACACTATCATGGAAAATAACTGAGCTCTCTTCAACGACATCACATCATCGAAAACACAGGCGGTCCCGCATTATAAACATCCTGAAGTAAATTTCATTATTTTTTAATGCAATTAAGCTGTCATTTGGCAAATTGAAAGTCGTTTTACACAAAAATTTCGTAGAACCGCCAAATTAAACAAACTATTAGCGTTCTTCATTTGCGTATCCAAGATTGATGTATTTAAATATTATACAGAACTACTATATATGATTCATTCATTTGGAAGACGCTGTATTTTCCAAAGCATTACACATAGTTATAATTGATACATGTAAAGAACCGTAATCTCATTAAGCTTGCATCATGATTCACCAGTTGGCAGCTTCAGTACAGTGCCTTTCAAACGGCGACAAAGGAAGTGAAGAGAGATTTCTGTCTCTAATAGCAGAGCAGCGTACATTCCAGAAGAGAATACAGAAAATAACCACCATGTGAAAAGAACATTTTGCGGTGGTAACGGCTGTTTAAGGACGGCTGGTAATGTGTGTAAACGGAAAAGCAACGGTCAACCAGGCGAGTCAGCTAAACAGCTGACAAAACGACTTTCGAAAGACGTGTGTCGTGTGACTAGAAAGGAACAAACACCGTTTCGCTACAAAAGAACTGTTTGTGATAACAACAGTTTTCCAGCTGTACAAGAATGCGAATTCGAATGCAAGGAGTTTTAATACAATTGTGAAATAGCAATGAGTCCGAAATATGTTTTTGGACGAAGCAACCGCTCAACGCTACTTGAAAAAATCAACGGCATTTGTAAGGAAGTGGGTGAAGCATTTTGATGACCACAAAAATGTCGATGACCTACCAGAACGAGGTGTAACAAAAAAGACCACTGAACAACAAGACAAGCAGGTCATAAAGAATCGACAAATAATCTTGCGGAAAGGACAGGAAAAAATGAGACGTAAAATTACTAAGTTGTCTCTAGAGACAATGAGAAGTCGTTTGCGGGAGAAAAACATAAAATGGCGGAATACGGTAAAGAATCCTCTGACAGACAATCTGAAAAAAATTGTCTCCAATGGACACAAGAAAACATGTATCGTGACTGGGGTAATGTTGTTTTCTCGGGAAAAATTCTCGTTTCGGTCACGTGATTTCCCACATACAGCATGGTCACCCCCCTCCAACCACTTTTCAGCGCACCGTTAAGCACCCTGTAAAGATCCATGTCTAGGATTGCTTCTCAAAAAATGGATATGCGAATTTGCGCATCTTTATTGGAAATCTGAACGCTCAATGAATGACCCAAATCTACAAAAAGAGTCTGTTCTTATCAGTTCGAAGATCCTGTGCAAGACATAGTTAGAGTGGGCCAACCCATAGAAAATATATGGGCTTAAATGAAGCATAAGCTTCGCAAGAAACGCACAAGAAATTTAAACCAGCTGACTCGATAAATTTCGACAGATTTAGATATCTCTAGAGTTTGCTGTCAGCTTAGTAGAAACCTTACTCCGGAGATAATAAGCCATGATTAACAACGACGGCGATTGGAGCACTTGGAGCAAGCGCAACACTAGATATACAGGGTATTTCTGAATGGTCCAAAAGAAACGGAAAATAAATATATGGGGTCGAAAACTGTTCTTACTAGAGTTTAACGGTCTGAAGATGCCCTATAATAGACGAAGAGTTACGACAATTCTGAAGACAATTGTGCTCTCTTCAACATCAGATTCGATCGGCGTCGGTGGCTCAGTGGTTGCGTGATGGCCTCTGATGCCCGAGGACGCGGGTTCGATCCCGGCCGAGGACGATGAGGATTTCTCAGGTTACGGAAGTAAAGCCGTTGGTCCCGTGTAGTTGTTCGCCGGCTGCACGTTAAAGACCCCTTGCGAGGCAAAATTTGCGGCCCCTATAACGCCGTCCTGATATGGGAAAATAATCACAGTAGTTGAAAGGGACGCTAATACCAACCAACCAACCATCAACTTAAGATTCGAACCATTCCTGGAGCACCATTGTTTGCTATTACCGGCTTGAATTGCTGAGCGGCATATACCTGGTATTTTCCAACAGGTTTGCCAATCCATGCGGCGACGTACACAGGCTTTCTTGAACATTTTGAACAAGCAAGTGTATCGTCTTGTTATACCGTAGAAATAAATCAAACAGTCTGCAATCCTAGTTTAACGTTACTTTTATCTACTGCAAGACACATTGAAAACGTTATAACTCTAGAAAGAAGCTTTTCCGACCCCATGTTCACATAGTAATTTCTGCTTGTTTTGGTCCCTGAAACATATCCTTTAAGTTTGTACAGACCATTCAGAACCACTATCTGGGGTTTGTCTTCTCGTTTTTCGGAAAAAATCATTTTTAAAATTATAGTTCACACTCCTTTTATGAGAAATTTGTCCATTTAGAATAGAAATAGTAACAGCAAAATATAAGAGAAGAGGTCTCTGATGGGAATCGGATGAACTAAATGAAACAAACCAAAATTCCTGCACCTTTTAATTTAATTTTTGAAATTTTCTTATCGTGTTTTTAAACAAAAGAAATAATCTTCCGTGAATTTTGAAACTTTTGAGTTTTCACTACTTTCCAAACAATTTTAATAAAACAAATTAAAATTTTCAAAGTTGACTCACAAAAAAAAAAAAAAAAATCTCAGAGAAAAAACGGAAAAAGTCCCAATAACGACAATAAGGATGATAATAATAATAATAAAAAAATATTACCAGGCGGCTCTCCGCGTAACTTTCTTCGATGAGATTAAAGGGGAAAAAATAAAATAAAATCCTCTTGCTTAAAGCGAGAGATAGAGAGAGTTCTAGAGAAAAAAAAAAACGGGGGTGGAGAAAGGGGATGGAAACCCCTTAGTCGGATCGATCATGCGTTGGAATTGGTGACAGATGAAAGTGGACGAAATCCGTGGCACGACACACGAACAAAAACCCGGTTCCTTTTTATTAAAGAGGAACCAGAGGGCGTTGACAATCTCCAGCCAATCGTCTGGTTCCCCCAAAGGGGGGGGGGGCAGAAAGAAAATCAAAGGTGGGGATGTAGGCAAAGAAAAATAACATTCGCTTAAAAAAAATTACAACACTTTTCCCCAACGTCAAAGCAATTATTCATAGGGTTTTATTTTTAATTTAAACTCTTCGATATTTGTTCTAAACTTTAATTGGAACCGTCTTTTTTGAGTGTAAACACGCCTTCTCTTTATATAAATAATTAATGTACGTGTTTCTAATATATTCGAGAATTTTCTTTTCCGTCGGATTTTATTAAACAAATGCAATATGTGAGCTTTTCAACCCTTGACTAGTTAAAATTTTCAAACGAGAAGTTGGGGAGGGTGTAAGAAAAAAAAGAACGTTTTAAATTAAAATCCCCGCTCTTTGACCCTCGGGGGTCCAAAATTTTACTTGTCTCTCACAGTTCATTAGGGAACCAGCTCTGTGAATTTCATTTCTCCAACGTTAAATAGTTTCGCCTTCAATCGATTTACACAGAAGGTCGACGAAACGGTTGAGGCCGAATGAAAACCTTAATTGCACCGTGTTTTTGAAAAACGCTTGTTAACAATTTTTTTTTTAAATTGAAGGTTTTGGATTTTCCCCCCTCATTCTTCGGTGTAACATGAGAATATGATTTTAAAATGCACCGTGAAATTGTAAAAGACCGGAAAGCACAGTTAATATTTGCGCGTACCTAAGAATTTGTCTAAAATTATCTCGCAAATCTCAGTTGCAATAGGAATTTCTATCGCGCAGTTAAAACTCACCTTCTTCACAAAGAAATTGAAGGCGATAATAAGAGAGCGGCGTTTTCATAATTCGCCCTCTCGTGCCAAATTGTGCAATTACACATCATGAAAAGCCCAAATTTTCATTTCAAACATAAAGTGTCCACGCTAAAACAACGTGAATTCTACAACGGATGGAACGGTAATTTTCTCCTCTGTCTAAATTATAAGATATCCGGTGCTGCGTTTCAAACTCGCTTTCTGTGAATAGAAATTATTTCCGTTAATTTTTCCTCCATTTGCATTTACCGTTTCACTTCATTTCAAAAATGAGCATCCATAAAGCAATTTTTCATTATATGATTGGACCATTAGTAAAAGAATGAAATACCATTTATAAATATTACCTATAAGATTACGATTTTTATACAGCTTGCTTCAAAACAAACATACTGAAAGTGGATGTGACGAGAAATAAATTGGTAAAGCAGAGAATGGGGATAAAGTAGATTTTCTCAGGTAACGCCATCTCGGATAAAACAGATAAGATATAAAACAGTTCAAACTTTTCACTAAATTCTATAATCCGGCCCCGCTATCTGTGTACTAAAAACAAAGCGAGCATGCTCAAGCTGGTATGAATCCGCGTTGAAAAAGAAACTGAAAATGTTCTAAGGCATCTGCTTGGTTGCTTGATATTTGAAACTTCCACGAATGGAATAATGCACAAAATTTTAGGTAATAAAAAAAAATCCCACCCCAATTTAGTTATAATTAAACTTTCCCTACTTCACCGTCTCTATTTGCAAAACGAGTGATCGCACGTACAGAAAACGTAATGTGAACATTGCCAAGCCATGAGGAAGAGAAATAATGGCTAAGCATGTTCACTGAAACACTATTAATGTGTTGCAAAATCATACAATATGCATGGTTTCTGTTACAAAACGTGCTCGATATGAAGTCCGTCAGAATCCAGGACGGTCTGGAAGCATAGGATATCGTGCTGTACAGCTGCACGAAGCAACTTCATGGGCATGCCTGCAACCTCTTTTGATATGCTTCTCTTCAGATCGATCCGTGAGGCTCTCAGCTGTTATCTTATCTGTGACTTATCATCGCACCTGGTGGCCAGACATGGCAATAATGACGCTTTGATGCATGCAAATCTTGCGCCCTATAATCTTGACATTATTTCTACCGGGCTTGGTACCGTCTCGAGAAATAGTTTCCTGTCTAGAGCGTGCTATATAGGGAAATTTTAATTATAACCATACTGTACTTACTGAATGTTTATTATTAAATTAAAATTAAATATAATCTCAACAACCCGCGGGCTATCCCCCAACAGACCGAAGCCCAACAAGGGTTTTTTTTATAATAAAAGACAATCACAAACATCCATGCCCCAAGCGGGATTCGAACCCGCGACTTTCTGGTTGCGAGAGCGATAAGACCTGCACCTCAGCGCTCTCGGCCAACAAAGCAGCAACCATGGCTTATATTACATATCTCGTCAAGATATAACGCTGCTCTCATCGAATTAATAGCATCTATATTTCAGGAATCATTGCGAAATAATCGTTATAACATTAACAAATAATTATATTTTCAAAATGGATCACACCATTGTTTATATAACAAGTGCTTTTGAATAGTATTCAAGTAGTAATTTCATGGTTTTTACGAAACAAATAACCCAAGAGAAAGGGTTATTTTATTATGGTGAATTGAAGTGACATGGTCAAATGGTAAAACTAACACATGCGCATTTCGATTTCAGTTCATTCTTACAGGGATATGGGTATAGTTCTTTGTTTTATAATAGTTTCATCCCGCAAGTTATAACAAAGGCTGCTAACCATAAAACTTCTTTTGCGTGTTTCTAAAAATTTGAGGAATTAATTATCATAAAGACCAAAGAGTATTATGTAAGTGATGGAAATGAACAAGTTTCTATAGTTCGTGAAACATTAAAGATATGAGTTAGATATTAGATCTAACACGGAAAAGCCTAGATAGATGGTTTCCAAATTTTTATCACAAAAGGCCACTTTCACCTTCAATGTGTATATAGTTGGAGGAGTTGAGTATCTCGCTCTGTCCTCTCAGATCAGTATAATATTTGTGGAAAAACAGGAGATTATTACGTGTTACAAGATGCACATCTTCCATCGAACATGGTGGTACAAATAGGAAGTCGTACGAACTTCAAAAGAAATACCATATTTTCCGGACGATAAGTCGCACTTTTCTCACGAATTTTCTTACAGGGTTCTGCGACTAATATAGCGACTAATATTTCAGACTGTTTTGAGATTGTTGAAATGCACTTATATAAGGCGACTTATATAGCGAAAGCGATGTATATATGGTTTTCTACACTTTTTCTTGAAGTTTTTGCTAGTGCGCCTTATATAAAGGAGCGACCTATAGTTCGGAAAATACGGTAGAAAACCAGGGTACAAAAGGTCGCTAAGCTGTTTTTAAAACTCTGCAGCCAGAAGAAGTGATTAACTACAACGAAATGAGGAAAAGTCATTTTAAGCAAAGTATTGCTCAAATAGAAATTATTATGTCGACTAGCATATGCTAAATCAATTTTTGATAAAGCAGGATCCATATATCTGATAAAGCTATAAGCATTTCTGTAAAACCAGAAAATACAAATGCTAGGCGCCTAGAATGTTTTATGCAATACTAAACGTCGCCCTAGCTTAGCTTGCCAATAATGTTATTCTACAACAAAATAATAATGGGTTTGTGGTACAATGATAGGGGACTCTTATTTGCATATATTGACTCTCAGATAAATAAAAAAAACTATAAATTTGGAACGGAAATTCAAATTCTGAACAGCCATATGCTTACAAACATGGGTGAAAACTTCGAGTCTTATTTATTTAATGAATTTATCATCTTTATGAAACTTGGAAGAGTCGTTCCAATTTAACCCTCTATTTCTATATAGCCACCAACTTCCATTACTCATTAAGTAAACAACGAAGAACTCATTTAAATTGTTATCTCAGCTCAAAGCTTAAAGTCTTTGGAGGGTGCGGTCTCTAGACGTTTAAATAATTTATTAGGAAGAAAGATTAACGGAATTCGTCAATGTATTGAGTGTTTCTCTTGATTCATCAATTTTCCAATACTAAATAAACACCCGGCTTTAATTGAGATTCCACTGGATTAATAAGGCTGGTGCACGTCGACCGAGGTAGTTTCGAAGTTTTTCTGATAAGTTCCCTTAATTGTATAAAGAAGGAACATTAAATCAAAATTTAATAACTTTTCTTCTTCCAATTTTGTTACAAAGAACTGCTTCATTTTCATAAATTAATAGCCATTCCATTTAAAAAAATCTGTTTTAACTTTGTTGCTTCTTTACACAAGAAAGAGGCTTTCTTTATTTTTTTAAGTTCCTTTTTTACTTTTTTAATTATTTATAGGTGAGAAGAGTCATTCATTTTGGTATAAAAAAATCCCTAATCCTCTTAACGGCGCAAACTACCGCGTTTCCCACTATTTTCTCCTCCCAGTAAAGATCTCCCACTGCTTAAATTCGTAATTATTCACCCCGAGACAGAAATCCGTTAAACGCAACGTTTATTATTGATTTTATGAAAATCACACATGCCTTGAATATGTTTTTAAACTACTCCTTATACATTCCTTAATAAATGAAAAATATTAACTTTTTTTTTAAAGGCCGTCGGAGTTGAAATAGTTTGGGAATATAATAAATAAATGTTCTCACTATTCTATCTATTGCAGAAAATGAAAAAAAATTTTTTTAGCCCAATTCCTTTAAAAGAAAATGACGTGGGTTAGATATTTTTTGCAGCATTATTTAATATAGAGATCACGCTTATGTATAGCATCCATCCGCATTTGCTGACAATTACTGTTTCTATCACTTAACATCATTTTCTCTGTGCTAGCGAGAACATCAGAACAATTGTTAAAGCTCATATGTTTATCCTAAAGAAATTTGAGCTCAGGTGAAGGGTGATGCAGATTCAGTCATGATTTGGCCAGCCATATCGTGGATTTCAGCAGGCCAAAATATCCCTTTGAAAAGTATAGTGATTAATAAGAATTATGAACAAATTTTGAGTAACTAAGTCCACCTTCACTGCTTCTTCAGGAGATGAGAATGCCTCTCAGTCAATATCCAATCTTATTTTAAGGGTCACGAAGACGATGTCAGACATCTTCCCTGCCCAGTGCAGACATCAATCTTCAACATCATTTCTGGTCTCATTTGGAAATCAGTCAGGAACCGACCCCATTTCTGTATCTCTAAAGAAATCTGAACTGGTTCTACCATAGATAGTTGATGTTCCAATGCGAACTCGCATTGTATTGCATACCCAAAGCTTTTCTACATAATATTGCTTCATGAAGTCATATTATTTTATTCAACCCTTATATCTATTTATAGTCAAATCGTAAGAACTAGAGCCCTGATTGGAATGATCGATTAACAAAAGAAAAGGGGCGTGCGGATAACAATAATAATTACTCGACGGAAAAAGTACGAAATTATGTCATTTCTGAGAATTTGTAGCTGGAAAACTTAGATTTCTGAGAAGGTTAAAGGAAAGATAAGTGAAAACAAACGTTTCTTCAATCCTTTAAGAGTTCACAAGAGTGCATATCAGAATTTTCAGTGCAAGAGAATATTACCACCATTCGGGCATTATCGCCCGTGCTCCCCTTTTGTTGTTAATCGATCATTCCATTCAGGGCCAGATTTTATGGTTTGACTATAACATTCCACAGTATTTCATGAGAAAAATAGATACCTCACATTTATAAGGAGCCATAAAGAAAAGGAAGATATCTCATAAATGTAGTACCATAAACAGCAGTGCAAATATTGAAATTGATGTTCTTCCTATTTCTTCGCAAAAATTTGTATGATAATCCACAGTGCGTTTTCAACGTACGAAATACTCAGTCAAATGAATTTTTAGTAATCATACACATAATTTATTTAGAATCATCATATGATCTCAGAGAAAAAATTCTGAAGGAAAGAGAGTTATCATAATAACTAGTCATCTTTGTCAATCTTCTTGCAGTAAAAACTTTATCCAACAACTTTGTATTTATTTGAGGTTTTAAAGTAAGCCTGACGAACATACTGATAATAGCGGATCATCCTTCAAGAAGTGGAAAATTCATGGATATAGAAGGGTTCATCTATAAGTCCTTCTGGGCTAGTTAGGGCAGGTAACGTAGTCCGCATGTAGGTACTATCTTTCTTATTGACGACTATTCATTAAAAAAAACACACAAATCAAAATTGGTTATTGGAGAATGTTTTCACGTTAGACCTGTATATGTACTGAATGACTTAAGTTTGTAACTTTCATTTTATTCTTCATCTGTAAAAATTTTTAGTTCGTTGAAAGGTTGGCCGTCTTGAGATTTCCAGCTTCGGTTGATTTCGATGTTCAAAAACCATTCGCTCGGAAAATTTCAAAGGGAATCTTTCTGCAATCGCGAAACATTGAAAATATCTGAGATCCGTATTACAATTACAATCAACATTTAATAAATATAATTGATGAAATTTAAAATTAATAAATATAAACCCAAATGGAACAGCCAAACGTTAGTAATTTCAAAATTACGAATGAAATAATGAAAATAAATCAACCAAGCATATTCAAATGCTCTTATTGAAATGTACCAGAGAAACATTGCATCACCAGCCAAAAGAAGATGACACAAAGCACCTATTTGAGAAGTTGCAATTGAATATGCTAATGTCGATGTCAACGATTAAATTAATAAAGCCATCTTAAAACAATCGATTAATTATTCAACATCTTTTGAGACTTCCTTCATCATAATGGGTCGTAGTGATGTCTAATCATCTGAAAATGAAAATTCTGCTTCGAACGACGAGTGTTTGCAACTGTTGTTGGGAGATGGTTAATAATTTAAATTTTGACGTCTACGTCAAAAGTCTTCGGAACATATCGGAAATTAATTTGACAATTCCTTATGGGAAAAGACGAAGAAAATTTTTCCAACACTAATGAGTTCCACGTGCGTTAGAAAAATCGTTCGAGCAAATAACGTTAAAAACGTTTTTATTTATTAAAAGCTATTTACACTAAGGCTTTCCTTGCCAGTTTTAAAGCAATTAAATTTACACCGCTTCTCGGGTCACAGCACTAAGACATAAAATGAAGAATGGGACCGAAATTCTGAAACTAAATCTCATTCGTTTAATCTTAGAAATGATGTAAGAAGAAAAGAAAAGTGGGCCCAGACCATGTCTCCCCTTCTTTTTTGGTAGTGAATTTTCCTTTATTTGAATAATCCCCTTCCCAACTAGCTCCTGAAAAATCTAAATTTTTTTAACGACAAATGTTCATCCAGGCAAAGGCTTCGGATTAGGCGAACTTTAATTACGACTGCTTTGTACATTAGAATTCGAATCGTGTAAAAGTCTTCTTTTTTGGAGCTACTATTTAGAAAAGAGAATTTCTTATCTTTCTTTGAAACGGAGCCAAGATTGACTAATCGTTTGACGCTGATCCCATTCCATTTTTTTTAAAAAAAGAAAATCTTTAATCAGAATACAAAGCCATTATAATAAATTTGAGTAAATATTTTGTAATTTCTATCTTTAAAAAAACATTGATTTATTCATTTTCATTACTCTTAATTCTTATTTTATTCCCAAAGACTGAAAAAACACGACGGTCTTTTAATGCCACTTTGGCGCGTTGTCAAGCGAAACTCTTACGAAGTCCTCGGCCAGAGTTGTGCTTCTTGTCAAACGGAAAACACGTTTCTCTCTCTCTCTCTCTCTTGTCTATTTTTTCCCTCTCTCTTTTCGTTCTTCCTTTTTTTCTAACCATTCCTGAGAAAACGAGTTTGTACCCTATTTTATCATTCAAGGCATCTATTGATTTGAATCAAGAGCATTCATTGCCGTTGCCGGGGCATCGCCCAAGCAACGCTCTTCCTAACGAAATTCCTTTTCTCCACTCGTCCAGGATTTCAAGAAATTTTTCGCCTTTGGAAAAATCTATGGAGAGAGAGAGAGGAAAAAAGGTGGTAAAGGAAGGTGCAACAAATCTAAGCCAAGAGGGTGGAGAAATAAAGAATGTAGGTTCTGCCTTTTTTAATGCTCTCGTAAAAAGGAAGAGCATAATAGGAAGATTTAAAAAAATAAGATACACGCGCAAAGAGGAATTTTTGATGGGGATAGCCTTAAATGGTTTTTTTCAACAGTCTGGAGTTAAACGTATTTTTAAGATGTAAGAGTTTTGTAAAATAAATAAAAAGAAAGGCACAAAGTTAATAACATGGAAAGGGCCAAAAGGCAATAAATTTAAAGCATAGCAAATTAAAAAGAATTAATATGGACGGTGGTATACTCGTTTCCTGTTGTTCTTGTTATTAACACCGAGTTAAGTTAGTGAAGAAAATCATTCACCAATGATATAAATAATTAAGAAAAATAATCACTGCTTCACCAACCCAATTCTTGGTTAACATTTTTGAACAGATGAAGGGCGGATACCACTTTTTCACAAAAAGACCTTTTCCGATTTGTGGACATACGAGTAAAACGAATTTGCGCCCTAGAACGCGTTCCAGTTAACCGATTTGAAATTTTTTCCTTCAACATGCATTGTCATCGATCCTATGTTTGTGTATCAAGTTTCAGCTTTCTAGCTTGTCGGAAAGTTGGTTTAATATTGATTACAAGATTTAACCCGGACAAACAGACAGAAATGTGAGCTAAATAATAGCGTATAAAAAGGATGTACGTTATAACTTTCTTGGCAACACAGAGTAGAAAATTTCTGTGGCAACTGCAACAATGGTTATCATGTCCTGCACTGCACGCTGCACGAGCAGGCTAATTCGAATCCAAAGAGTTTTAGTACAACCATAATCATAGAAGGGGAAGTAGTGAAACTCCGTAGTTCTCTATGTTCCACCGCATGATGGCGCATCTGCTGTTTTGGCTCCAAGCTTATTTTCCTGTTAACTCTTATTTACAAAGCGATAAAATCTAAAATGAATGACAACATATCAAAAATAAAATTTCAATTGTGCATTTATTAAACTTTATTGCCTTTTATTATTAATAAATTTAAAACAGAATTATACTCTTAAAAAATAAATAACAGTTCAAGTATAATCAGAGAAAGAGTTCAAATATTAAGAGAGCAATTTTTTTTGCATATTTTTTATTTGTTTTAATTTTCACTCCATTACAAACATCTCTCCTCAATTCTCTAGCCAGAAAATAAAAACTAGTCTGGATATAATACAAAATACAGGGCGAACAAAATACAGTCGCTAAACATTGAAATTCTTGTGGCCACTCCTTACAGGACCTTAGTCTTTATATTCTTCATAACAACTTCCATAACAAAAAAGAAAGAAAGCGATTCGAGTCCTTTCCTCATGAAATTCAATTCCCTATAATGACATTAACCTTCGCAAAGGCACCATTCTTTCATTACCTTTCCCCCACTCCCCTCTCCCTCCAACTATTCTCTAATTTGTCAAGGGGCTTTCTACAGCTTCTTTCAGTGTCTTTGGCTTTCCCTCCCTACGTTTTTCTTCCCTCATCCCCCTCTAAAGGCCCTTGTATATAAGACGTCTTCTAAGCCCCTATTATCACTTTCACTCTATCCAAAACGTCAGTTTTTTACAGAATCTTACCATGCTGTGTTCATTTCTTTTTAATAAATTAATTATAAATTTAAAGAAACATTTTGTGTACCATAATCATCATATGAGATTACTATGATTATGCATCTATTTGATTTTTTTATTCAATTTATTTTTAAATGTACTTACTTTCATTAACAATTTATTTAACTACTTAAAAAAGAAAAATAAATAATATTTGTTCTACAGTATCTTGTAAATCAAATTAAATAAACGACCCAAACTGCAAAACAATTCCTGTCATTGGAGCCAAAACTGCAGCAGCGTCACAGTTTCACAAAACTCCCGCGGAGACAATTTGGAGTGAATGCACACTTTAATGTTTGGTTGCAAGTTTTTCTACAAATATCTCATCAAAAATTGTAAACTAAATTTTTTAGTTTACTTTTAACTCTAATAAAGAAATGTATACAACAATTGGTTTCAGATCTTCAGCATTAAATCTTCAGTAATAAAAAATTATTTTCTTCTATGTCAATGTATAAGCATAAGGAAGTTTCCCTACTTCCCCTTCTATGATTATGGTACAACCAAAGTCGATAGAAGGTAAGGTCTTGGGAAAGTTTCAGTTGTCGATTAGTTTCTACTTCAGTAATATATTCAGCTGTTGTTGATGCTGTGGATGTTTCTACTTCAGTAGTAGATCCAGCTGTTGATCTTTAATGTACAGAGATTTTTGTCACACTAGCGCCAGCTGTTAAGCGTGAATAACAACAAGCAGCTAATCTCGTGTATGGCCTACTTTATCTTTAAGGCCTGTTCATTTCAGCTTTTTCCTTTGTTAAAAAAGGGTTATGTAAAAATTGATTCTAGAGAGGTGTAAGTGAATACGGAGATGTAAACAGAAAAGTACTATTCACATCTATGGTTTACAACTCTACAATCAAAAAAATAAATAAAATAAACAAATAAGGCCAAACGAGGAAAGCTTGCCTAAATGGGGGGGGGGAGCTTTGCTGGTAAGATGCCATCATTTAATGACGCCGAAACTTTGGAGTTGTGACATAAATCATCAACTGTCCCTGTACTGTCGGCAGTGCTCTATAGACGGCGACACGATGCAAATTTATTACATCATCTAGTATAGGAAAAGAAAAAATGTCATGTCTACAGGTGTTTCAAAAGGTATAATCCAAACTTCCCACACAGGTAGGAGGCAGTAAGGTGAACAGATTCTGTTAATACACGAGGGGTCGGGGGAGCAAACTCCATTGTCAAGTTAATGGGGGGGAACATATGATGGCACAACACAAACAGGTTGCAGTTCTTTGGCAAGGAACACGTGCTTTTGGAGGATGTGCCCTTGGTTATTCGCATGCAAATGTGGTTCCATCATGATGGAGCGCTCGCTCATTTTACCGGTGATGTGCGCAATTACCTTCATGTAACATTTGGCAATCACTGGATAGGAAGAGGTGGACCTGTGGCAAGGCTTCCTAGCTCACCAGAACTCAATCCGTTGGATTTTTTTTGGGGGGGGGGGACACATGAAATCAGTTGTGTACCGAACACCTGTGACAAATATTGAAGATCTGGCAGCTCGCATCGCAGTTGTTTCAGACGACATCAGAGAAATGCCCAGAATCTTTAGCCGCATACGGGAGTCCATGTTGCGCCGATACATGCATGTGAGGCCATGGCTGGCTCACATTTTGAGCATCTTTTGTAAAGCTTCAGTGGATTCGCAGTTCCATAATAAATGTCTGCACAGTGCATACTTACTCATGTGTTTTCACGTGTACTCTGATTACTGATCCCCTCTCTAACGTTACCTTGGCAATGGTTGAGTTCCAACCGCTCATGTATTAACAGAATCTGTTCCCCTTCATACCTCCTACCTGTGTGTGAAGTTTGGATTATACCTTTTGAGACATCCTGCATATTTGTAACGGCCTCTGACTTGGACGCTGAGTTGTGGGGGAGGTTATCACGTAGTGAAGCCTCATCCCTGTTACCGAACGATATGTACCAGTGTCTGCCAAACTTTTTCACCTTTTGGTAAACCAGATAAAAATCCCAACAAAATTAAATATACTTTATTAATATAAACATAAAATTTATAAAAATTAATAAATTTTTACTATATTTACCTATATTTTTAAATCTTTCGGGGCACACCGTTTGGCAGACACTGATCTATACGGTTCGTAAACAAACTCGGACGCAAACACTCAAAAGGATTGCCATGCTGCAATCACAAGTCTGCTTCGTCCCTGTACTGAAAGATCTAATCAGATACTAACATGTAGAGGATCTCACCACAAAGTGGGCTTCTTGCAGATCTCATCCTTTGTCGAGCAAATAGGCATAAAGCGAAGATGAAAGGAATCGTCATATCACTTTTCTCTATTCCGTATATTTATATAACCAAGGCCTAAAGAAGAATTTGCATTCTGTTCCTAATCGAATTGAGAGAGCGACTGAAGGACAGTTATCAATTCTCCAGTGTCTATAATGAGATGCAATTAAGGCATTATCGAACTGAACTTCGTCTCCATAGGTTTTGAATCGTAAAGTACGATAACAGCAATACCTCACCACTCCTTCTGTGACAGTCAGGCGAGAATTTACGTCGCTAATCAACGTCTTATCACGGCGTATTGGGAAGTCTGCTGCCATAGTTGTGAGGACACCCCTCCTTCATCAAAATTGAGTTGCCGTCAACAGGTCAAGCATCGACTGCATCACCGGCCAGCCATATCGTAGCTACAAGCCACTTTACGTGTCGTCGTCATCGCAACACTCTTCGAGTCGTAGAACTCTTATGAACAGTTAGAACATTACTTGAGAGAGGCTGTTTATTATATCAAATAGTTGATCTTAATATAGTACTCTGGCTGATCAACAGATAATTTTAAGTGAGCGCATAGACAATTAAAGACACTAATACATTACTGACAGTTAACTGAGCATATTTTAATCAATACTTGGATTGTATATTTACTCATTTTTAATAAAAGAATTGAAAATATGTAATCATAAGATTTATTGCTTTGAATAAACTATATCTGTATATAGTCAAAAAAGTCTCATTATTCTAGTACATGCTTTTAAGACTGGCCAGCAAATAGAGCTGTAATCATTTGGGTGGAGGCTTGAAATTATTGCAGGGATTCCCTATTGTCGATTACTTGGAATAATTAGAGGGAAGTCCGACCCAATTGGTATTGATTGTTAACTCTTGATACTTAAATTAAGAAGGGGGTAGGTCCGATCATATTGCCACAAAGTAACAAAATGAATAGCGCATAGATGACCATTGATATGATGGGCAGGTCTCGTCAATAGTTCGGTCAATATTACAGGTTCTGCAACGATAAGTGTAAATTTCCACTTTATGTCTGAAAATGCAAAATTCTACACCGACAAAGCTGGAGCTCTAGTGTATGAAATTTGTAGCTACAGTGCTCGTCATAATTAAGTTTCCACGTGAAGCTACACAAACGTAAATAACGAAGTACACGCAAATAAACATATATCTTATTTTTAACTTGTTACACACTCTTTGAAAAGCAAACGAATAGTGAATATGAAAAGGATGATACGTTGACAAAACTAAGTTTCCACGAAGAAGAACAAAAATAAATAGTTCAAATTAATATTTTGTTAGTCCTCTAGGTGCATCAATGATACGCTGTAGACGGTGTGGAATGCTACATAATAATTTGGTTATGGGGAACACGTAATATTGTTCCGCGTCTCAAACAATGCATTTTTGAAATCTGCTATGCTTTTTCGCCTGGCAGATGAAATAAGTCGGTCCAATCCATCCCAGAGTTTTTTCAATGGGGTTTATGTCGGAGCTCTGAGGTGGCCATTCAAGGATCCTTTGAGCTTCTAGAAAGCTGGTCACATGCTTCGATTTGTGCTTGGGATCGTTGGTGTGCTGGAATGTCCATCCTCTTCGGAGCCCCGTCTTCTGTGCTTTTGTTTTCCGATTTGTTTCCAAGATGTTTTTGTACATTTCTGCATTATGTTACCCTTTATTTCAATCAGGTTGTCAACTCCATGATAAGAAAAGCACCCTAAATCGTGATGCTAGGGAGTGCTTAACTCGCGTCACCATCTTTCCGCCATACAATTCTTCTTCTGTTTGCATTGTTCATCTGAAATCTGGATTCATCACTCCAGATAACGCTTCTACAAAACTCTGGTGGCTTTCTCAGATATTTCTTTGCAAACTGCAGGCGCTTCTTCTTGTTCGTGGGTGGGTGTTATGAGGGCTTTTTTTTTCTCGCCACTCTGCCGTGGAAAGCCTTCTCATGCAGACGGCGGGCTATGATCTTTTTACTAATAGTCAACTTCAACTCATTTTTTACTCCTGATATCGATGTCACAGGGTTTTCTTCAACATGACAAACGATTCGGTGGTCCATGCGCTCATCTGTTTTTCTTTTTCTCCCAGAACGGTACAAATTCCGAATGGCTCCATAAGTTTCATGTTTTTTCACAATTTTACAGACACCTGTGTGATTGATTCCTACTAATTGGGCAACTTTTCTATAGCTTTGTCCCTCTTTCACGCGTTCTAATACACGTTGACTCTAATCTTCATTAAATTCCCTTATTTTCACCATTTGTTTTATTTCACTGACTCCTGCAAACTGGCACTTAATTATTTTAATTATTTTCATGATGTACAGTATATGTGTTATTCGTGAATATACTGCTTTGGTTACTGTTGTAGTTTTGGGCTCTTTCTTAAATGGAAACATAATTTAGTCTTCCTATGGACCCTCTTCAAAAATGGGTCAGTCATTATTTCTAAACATTTTAGTCTTTATTGTGCAAGCTGAAGTTTTCATGAACTTAATAATTTAGTGCAACTTTTCTACTGGAAACTAAATTATGACGAGCACTGTAATTTGCTTTTATGGAAACTGAAATAAGCATACAGGCCTAAGAGAATGCGGTATATATGAATTGATTTTTCATACTTTTGTTCTTCGTATTCCCCGGAAATATTTTTAGATCGAGGTTTTTTGCTTTAATAAATCCTGAAAAGGTTTTCAAATCGAAATGTTATTTTTAAACCTAACAACAGTGAGAAACTTTGGATACTTCTCCTTTAGGATACACGTTTGATGCTTTTATTCCATAAACTGCCGTCCTTCCTTCCACTACACGTTCGTTAACGTCGTTCTTTAACAAACTTTTCACAGATGATATATGAATGTATATAAAACGCTAGCGGAGCTGTAAAAGACAACCGCGCATCTCATTCCTGAGGAGGTGGGGGAAGAGAAAGGTGTCATCTGCATGGCAATTTTACTCGTGGAGGGAAAAAAAAGCACCCATCCAGTGTCGGAATGGATTCCAAGTTTTGGGCCGTAAATGTCACGTGATCGAGAGCCCCCTCGTCTGAAATGTTAGCATTACTATTTCCGCCTGGACGGAGCATGTGAGCACGATTGCGCCTCCTTCGTCTCCCTCCCTTCCTCCCTCCTTCCCACCTCCTCCTCGTCTTCCTCTTTCTCTCCCCGTCCTCCTTCAGCGTTCATCTTCCCAATGTACATTTACAGGTTATTCGGCGAACCAATCAATAATCTATCTTTCATTGGACACATTCTCGGGCGAAAGAAGAACGAGTTGAAAAGCAGCAGGTTCTCCTTTTGGAGTTGATGGCGGCGTGAGATTACTGCAAGGTAGCGGAAATTTCAGTTGACTTCACAAATGCTCGGCTGCCTCGCCAAGCGCAAGCGCCATAGCCCAGCCATTCATCTGACACCCCTTGAATCCCGGGTTCTTCCAGAATCATCCTATCTTCAGCAAGCAGAAGCAGCAGCGCTCACACACACGCACGCACAGCCTCGCTCTTTTTCTTCCTCCTCTCTCTCTCTCTCTCTTCTACCTTCAAAGTGGAAATAATATTTCTATATATGTGTGTATGCGTGTGAACATGGACATAGAAAGCGGTGGTCTCCTCCCTCTCTTGTTAAGCCATATGAGAATGCAAGAAAGGAGAAAATTGCCTTGTTTCATTTATATCGTTTGTGTCTGGAGGCTCCTTCCAGGTCAGCAAAAGCGAAGGGGAAATTATTATTTTCTTACTTTAATATTTCATGGAGGAGGGATTTCTTTATATGAAAAAAGATAAGGAAATAAAAGTAATAATATAAAAATTGGAGAGAACTAACCAGCTAGATATTGCTTATATTTTTGCTCGCTTTATAGTCACAGATATAATAAAAGAAACCTGTGTATATGTTACGCGCATATACTGAAACCGCGCAATTCACGAAATGTGCAATAAATTGTATAATGTGCAATTGTATAACACCCTTGAACAGTTCGTGAAACGTACAGAAATTTACACAATCTATGAAAGGTTCACAACGGCCTCTATTTATTTCCTGTATTGTATAGTTAAAGATGTTGCTTTTCCCCAGTGATATTCCCATAATTTCTTTCCATTAATCCCATTTACTGCTTTATGTAACTATTAATGTTGTATAATGCAGTGTGAGTACTTTCACCACCCTTGCACCTAGAAATTGGACACTGTCACCAGACTTTACTTTATGTGATTGTTTTCATGTGGGAGTATGTTTAATGCCTCCCCTTCCAAAAACTTTGAATGAATTACGGTATCGCATAACTGCAGCAGTGGCAGCCGTGACATCAGACAAGCTTGCTCAAGCATGGGATCTAAAACTTAATATACTTAGATGGTATTTAAAAATTTATCTCAATGCTCTATATTCATTTGTTAAAAAAAATATAGAACCTTGAAATTGGATGATTACTTTTTGGAACAGCCTGTATTTTGAGATGCGTTGACTGCCCCTTCTTAATTTTAAAATATATGGGAACAAAAAAGCTCAATAACAATGTAAGAAAATCCTCCGAAACTAAGGAGCTGAAGCTTGATAACATACACATGACCGATGAAAATGCATATAAAATTTATTTTTTTCAAATCGGTTCACCGGTTGTGTTCTAGGGTACAAATTCATTTCAGTCGTCTCTCCACAAGTCGGAGGGACGATTGTGATACGAGCTGCTTAAATTTGAGATTGAAAGTTTTTGCAAACTGATTATTAATTTAAACTGAAGACTTTTTGACTCCAAATTTTTTTTTAAACTGAAGAAAAAACTTTTAAACGTATTTAATGCTGTTTCCCGTTTATCCTCGCTTTTATCATTTAAATGGTAAGAACTTCTAAATTAAATTTCTGGAAATTCTTCGTTTTGTTTTTAAAACATTTATTTTATTATTTACTAGTAGACCGAAGTTATAAAAATACCAGAAAGGGAAAGGACAAATGGTTTTTTTCGAATATATGTTTTTTTTTTAGTATGATTAAAAATCTGAAATCCGCTTTCATTGAGAAACACGTTTATTTTTCTCTCTCGGAAAGCTAGGGGAAAAAAAAGAAAGGGTGGGAGAGTGGGGGGGGGGGAGAAATTAAGAAAAAATAAGTAAAGCTAGACTTAAATGGAAGAAAAGATATCACATATCAAAATATCCAGAGCCACTCAAGTCTGGAATCGATTTACCGATCTCAGATCTACAGATTTTCTTTTAATTGTTTATTATGGAGTAGCAATATATTTTTCTCACTGCTACAAATGTTGTTCATTTAGGGAGCGTTGTATTGGGTAGCAAATTTGCTCTTAGAAGTAACGATTGTTTCGAGCGTAACCAAGTGTGGCGTCAAAGATAAACAACGTTTTCAAGCCATCAGACAATATCAAAATGGCTGCCGATTGTATACTAAAATAATGAAAAATCATTAAAATATACGAAACTGGCCATTGTTGACCACCTGGGGGGGGGGGGGGGTAAGGTAGCCGACACGTGGTTTTTTGGGAAGGATTTCAATTGAGACTTTTTATAAAAATATTTGGGAAGATGAAGTGGTACCAAGTTTTTGAAGGCCTCTTTAATACTTGAAAAATGGAGAAGAGTGAGCCAAAGACCACGTGGTTTAGAGGGGGAGAGGTTTAAAGATTTTCCACATTGTAGCCACAGAGGGGCAGGGGAGGTAAAAAATGCTATTTTTTGGCCACGTGGTTTATGGACGATCCCTAAGTGCAAATAATAATTTTAAGTGTTTA
>JAHWFO010088925.1:565919-594556 GCA_023313115.1 Rhysida immarginata
TAACTAATTTGTAACTAAATTTGAAACTTCCGTATCAGATTTTTACGGCTTTAGAAATAATCATATCGATTGTTTCATTCTTCTATCGATCGGAAATACAGATTACGTAATGTTTGTATGTCCACAATGGCTTAATTGGTTAGATTGTCGGCAGGGTAAGCCAATGAACTCGAGTTGGATCCTAGGCTGTGGAAATTTCTTTCCTATTTTTTCATTTATTATTCTTATAATCTGAAGTATGGTCTAAAATCAATATCCTCACGGACCATTTCAGCTTATTCCTCAATTAAACTAATAAGTGCTTATGTTATCGTACTGCCAAATCATATCATTTTACGCTTGATCAGCTTATTGATAAGAGAATAGTTTGATACTAAATGTTTGAATAAAGAATGCAAAAAAATTTAATACAAAAATACAAAACTTTAATCAACACCTGCTGAAAATGGCAAAATAATTCTTCTCACCAAAATTGCAGAAGTAAATATATGTCATAAAAAATTTTTCTTTCCATTTTTCTTTGTCTTAAAAATCGTTAAGACAGAAATTTGCTCCTCGTTCTTCCCCTGCCTTTCTAACTTCCAAAGCTCATTGAAAATGCTCTTTAAAACAAACAGTGCCTTTAGTTGGCAGTTCCCTGGGAAGGAAATGAGAAAACATCTTGTAATGCTATTCAGTCCACTAATGAAATTTATAAGCTCGTTGTGGGCATCGGAAGTTCCGTTGCAGTCATTACAAGCAAACATTCTTTTATTGTTTTGTTTTTTTTTTGCTATGCCTTTTCCATTTACCGGTTCCTATAGCATCCTTTTCTATTTCATGAAAATTTCTTATTTTCTAAAACTGTTTCCAAAAATAATCTACACGAGAAAAACGGAAAATGCTTCATATAATTTGAATATTCTAAATGCTGTTAACAGAAACTCAGTTTTTTGAAGGGAAAACTGAAGACCTGACTCTTTACTGAAATCATGGTTATTAGAAGTTAGAAGTTGATCACTCTATTGTTAAAAACATAATTTGGGAAAACTGCTCTCATTAAATGGCTTCGCCGTCAAAGTAGTCCATTGGCCACCAAAAATATACAAAATTATTTTTAAAAGAGATCTTCGTCAGTGCACATTTCCCCTGATTCTTACTATATATTTTTAAGTATTTTTTAAAATGCTTTTTGGGTGTTGTAGTAACTGGATATACCGGGTGTTTCAAAAATGACCGATATATTTGAAAAATCAATAAAAACTAAACGGGCAGCGATAGAAATACACCGAGTGTTGCAATATGCTTGGGACAACAGTAAATTCTCAGGCAGACAAACTTTCGAAATTAGTTACAATGTTCCACAACAGATGGCTCTGCAGTCTGGAAAAATCTAAACTACGATATTTTCCACATATCCACCATGCGCAGCGTTCCCAGTCCGTTGAAATTTTTCAAACAGATCCTTTATTGTATCGCTTTTCGGTCCTTTGGTTACATTAAACTTCTGCTGAAAACTTCGTCTTGTTGCAACAACACTGTGTTCTAGGCGGTGGGATTCCAACACCAGAAAAATCCTCTGTTCTAAGGAACAAACATTTTTTTACAGCAAACTTGCAATCTGTGAACAGCACACGGTTACAGCAGAAAGACGACTTACAGAATGGCGAACTCACAGACTGCGTTTTCTTCTATATCTTTCAAATCGCCTGCAGCTCCATCTGTTGTTGAAAATTGTAAATACTAATTTCGAAAGTTTGTCTGCCTGAAAATTTACTGTTGTCCCAAGCATATTGCAACAAACGGTGTATTTCTATCGCTGCCCGTTTTATTGATTTTTCAAATATACCGGTCATTTTTGAAACACCCGATATTATAAAGCAAAGATAAAAGAGATTTCGTCAAAGTTTCTTCTAATGAAGAAAGACTTGAAAATGACTTGGTGATTGCAGCTCTGTATGTGAAGCTACCTCCTCACTTTGTTAGTCACAAACGGAATTACGAAGATGTAGATAGAGCTCTGCAGTCATTTTCGTAACCTTCTTCTTACATGTGATAATCCTCTTTAATATCCCTCTGTCACCGAAAAGATAAAGATGTTATAATAAATCGTCTGTCGAAATGCAAATCATATACTCATGTAGTCTGACGAGCCGACCTTCCCACAGCTCCCCACTATCAGAAGGCGTTTATATGGAGACCTCTTAGAGAAACTGACAGTTCAGACTGGCTATCAACGGTGAAAAAAGGTGGATCTTCCTTCACGATTTGGGCAGTGTCCTGCAAACACAATCCAAGGTTCAGCTTGAAAAAAAGAAGAGGGAGGGATTTTAACAATCAAAGGGATTTTAACAAATTTTCGGAAACCATATCCGCCTTATGACCTAGGTCTTGTTTTTCGCCAGAATTCAACATTTTCCATGTTGACAATGCTCTCATCCACACAGTCGGCAATATGGAAGACTGAGGTTAAATATCTTTTCTGATCAGTTCAGTCACCAGATCTCAATATTATTCAGCTACACTTCTTAAAAATAGAGAGAGAGGAATCGATACCAGTTCCTGCATCTTTCAAGGAACTTGAAGAGCTTCTACAGCATAATGCTTCGAGAATAAATTTTTATATTGATTGTAAAATGTAAGCTTCTCATGAAGTTTTAGCCTTGTTCTATCTACCTCGTATAACACACATAAACAAAAAAAAACTTTTTGTGGATATCTTGGTATCCAACAGGTGTTCTTAGGTAATTAAAACAATACGCAAACCGTTTCTCTCTATCACCTCTCGTTTTTTAGATATTTGATATGAATGGTTTATATAAGTCTACCATTGTATGAAGGCAATAAACTGACAGACAGAATTTTAACTGGAAAATTTATTGTACCAATGAGTTCTAATTAATCTGACATATGACATACATGGTGTTAGAACAATATTAGCTTAATTTAAGATATATTTGGTTTAAATTTTTTAACTGAAGACTTACGTTTGTGCTGAACATTTGGTAAGTCACGCTGGCGATATCTTCAAAACCTGAGGTGATAGAGTCAAACAGTTTTCAGATTTGAAATCAGCATAACAAACTACAATAGAAAAAGTTAACATCATGTCAGATATCTACAGCTTGTTTATGAGTGTAATCTTTATAACTCGCACATAAGAAGGTTAGTGAGTCGGGTTCCTTTAGACTTAGGAAGTATACAATTTAGATCGAGCTGGGAAAATGTTTTTCAAAACTCATTTGTGATCGAGTGTATGAAAATTTTTAATATGAAAAAATATGAAATTTTATTCTTTATGGTAAGTGGATCAATATCTAATGGGTTGGAGAAGAAGCAATTTAACCTGAATCCATCCATATTTCAAAATTTTTCACATCTAAACGGCTCAATAAAGGAAATTAAATTTAACGCATTCCCTTATGAAGAAAACTCGAGATTTGGAGTTGGGGATTTTTGAATATTACTGCTACGTAGTGGTAATTTTCTAATTTCCTGCTTCAAAGTCATCTCAAGGTCTCTTATAAAGACAACGCTGCCAATGAAAATGAAAAATAGAATTAACATTATAAAAATTGAAGAATAAATAAAAGCCAAGAAAACCGTTAGTTAAGCATCCTTTAATTTAGAAAGAGGAGTTTTATTTCTTACTAGCAAGCCAACTAAAACCAGAAAATGATTTGGGTAAATGAGAACACGATATAGCTGGAACACGGTTAATCAGTACACATGCAACTCATTGCAACTCTTAATGAATACGCATAGGGCTATTCAATTTCCAAGTAATAAAACAGCAGCAGAAAGTATAGGCAGACGGGCAGAGGAAACTGGGAAACAAAAGCGGCATCGGATGAATAACCAAAACGAATGGCTTTATATTGCTTTTACAATGACGATTTTACACATTGTACTGTTGAAATTATTTATATGTATAACATGAGTAGCAGAAGAATGGAGCTACTTATTGGTTTCACAATGTCGTCTGTCCGTCCGTCCCCTTCATAATTTCCGCATTTTTTTGAGGTAGAAGGTTGAAATTCAGAAAGTAGCTTACCACGGGCATGTGCACCTTCACTGTTTAGTTTGATTTAGATTAGCCCACTGGGGTCAGGAGTTTCGGGGGTAGAAATTAGAGGGGATCAAAATGTCTACGTGTCTTTATGCATATAAAGGAGTGAAATTCGGTAGGCAGATTCCTCTAAGCAAGATCTCCATTACTATGACGTTTGGGCCAAATTGTCCCAATGGGATTGGAGTTGTGGGGGTGGCAGTTACTTGGTTTTTAGAACTATGGCAACATATGGCATGTCATATATCATTCGATCGGAATGATGAGAAATGAAAGAAGATAAAGGTCATTTACACTTTCTAAATACTACGTTCGAGAAAATCACTTTTTCGATTTAAAAAATTGGGGAGGGGGGTTAAAAAGTGAGATTTAATGGGTAAAAATAGATGATCTCAGGGCTTCCGCTACTTTCCTATACTTTCCTCCGGAGGATTAATTTCTTGTTAGATTTTAATTTCAAGCACGGTCTAGAATACAATGGCCCGAAACCTCCATTGTTAATCCACCAATCACGTATGAGGCATTTTTTTAAATAGCTTCTTTAAAAAAATAAAATTGAAGGGCTAGAATGTCCAAACTTTTCAAATTTTCCGCATTTACTTTTATAATTTTATTCTTATGTTGAGCCAGAGCTAACTAGCGTCCTTGAAGCACCGCAAAATTTGCCAGGCCATAAATACCTAAGTCCACTTTACTTGCAGATTCTAAAATTAAATCGACCTTAACGGATGCGGAGTTTGAAAAGTATGTACAGGGTGTTGCAAATATATACAGAGGAGTACTGCTGGGTAGCCTATCCGCTCGACTGCAGGCACTGGCTCGACATAAAATGATAATTGGGAAATTTTATTTTGTTAAACAGGAGGGAGTTGATGTCGCCGACCTGCAGAACAATATCCGCCAGGCGATAGCAACAATCAAGGTGGAAGTTTCTTTGAACATTTATTGTAATAAACTTGACAAAGGTGTGACACGCTATTTTTCATTATTCTCCCCCACTTCCTCCAGTTTAACAAAATCAAATTTCCCAATTATCATTTTATATCGAGCGGATAGGCTACCCAGCAGTACTGCCCTGTATATATTTGCAACACCCTGTACATGTAAGTAAGTAAGGAAATGGCTGTAAGTGTGCAACAGAAAGTATATTATTTGGTATGCAATATTTGAGTGTTATTGTACACACGTTTATAAAACAAGGATCCTGCTCCCTGAAGATCAGCCCATATAATGGTCTCCCGACTCCCCAGACCTGATCTTGCCAGAATTCTTTCTGGACCAGTAAGTTGGGATTCTTCTTTAAAGACCGTAGCCGTTCAAAGCATCATGTTGAGATGCTAAAAACATTTGTAGACACCACTGTATAGTGGGATAGCCCAGTATTTCTAAAGTGAAATAATTAAACACTATGAACTTCATTTTAACTTCTGAAAATTTCTTGAATACAGTATCACAATGCCAGTGCTAAGCTTATGCTATAGTGAACACAAAGGGGTTACCTGTGTACCTCTTTAACTTCATTTTGAATAAATAAAATATTCAAAAAATTATTAGATGATTGAATATCTGTGAATTTAGCAGAAAAGTTTGTTGTTTTTTTTTACGTAAAGGTTTTACTTGTATAAGAGGAGACGTTATTTTAGTTTACGTTATATATGTAGATCTGTTAAGAGGTGAAATGGAAGATTGGAAGATTGGATCGAGAACGACAAAGTAGCGGAAATGTACCTTAAAAAGGGAGTTGAATTGTTTGAAGAAAATATAATTTAATTACATTCATGTTAAATTAAAAACAAGCCCGTGATCTAGTGCTATTTCTCCCGAAAGGTTAATTCCTTTTTTAAGGGGAGGGGGGAGGGTGAGATTATTAGCCCGCTCCTCTGTTTGTTGATATTGTTTTTGATCTTTAGCCAATCTGAAAACGGCGGAAAAATTTGCCGCCGCCCGTGATGAATGTAAGGCGGCGTAATAAGAGCAGCAACCGTTTCTCACCCGCTATGCAAATGGGGAGTGGAAAGGCTTTTCGCCAGCAGTTCAAATGTTATTTCCTTTTTGTCACTTATTAAGGCTTGGCGTCACCGTCGTCGTCGTCGTCGTCGGTGTGTATGTTTCTTGCAGCCCAGTCGCCGTGTTGTTTGCAACGAGGGAAGGAAAGAATTACGCATTCTCCGTCTCCTCGACAATCAGCCAAAGTAAACAGCGGCACAAGGAGGGTCTTGAATTGCAGCCCCCATCTAATCCAGCCCCTCTGCTCCCAAATTCTTCCAACACCCCCCTCCCCCACCTCGTTTTTTTTTCTCTATCCGCTACCCACCTCCCATCCTCATTTCGATACGACTTAGACCTCGACACTCTCTCTCCCACGACGACGCCTTCTTCTTTTTCCTTTCCTTTTCCTCTCAAACACTCGCTGACATCAGGCGCACAAATGCCGAAAGAAAATTTAACATGATGCAAATATCTCGCCCTTATCACAACTTTGCCTGTTCTGGAGGAGGGAAAAAGATTTTTTTTTTATTTTTTCCCCAGCATCTTGTCTTTAGGAGAAGGGATTTTGCACACGTACATCTTTTTGCATGCTTGTGAAAACGACACGCTTGTCCCACCTGCTTCTTCCGTTGTCGTGACGGATTTAAGCACACTGTAACCGGGCAATCGATGATTGTAGCAGCCTTTAGCTTTCTTTAATTTCTACGTGTTAGTACACCTAATGCTTACAGGAGGGGTACTGTTAAGCAAGGGAAGAAATTGATTCAAAATTTTTGCCGGAAATAACATGTTTTAGGGATCCTGCGGCTCAGCTGATTTTTGAAGCGTTGTGCGCTCCAGTGGGCATGAAGGATCAGGTGCACGGTGTGATCGGTTTGAAAATGCCTCAACGAAGAAAGACGAAATAATTTTTTTTTCCAGGAAGAAATTTTAAGCCGAACTGGTGAAACCTGAAACAAACGTGAAACATTGAATACCGTTACTTTCTGGGAAAAGATGTTATATTAAATCTAAATTGAGAAAATGAAACGCTTCATGGAATAAGACTATAATAAATAAGATATGGGTCTAGATATAGCAATAATGGAAAATTTAATAAGAGCCTACGCGTTTCGACGTTACGTCATCATCACGGGCAAAGTAATCAAGTGATACAAGAGCACATGGCCATTGTTCACACACATGGTACAACGTTAGCCAATCAGAATCCTGCAGAGGCTCTCTCTCCGTCCGGCCAACACAAAAGGTGAAAAAGTATACAAACTTTACATTCAAAACAAAATAAAATTAATTAAAAATTTAAATATAAATAAACAATAACAATAACAATAATAATAATAATAATAATAATAATAATAGTAATAGTAATAATAATGAAAGAATAAAGTTAATATAACAGGGTTCGCGCTTACTCGCAATTTATGCGTCAAATGGGCATTTTTGCTAAAAATTGACTCGTGAATTTTTGATCCGCGAGTCAAAATTGACTTGTTAAATTTTGAATATCATCGGCCCATATCCTTCTCACCACGTTTTAGCAGCACTTCATTTTGTCATAAGCGATTTTGTTTAAATTTCTAATTAACTATAGCAGCAACTATAGAGATTGTGAATGCAAGTAAAAATATAGAATTTAAAAAGCATTTAAAATTTGACTCGCGTTTTCTGAAATTTGACTTGCATTTTCTGAAATTTGACTCGCATTTTCTGAAATTTGACTCGCAGTTTTCAGGCTTGGGAGTCAAATTGACTCGTAGATTTTTTGTCCTAGCGCGAACCCTGTAATATATAACCACAGTCAATCTGGATAACACTGGCCACCAAGCCAAACCCGAACCATCCTCCCCAAGATAAAGAGGAGAAAACTCACCCACCCTCCATCACAGTGGGACGAAAAACACTGCTCTAATTTAAGATTTTCAACGGGGAAGGGGTGCCATAGGGGAGAGAAGGGACCATCTTTTTTCCCCTCCCCTCCCTTTCAGCGCACACATGGGTGGGAGTCACCGGCTGGTCAATGTCATTCCCAATAACTGTGATAAGATTACAGAATAAGATCTTGAGCAAGATACAAAAACTGGAAATGTATATATGAAAAATCATGGCACGCGATCACAAACAGTTAATTAAATGAAATCTTTGACAATATTGAGGATATAATGGATATCAAAATTGACTTGTATCACGTGTGAATTAGGTGGGAATGCAAACAACACTAAATTGTGAAATAAAAATAAATATTTATTCGAAATAACCTCCTTGGTTAGATAAATACTGACCATTTGTCAGACATAAGGCTTAGGACACATAAATCAAATAATTTGAACATAACAGGATCCAAGTTTGCCCGCATAACATTAAGAGCCAGCGCAGTGGATAAAACGTGGAGGATCCCACTCGCTCCTACACGCCCAACGTCCGTCCGTCCAAAGGTAAAGTCAGGTAAGTCTTTCCTTACGTCGAATCCGGAAGAACCGTGCTGATGACGCCGAGTCGGCGTCTCTAATAAAAGGAAAATCCAGCCTATTCCGCTCCGGCAGAATGCTGTCCCTCGGTGGCGAGAACGACCTCGCTAAACAGCTTGCAAGAAGAAGAATATAAATAAAGAAAATAGATTAGCAATAAGCAATTAACTCTTTATCTTGGCCGATATAAAATCAATCAAATTTAAACAACAGGCAACAATAAGAATACATTTAGCAATATTTCAATAACGCAATACGACGTGGGTAGACAGATTCCCACATAAATTAACTCACGTAGCGGAGCCACAATAAGCAATTAATGCCCCGTTCCAATATTACTTAATAACGTATCGAGATAAAAGAACGCAGAAATCCGACTCCAGCTCCTTGCGGAATTAACTCTCACGTCGAACGATAAAGGATTGCTTCCCCGACGCAGGCAATATAATGCCTAGTCCTTCCTGCAGATACATATGCACCCCTCCAGGGAAAATGCCTGTTACCGGCACATCCTCCAGCACAAGCTGTGCCTCGACGAATAAATGTCGCAGTTGTTCGTTATTGAACATCCAAAGCACTGCTAGACAATTAAACCGACTAGCCGTAATTTGCTTCGGAACCCCAAGCGTAATGCTAAAAATAGATAATCCTCTATTACCTTGGTGGTGCCGGTTTTGATAAGGGAGCACGTTGGAGACCGTTGCCACGTTGCCAGCCGGCTCCGAAGAATAGACGACGGACTTCTTTCCAACTACGCAGCCCGCCTTCGGAACATTAATTTCCACCGTTCCTGCCTCGGAAGCTGCACCCGCCGTCTTCTTCAATGACTGCCTCAAAGTCCCGGTCCGGTTTACCGACTTATCGAGTCGCTCGCACATGAAGCCGTCGCGACTACCTGCCAACTGCCACGAGTCTCTCCTCCTCTCTTTCTCCAATCTTTTCTTTTTACTCTTCCTCTTCACTCCCCCTCTTCTCTTCTTTACATCGACTCTTCCTTCCTCCCCGCTCATGCTCCTCTCATTCTTTTCTCGCGGGGGTGGACACGAACTCGAGCCGTAATTTTTATTCCAGAAAATTCTTGTTCCGAAACCTCGAGTCCGTGCCTCCCCTCCCCCGACGTCATCTGACGCTCTTCTCCTCGAGAAATCACCTGACAACTTGATTATTGAGGAGAGTTTGTGGTGATTGCCGCTTTCTTTTAAATATTTCCACTGCTTCTAAGAAGCTGATTTTACCCGGGTTTCGAGATGTCTGTAAAATGTTCATAATTTCACTGATGGTGCCAAACTGGTGTCCTGTGTCCCGCAGATGAGCTGCGAAGGTAGTTCATTTATAATAAGTTCAGCAATGCATTCATGCTATGCAGTGGTGCTCACAATTACTCTGGCCTTTGACAATGAATAGGACCTGAACCCTTAACAGAAATATCTATGTCCTACATGATTTCATCCTCACACCTATTCCTTTAAGAAGAGTCTTAAATAAATTAATTTATCGCAGTAACAGGCGGTAAATGGGAGTTTACACTGATGATTAGAGCTAGGATTTTAAGGTGTTTCTAAGAATTTAAGCTTTGTGATGACTCAAAATGTCAAAAAACACTTTAGACCTCACTAAATAACAGCGATCTCTTAAAAACAATTCTATAGTCAACATTTCCTATCTTGATCATGAAAATCCTCCTTTCTCCACTTTTTCCAAATTTTTTCTGGAAAATAAGTTGTGCTGCCCAGAAAGAGCTATTGAAATGTTAACATAATTCCAGGAATAAGCTGTTACGCTATGAAAAATGGGAGGGTGAATTCACAGTAAGAATTGATAGAAAAGTGCATCAAATATAAATAATCCCTTTATTCAAGTTAAGAATAGTGTTCGTTCTAAAAAATCGCTGTCACCAAGCTATCTTGGATCAATTACCGCCTTTATCAATCGACATATTTGGGACATAGTCAAGTTAGATCTCTATCCCAATATACGCGTATCCATATTGACTTCCATGAAGCTATCAAGCAGCTCAATCGGCGGAGAAGGCCCCCGACTCTCAAGTCGACTATCATCCTTCCCTAAATCATCGGGTTTAGAGTAAGGATGATTCCCGATTTGCGAGTCGGAGGGTCTGCTCTGTCGATTGAGCTGTTTGGTGGCTTCATGGAAATCCATATGGATATATTGTAACAGTTTGGCGGTTCATGTCCGCGATAGCTCAATTGATAAGAACAGTACCAACTATAGGTATGGTCCCTAGTTTGAGTCCAGGTCGCGAAGTATTTCCTTTCCATTTCTCTTTGTTATTGGACCAATTAGAAATTTAGTCTACCAGAGGATCAGCCTACTAAAGCTTTGCTTGGTCTTCTGCGAGTTTCGAACCCGTGACTCCTTGGTTTCGAGAGAGACAAGACTAAGAGCTTGAAAGCATAGAAATGCGTAACATCATAAAATATAACTCTTTCGATTAGCCATGGTTAGGTAGATTTTGTTAAGTATTCCTTAGCTATAGTGTTTGTATTTTTGTTCTTTTTATACATCAGTTTTTATGTTTACTTAGCTATTAAAAAGATAACATTTTGTTTTGCTTCCTTATTAATACTAAAACGATGTCAAGCTTTCGCATTAGTATTTTTAATTGTATTTTTTTCCATGTTTTCTACCACCTTTTCAGCCTTATAGCCCCAACCTTTTCACTTACCTTATTTAACAATATTTTTCCACCTTAAACCCGAGCCCTACTGAAGTCAAAATTAGAATAGCATTGCTTATTGAATTCAAACTATGTCGCAATGCCGAGTGTATGGACAGAATGCTTTGTCAACATGAAAAGGCTCCGTTTAGGTTTACGAAATGAAGATGAATCCTTCGAAGATAACCGCCGCACTGGACGACCGCCTGCTGTTGATGAAAATGCGCTGAAGGCAGGCACTCAATGAAGCTAATTACGCCAAACCCGCCATGAATTAGCCAGACAAAGTTCTGTGACAGAAGAAACTGTGCATAGCCATCTTCGCATACGAGGAAACGTCAAAAATTAGATAAATGGGCCCCACCCCCTATGCTCAGTCAGCAGCGAATAAAGTGCAACGCCTGAACACTTGCTCTTCCTTGCTCCAACGTCATCAGAGAGAGTCACCGTTGGACCGAATCATTACATACGATACAACATTGGTCCTCTATACATATTCATCACCACGAGAATCCTAGAAAGACCCCAAATCAAGACCTGCACTAAAAGAAAATGTTGTTGACTGTTTTCTGGACAGCAGTAGGAGTCTTAGACAAGGTCACCCATTACATCACATGTGTACTCTGATATGCTCCAAAGAGCTCATCAAAAAATTGCATTGATAAATCGCTAAGGCCTCCTACTGCTACAGGACAATGGAAGACCGCACACAGCTTTACAGACAAGTTCAAAGTTTATTCACCTTAGATGGGATGCTCTGTACTTACCTAACATCACAGATTATCACCTGATTAGATCATTGGATAATCAAAGGAGCTTAGAAATCGTCAAGCCCTGGAAATAGGATTTCAAAATTGTTTCACCTCCAAATCCAAAAATATCTATATTTGACATGGGATTTATACATAATCCCCCCCGTACGAAACGTGTTATTGATTGTGAGGGGGATTGTTTTGATGAATAAGTTTGATAACGTGATATTGCAAGTAGGCTACAGTATATGAAAGAGATGAATGGAGAAATTTTAGATAATAGAATTACTGAAACTTTTATGTGAATGAAATCTCTCCAAAACAATGTTACCTGTCCCAATCTACTTTTCCATGATGTCTAAGGTAACATCAACAGATTCTGGGTTCCAACGTCGTTTGCACGTAAGATTTGTATCATTCTGAAAACATTCCATTAAATTGTAAATGAGATCATTGTCAATTCGAAATCTCAAAGAGCAACAACAGTGAAACCTCGAGAATGTTTCACTCTAAGAGAATGACAGAGGTCGTCGAGACGGAACTCTGTAAACACGGGTACAAGTCTTATGGTACGGCGAATTCCAATACACACTTGCAATCACATGGTCGGATTTGGATCTGGTGGAAGCCTGGAAACGGCTTCAAAAAACGTATGGAATATTCCATAAATTATAAATTTTATGAGCCTTTTGCAATGTAAGACATTTCGTGCACCACCAGGTATCAGTAATTAATAAGTTGAGAGTAAATTAGATTTAATTAAGAAAATCCATGCCCAGGCGGGATTCGAGTTCGCGACCAAACGTAAACTGAAAAGCCTATGTGTCAGCCCTTGTGGCCATCTGGCCATATCCTTATCTAATTGACAGGCTTTTTATAAAGAACTATAAACCATTTTCTAGAATTTAAATGGGGGTCAATGCTAATGTGAGAGAATGTTATAAGGCTAATTCATAACGTGCTTATTTTCATGTTAAATAAATTTAACCAATCAGAATGTGCAAAATAAGACGTCAAGATTTGAAATTGCGAAGGCACATCCCGCAATTCCTCTTCTGCACGAACCACCTGTTAGATGTACTATTGTGGAAAGAAAAAGAAACACGGCGACTCAATAAGGAGCTTTCTTGTGTTTCTTTCTCGTAAGTTTAATGGTGAAGAGGTCGAGAGGGGAAGCTAAAAGAAAAATGCCGAAAAGTTTCTTTTTTATCTATTTCTCTCCCTGTCTCTGAGGAGAAGTTAAGTCTTCTCATCCGAAGTGGTGACACATCTCATCTCGGCTGGGCCGTGTTTTCTGTCTCGCTTGTCAGATTCCTCACTTTGGAAATTAAAGAATTTCCTTTTATTTCTCCCATTTGATACATTTCATCCTCCAAGGAAAGCCTTTTAGGAAGCCAAATCCGAGATTAGAGCGCTGATTCTTTGCCTCGAAACTGTCACGAAATAAACGAGTAAAAATCTCTTCCTTGTTTTCTTGATCGTGTCCACCTGAATTATTTATAACGGTATTTTTTAACAAAAAATAGAGAACCTCCACGTCTTCTAAAGGACAGATGAAGAACAGCTTTTATCAAACGTCCCTTAACTTTACTAGACTTGACGCTCCATTCTTAAGAAGCGTTGTTTATCGTGACAGCATCTCTATAATATATAAGGCCACTTATAACGCTGAGAATGTGTTTTATAAACATGCGCTTAGAGTCACTTGACAGTTTGTTAACCTGAATTGTTAGAGAAGTGTTACACTCAGTCACAATATCTTGTTGAAATTCCATTGACTGCCTGTCATGATTAGTCGAAAATCAGGGAATATGCTTTGTAACATTAACAGACAGCCTTCTGAATTGATGCGTCCAGTGAGAAGCTTAACATCACAATTTTTCTGGAAACCAATTGCTCCCCGCATCGTTACAGATCCACCACTCAGTTGTCTTCTTGGCAGGACTTGTGTTTCCTTTCGCAAATCAAGAAAATAATATGAGAAGCCATCCGGTCGGTGAAGGTGACATTCTTCCATTTTGAAGTCCAGTTTATGTACTCTCTAGCAAATAGAAGTTTGTGTTCTTGATGACGCTTGGTTAGCGGTGGCTTCCGTAAAAGATAGGGACATTCTTGGATTACACGTTGAACATTTCGTAGATGCGTGTTGATCTGAAGATCATCTCGAATTTGTCGTGCTATTCCACCAGAATTAGATGCAGCTCTGAGAATGCGCGAGTCGTCCAGAACCTTTTAAATTGCATATTCTTCAGGATTTCTCAAGTTATTGGAAATAATCTTTGGACTTCTTTTTAATCGACGTCCAATCTAGCGAATCGAGATGTTTTCTTGTTTGAGGGCATCAATCTGATCTCTTTCGTATTCTGATAATACAGAACTACGTCCCACGTTACTTGAATTGTTAGGCTATTCACTTGAATACTACAATTATCACAAGTCAATGAATGTTTCTAAATAAAAAAAAAGTTCTCACTTCTCCATTGTACGCCGGGCTTTCGAATATAATCAAAAGCAATTAACATTATTTATTGTCTACTCGGATCGGTGCAGCAAGTTGTGCCTGACGCGAACTGTTGTACCGTTGTAACAAACTGGAGCTACGAAAGAAAAGCCCTTTTTACTAACTGGTGCTAATTTTTTGTCACTTTAAAAGAGTTTTGCACGACGGAATTGCTTTTTTATGATGTAAATAATAAAATATTTGATTTTCTTAATACTGAGAGCGTTCCCAATGCTGTGTTGCGCCACCCTCAACAGCTATAACAGCACGAATTCGCCGTGGCATGTATTCAATTAGCCGCTGGAAGCATTGTTCCATGATGTTTGTCCGTACGGATGCAACAGCTGCTCCCAGTTTATGCTTATCCCAAATCTGTTTGACTGGGTTCAAATCCGCGGACTGTGGTGGCCAGAGGAGTAAGTTGAATTCATTCTCGTGCTCCTGGAACCATTCTATGACGATACGAACCTTGTGACACCGAACATTGTCCTGCTGGAAGTATCCTTCCGAAGGGGAAACACAATAGCCATGAAGGGATGAACATGGTCGGCAACAATGTTCAGATAGCCCTGATCATTAAGGCGTTGTTCTACAGCTATCAATGATCAAGAGTATGGCAGGAAAACATTCCCCAGACCCTTACTAAGCCTCCACCAGCCTGAACAGTGGAAACCAGACAGGAGGGGCCCATCGCTTCGTAATTATTTGTAATTTACAAACAGCCACAGTGCTCAATGTGACGACCAATGACACCATAACACAATTGGGCACGCAAATTAACTGATGCCATTGCATTGGTAATTTTTGGTAATTTCTTGATTTGAATGTTGAACATTCAAATGTCGTTTGTGAAATGCATAGGGAGGTAACTAATAAATTCAACATGTGGTTGCTGGTGATCCGTTCATCGGATTTTGGAATTTTTTTTGTTTTGTTCGGAATTCCATGCTGAACAAGTCATCAATTAAAATTTTTCGTGTATCTGTTACGGTTTTTATGATAGGATTTGAAAGTGTCCTAATTTGCATATTTGGAATGATGAAAAGTGCACCATGGGATACGTCACCCACAACTTCCTCTTCATGGGATTCATCAAAATTGACATATGTGCTTCGGTTACGAAGGGGCGGGGGGCTCATTTTTGTATCCACCCTGTATATAAACAGTATGAATGTTCACCTTTTGCATCAGTCACAGTCTGCACACGTCTAAGAAGACTCTCCACCAGGAGTCTGATCTCAGAGATGTTCACCTCAAATGAGGCATGGGGGTCTTTGGATAGATGGTCGCAGGAATTGCCTTCCAGGCATTCATGAGAGATGCAGTGAGTCCGGCTACGGAAGATGAACGATATGGATGGGCATGTAATCTGCGTTCTAATTCGTCCCAGAGATATTCAATAGGACTTAGATCGGATCTCTCTGAAGTCTACATGCCTATATGAAGCCAATATGAAGTCAATATACCTTCATATCAGCGTAAGGAGAAGTTGATACTGGTGTCCGGTCCAAAGATAAAAATTTGGAGAAAACCACTTATCGTTTTGTTTATTTTTGAGAGCAAATGTAATTCAACTCATTCTATCGAGGATATCTTTTTGAAGTCACGATATTTGCTTGGGCTTTTTATAAGCCTAGCTCTATACATCTGACTAATAAATTATGCAAAAGACATTTTGGTACTGCTTATTTAGTAAACATGCTCATATTTCATCAAATATTTAATATTTTTATATCCTGATTCAGGATGTTGTCTTTACCGTGGTTTGTCAAGTTTCTGAAAATGGCATTGCATTGGGTTGAAAACCTTGCATGTTATAAACAAAAAATTACGAAAAAATTTCGATGAAACGTTTTTGAAACGTTCAGTGTTTGAAACGTCCATTTTTTATCAGCGAGGATCGGCAAGCCACTATTTTCGGGATATGGATATCGATCGTTTATGCCAGTGCTTCTCAACCTTTATTTTTCTGTTTATGAAAATTTTAGCGGACATCTGTAGTCCTCTCACGGCACCTCTGGTTGAAAATCGCTGGTTTACAACTGTTTGGTTAGGTGTAAAACCTAATGACTCCCAACACAAAGCCCCATTATAACAAGCGCTGTCATAAGGAAACTAAAGTTTTTGCCTACAGGGCAGAAAGCGCCACAAATGTCAACATCACAATTTGGCTCAGAGATTTTTAAAAAAATATTATTCTTACTTAAAAAGACCCACCTAGAATATTTTTTAAAGAAATACTGGGGACATTGGCACTCTTAGTTTCTCGTGTCTCCCTAATTTTCCCTCCTCTTACTGTCAAGTAATAAGACCTGAGAATCATAAAACAAGAACATCTGGTCGGAAAATGAGAGGAAGAGAAAGAGAGTCGAGAGGGCCACAGAAGTGGAAGAGTAGTTTAAGTAAAAATGAAAAGAAAAAAAGAAAGAGAAGAAAAGAAAAAGAGTTTAGAGGAGATTTACAACGTCCAGGATGGTATTTAAGAAAAGAGTGAGAAATGCAGACGGAAAAAGCAAGGGAGCAAATTTTCTCCGTTTGGACCGCAATGCTCAACCACAGGCTTAATTAAAAGGTGAAACGTATAATCTGCGACGAAAGTCAGAGTGGTTTTGAAAGGGGGCCCCGGCGAAGCAATGCAAGGAGCGAATCGATAAAAGCCTTCTCCCCACCCCGCTCAGCACATACCTACCCCACCTACACACCCTTTTGTCTGTGTTACTAGGAGGGAGATTAAACGCCACCTGTAATCAATCGGTAGCCAGTTTTCTTTTCAAAATGCATTGTCCTCCCGTTTACGAGCGTCGGCTCTTTGTGCAACCGAAGTCATCCGCCCAAAGTGATTCGGGGCTGATTGCGACGACGCGATTCTTCAAAGGACCGACATCGATGGCTATTCGGAAGTCCTTCGCAAATATTAATAATGTATACATTTCAAAATTAGTATTCGTCATCTATCGTAACAGTTAATGTCTTTTGGAAGGAGACAGACAAAACTTTAATAGAAACAAGTTTATGAAGGCCGTAGGGGAAGGAACGTGTTACTTTCACTTTGATTTAATTTACACACAATGACCAACGAATCTTGCGAGAAACATGTAAATTTGTTTTAATCCGTCTATGCAAAATGGGTTGAAGTCTTGTGATCAAGCGTGTACTTATTTAAGTAAAAGTTGGGTGAGCCTAATCGTAAAACTTGATCAGCATAGGGAAAAAAGGACCCGTCTGACTTCGAAAATTGACTTATTGTTAGTTCTCGTTTAGCTAGATTCACGAAAAGTACGATATCTCGCATATTCAATCATTGTAAAAAGGGTCTAAAAGGGTTAATTGTGGCTCAAAGACTTGCAATCAACCGTTGTCTTTTAAAGAAGACATCTATTGTGTAACAACTGATAAATGATTTTAACCAAGGCTATTCCCGACCTTTATCTGGAAAAACCATGCGCCGAGAATAAGGAAGAATTTATAGTATTTCTCACAGAAAACACCAGATGGCGGATTATACTATGGACCCTAAGGCAGTCATTTTTAATGTTAACTTATGGGGGAAACGGCAAATTTATTTGAATTTTTTAAATTACGAAAAAAAACATTCGGTTTTTAAAGATTTATAGAAATTCAATACCAAACGAAAACTGTTAAAAAATTTGCTTAAATGTCAGATGGATTTTCTTAGGAAAATTCGCATAAGAAATTACATCTTGCTCAGTTCCATAATCCAATGATTCCAAACGAAAAGCAATAACTGTTACAAATTTAACAATTTAACAATCTAATCTGTTAATTTTTTTATTATTTATTTATTTATTTATTTATTAAATAGGTTACAGTATATCCATCCACTGCGAGTATGGCCAAACGGCCGATGAGGTAGGTCCCTGGGTTGGTAACAGAAGCAAAGGTTATAATAAATATATGAATAAAATTTAAACAAGATATAATACATAATATATAGAACTAGGGTAAGTGTTAATTTATGCTATTTGTTAATACAAAGGTCTTTAATCTAGATTTAAAGATGGTGATGTTCGACGAGGTGCGAGTTTCAGGGCTAAGGTAGATCTTAATCTTACACCTGCAATGGAGACGCTTCTAAATTGGTAATTACGTCTAACCAAAGGAATCTTAAGGAATTCGCCTGATGCATAGCATAAGAGTGACACTCATTTTGACTGGAAAGAGATAGAGGAAATGAAATTAACAAGTGATTGTTAATCACATAATATATAAACATTGCCAGATTTATGCTATAGAGTTGATATACGGAGACAATACCAACCGCGTTGAATAAACGATAAATCGGTGCAGGTTTCCGGAGTTTTAATAAGCTTCTCATAAATCTTTTTGGATACGAAATAAGAGCAATACGTTAGTATTTGAAGAGGATCCCCAGAACTGTGTACCGTGGCAAAGTGACGAGCGAATTAGTACAAAGTAAAGTACTAGAAAAATTTTAGGGAGTAAGTAATGAAGACGGAAAACAGTCCAAGCCTTTGATTTAGCGAAGAGACTAAAAAATTGATATGTATATCCCAGGAGAGATTGGAGATAGATAGATGCCCAAATATTTAAATGCTTTAAATGAATTAAGAAGATAAAGTTATAATAGAGCGAAAATTCGTTGGAAGTTATAATTACAAATTTATTTTAATTAAAATGAATTTTAAATAAAATTTGTAAAAAAACATTAACAAAATTTAACAATTTTTTAATAGCTATTTCTTTCTAACATTAAAAAATGAGAGGCTACACATTTGTATGGAATTATTGAATTATGTAGCTGAGCAAATTGATGTTCAAAAATAAGCAGTATTTCTTGTGCAAATGTTCCTAAGAAAATCCATCTGGCACTTAAACAATTTCATTTGGTATTGAATTTCTATAAATCTTTAAAACTCGAATTTTTTCCCCTCGTAATTAAAAAAAAATTAATCAAATCTGCCGTTTTTCCCATAGGATAACATTAAAAATAGCTGCCTTACGATCCATTGTGCAATCCGCAATCTGATGTCTTCTGAAGTCTAAATTCCTCCACAAAGGCAGCCTATAGGAAAACCTGGATTTCTGCAAAGAACAGTTAAAGTTCGTCTACAGTCGAGACTATGGAATGTCGAGAGTGGACACCAGAAGGCTGGAAAAGTTTATGTGGCTTAAAGAATCACGATGCATGTTCTTTTTTACCTTCCGCTCATCCAATTAGCACCAAACTCTAAGTCATGTAATCACAATTCAATCATTAAACACAAAGATGGCAGCACTACTACGGACGGAATAATATAAAAACTGCATGGAGACTGACACAAATTTGTAGCAAACTCCAACCTCTAGTTTTGTAAACTGGAGGCGACGATAGTACGCTGTGTGATTCACCAGCACAGAAACACACGCAGCACAAGGTGCTGGCATGCTCAAAACCGCGCTTGGCCAATTAATGCGCTAGATGTCCTCATGTTCCAGGTAGTCATCCATTATGCTAGCTCGATGCAGACGGGGATTCTCGTCCATGTAGCAGAAACCTGGACCTACCGCACCCCTGTAGAGACGAACATGTTGTCCTAGGACACTATCCCAGTACACCTGGTCAGTTATGGCTATTCCGTTGAAAACTTGCAGTGATGTACGGGAACCCACACAATCACACAACCACCGTCATCACGGTCATCTTCAATGATGTTAGCGGGGGTGAACCGTATCGCACACTCTCTCCAGAAAATCAGAGCCGAGAACATGATCTGCTTCCACTATCCTTGTGTCCTGCTGCACATTCGGTGCACCAAGCCAACAGTTCTCTATGGTGTCCCTGGGGCAACGGGACGCACTTCATCGGTCGTCGAGCATACTGGCCAACCGTGTGGGAGTCTCCTGTATACCGTTTGCCTGGATACATTAACTCCAGTGGCCCCAGATAGCTCTCTGGCAAAGGAAGGCGAAATTTGTGTTAAATAAAGCAATAATTTAATTTATTTATTGTAATATTTTATTGATAATATTATCTCTTAAAAGTGTGAAAAGTACATTGTGAAAAGTGAATATCAATAATATTCACTTAAAACAATCTAGTGCCTGTGCTATGGTCTTGTCTGAGCGTAGTGACCCTTGGACGACCCTGACTAAAGTATCTGCGGGCGTTTCCATCCTGTCGGAACCGTATCCACTGTCCTGAAATGACGCTAGTTGATACGTTCAGCCCAGGATACTTCAAGCCTGCTTCCAATCGTCCAACTATTCGTCCTCTCATTTCACTCTCTAACTGGACACGAAGAGCCATTAGCAACAATTATCGAATGCTCAATTGCCAGTGAAAGTTAAAAAACACGTTTTTTATGGCCCGTGAAGCTGTGTCACAAGGTCAATGAGATAAGTGCTTTCCATCATCAGTGGTGCTGAGACCTGTGAATTTAATGACTAACGTGTTTTAAAATAATAACTTTCTAATATTGAATTAGAAAATACCTCTTGTGTGCGTTATATGTTTTTTATGCATAATGATTAATTTTATAATCTCTAATATAACTTAAGTAACTTAATAAACTGCCATTAAACAACCAGTGTAATAATAAACGAATCGCAAATTTCACTGGAATTTTCTTGCTCGGCTAACCATTTTCGAAATCGACTTTGAGACTTCCCTGTTATTTTTATTTTGAAATTTCAATATAACATCTCCCCGACTACCATGTAGCGGCCTCCTAATAAACGTCGTCTTAAGTTTTATTGAAGGGTAGACTACGGCGGCAATTATGTGCAGATTGAAATCATTAAAAGTTTTAGAGGTTTACCCCATTATATAACGGCATCGGAGAAATTATTGGGAGCCAAATAAATTACTTGTTCGTATGTTGGCTTGATAAAATTTAATGACTATCGTAGGCAGCTTTTACACGATAAGACGGAGCTTTAATGACTTAAAACCTATTTTGCAAGTCAAGTACATCGTAAAGAAGAGGAGAAGAAGGAACACATTCGATAAAAGACAATTAGAAAAGAGGGTGAATGGAAACAAGCAACTCGATAATAAAAAGATTTCTCTCTCTCTCTCTCTCTCTCTCTCTCTCTCTACGCGGGCCTAACTTGTTTTAGAATGGAAAATTTCTCCCATCGATTTCTGCGAGATAAAGCATGCAAACCGAACCGCCAGAAGAATCAATTGAGAGGATGGCGCTTTTGCTAATGGGCGCAGACAAAGAAACCAGCAACGCTTGTGGTGGCAGTTTTAGAGAGGATGATTCGTCGGGAAAAAATATAAAGAAAAACCCAGCCGAGAAAAATAAGAAGCAGGTGAGAGAGGCTTTTGGCAGCAAGACCCCGGAGCTAGTAATAGCAGGCGACAGAGCGAGTCTCATGACACCCCTTTATATCTTGATTGGTCCGTTAACTCTGTCTCGGCAACCATTAGGACGAATGCTGAGATGAGGAGAGATACCCTCGGCCGGGAAAAAGTACATGAAGATTGTAGGGTGGGTGTTGGGGTGAAATAAAGGAAAAGATATGGGGGTTCCCAACGCCTACATGGAGAAATAGAGCGACAAAGAGTGGCGAGTAAATATTTCATAGCATTTTACGCTACGAAACATTCGCTCAGGAAAAGGTCGGATTTGTTAACGGGGGAGGCGTATAGCACTTTGAAATTTGAGAACAAGTAGGTGGAAACATGACTATTATAAGACGATGGAATTATAGGAAAGAAAGAAAAAGCTTTCTTCGTCGCTTTTCTTTTTTCTTTTGGATTGCTTCCTTTTTCAGCCACACACAACACAAACACACACACTCTCAAAGATAGGCAGCACCTTGTTTCCTTGTCAGTAGTTTTGTGAAATTCGTAGATAAAGAGTAGGGCCCATATTTTATTCATGTGGCGTCTCCTCGTGATAGAATGTATTTTATTTTTGCTTCTTCGTTCTTTTTCTTTTCTTTGCTTTCGTCGTGCCAGAATAAATAAGTCAAACGTAACGAAAGAGTTGAGGCGGAAGGAAGAGAAATTCTTAAATTCTTTGTCTACATTTCTCATTTTTTGCTTTGTGTGTTTTGGCTCTGAAGACATAAGACGCTTGTGTCATGTTGGTAACAATTTTTTTTCTGAATCTTTAAATTTAATGACAAGAGTAAGCCAAGCGTAAACAAGCCAGTTGTGATATTTGTTCTGGGATAGAGCAGCTCATGATGATTTTGTAAAGGGGAACGTTTGCGTAACTTCTAATACACAGGCTGGCCAAGGAGTCTTTCCAACATTACAGAATTGCGTTACAAAGAAACTATTCCAGTTACAGATGGGAATGCCGACATTTCGTTACAGACACCTCGTGATAGAGAAACCTCGAGGCTCAGTTTTCTACACTTGACCACAAGGTCAAATTCCAAACTCGTTTCCCTATTTTTGTCGCTTAATTAGTTTACTCCCTTCCAAACTCGAAAGGGCATAATTTTATCACAGTTAAATACTTTCTCATGTAATTTGATACTCAAATGATAAATTAAACTTGGTATAAATGAATGATAAATTTATGATTAAATTTGGTGTATATTTTAAAAAATTTTAATTAAACAAGAGTCATAAAGTTAAGTTTTTTTTAACTGAGTAATAAATTTCTATAATGGTGTCTTATATTTTTCTGATGCACGATAATAACGAAAAATAACTAATAAATAAATAATGGATGTACAGTCGGCACGCCACGAGAAGACCGCTGAGATGTTTGATGTGCTCGTATGGTGTCGCTGCAGTTGCAGATGAATCTATTCAATGTTGGGGTACAAACAGCCAAATTTGGGTCGATCCATTTTTCATCGATGTAAACAATAGGACGATTTTTTTCTATTATTTTTTTCATATTTCTCAGGTATATACCTCTCCATGCAAACGTTTTCATTTGTTTGGAAACACAGCCAGAACTCATTTTTGCGCTACTTGATTTTAGCGCTTTTTTAGACTGAACTGCAACTATAGCGACACCATACGAGCACATTAAGCAACTCAGCGGTCTTTTCGTGGCGTGCGAACAGTAGAAGAAAAGAAGGATGAAAACAACAACCCTGGAATAAAATAAAAAATAAAATTTGAACACAGGATGGTAAGATCCTGAAAAAAACTGGATAGAGGGTACCCTTTGTCAAAGCTAGGACGATAATAAAGCAAAGAGAATACTATAAGTCATGCTAAAAGCAATATCTTACTACTAATTAGAAGTCATAATGAGAGCAATATCGTACCCAGGATTTTATTTAGGGGGAGGGAGGGCTGGGCTATTGTTCTTGTAGGAGGGGGGGTCCTGCATATAAAGATTTGCATACCAGGTGGTCAACCGCAAAAGTTTCTGCCTAAAAGTGATCCTTTATTTTTTTATAATAAATAAATAAACGGCATTGTTTTTTTTTCATGTTAAAATTCTAGACGGCAGGGGAGGGAAGAATTTTTGATAAAAAATTTGCTTTATGGGGCTCTGGACTAGGTGAGCCGGGACTTGCCCCTAGATCACATTTTAGAATAAAACTTGTCTAAAACTTATCATTTGAGTATCAAATTACATGAGGAACTATTCAACTGTGATAAAATTATGCCCTTTCGAGTTTAGAAGGAGGGGGGGGGGACGGGACTGAAGCGACAAAAATAGGGAAACGAGGTGTTTTCGGAACGAAGTGTCTCTGTCACGAGGTGTCTGCGAAAATCAGTTTTTCGAAAATCTCTAACGTGCTTAATTTTTCTGCGACCACAGACAACAAAATTCCTTTTTTTTTTTTTTTTTACAAAAACCAGGGAGTTTTTCTTTAAATTGCGTTTTCTGTCATTTCATCCTAACTTCGAATTTAATTAGCAATATCTCGTTTATTGTTAAAAAACAATATACAAGTATTACACCATTTTAAAATCTCCATTAAATACACACTTTTTAAACTAGTAAATTTATTTCATTCTGTGCTTTTTTTTCCATCAATGGAGGTAACTGAAAAATTAAATTCAGTGGTAAAATTTTAAAATATTTTCCCCTCAGTTATCTGGTGATTTTATCTTAAACAGATGCGTGAGTTTAGGTTAGATAGCGCTTCAAGAGTATGTAGTAAAAAATTAGTTAAGGCATCGTTATCCAACGATAAAAGGGTTTTAGCATCAAAACATTATGAGCAGTAGCGGCTTGTGACTATAGTAAGTGGAGGAAAACAAATACAAAATTTCAGGTTCTTAGGCCTTTTCATACAAAAGTTAGAGCTTGATTTGTATTTGGAGCCTGGCGGCCCCTGCCGAGGTCTAAGAGGACAATATCAATTTTAGTATGTAATAGCTAAAATTTTAAGCAACACATTATAAATATAAAACATTTCAGGTTTCTGGACTTCTGGTTTTAAATGTATAGCTTGATTTGTGATTGAGGCCGCAAGGCCCCTGGCAATAGACTTATATAATTTTTAATATAGATTAGCTAAATTTTTAAATACCACACAATGATTAAACAAAATTTCAGGACCGTAGGCCTTTCCGTTATATCTTCAAATTTTATAGCTTCAATTGTATTTGAGGCCGCCAGGGGCCCCGAGGCCTATACCAGTCTCCTTGTATATTGTCTATAATTTTTAAGTAACGCACTGTAAAAATATAAAACTTCAAGTTCTTAGGCCTTTTTATTATTCAAATGTTAGAGCTTATTTGTGATTTGGGCTTCAGGGCCCCTGTGGAGACCTAAGAGCCTTATACCAGTTTTTCGTGTATATTAGCCAAATTTTTAGTAAACTACTATAAGTATACAAATTTTCAGATTTCTAAGCCTTTTCGTTCAATCATTATAGCTCTGTTTGTGTTTAGGGCCCCTGCCAGGGCCCCAGAGGACTATATAACAATTTTAAGTAACACTATAAATATGCAAGAATTCAGATTTATGGACTCCGGTTCAAAAGTTATAGCTTGATTTGTGACTGGGGGCTCAGGGCCCCTGCCGAGACCCGAGAGCCTTATACCAGTTTTTAGTGTATATTAGCTAAATTTTTAAGTATTTTTCTATAAGTAAACAAAATTCCAGATTTCTAGACCTTTTCGTTTAAAAATTGTAGCTTTGCTTGTGTTTGGGGCCTGTAGGGCTCTGCTGGGGCCTCTATTACTTTTTTGTATATTTGCAATATTTTTTTAGTACTACACTATGAATATACAAAATTTCAGGGTCCTAGGCCTTTCCGTTCAAATGTTATAGCTTCAATTGCATTTGGTGCCTCGAGGCCCCTGGCGGGGTTCTAGAGGCTTATATCAGCTTCCTTCTATATTGGCTTATTTTTAATACCAAACTGAAAATATATAAAATTTCAGGTTTCTAAACCTTTCCGTTCAAAAGTTATAACTTGATTTGTATTTGAGGCCTCGGGACCTTCTGGTGGGCCCCATAGGCCTACATCACAAGTCTTGTGTATTTGCTATAGTTTTTTTTAGTACCACACTACAAATATACAAAATTTTATGTGGTTCCTAGGTCGTTCCGTTCAAATGTTATAGCTTCAATTGTATTTGGGGCCTCGGTACCTCCGGCGGGGCCCTAGAGACTTATATCACTTTGCTTGTATATTGGTTTTATTTTTTTAGAACCGCGCTACAAATTTACGAAATTTTAGGATTTTTGCCCTCTTTGTTCGAAAGATAAAGAAAGAACCATGAAATGCATACAAGTGGCCCCTGAGGAGCCCCGGGCCACCCAAGAGGACTCGCTATATTTTTCGCGCCGTCCTCTGTATAGGGCCTACGTCTGTAGAAAATTTCAAGCCTCTAGGTCAATCCTTTCAAAAGTTATGGCTTGTGACATACATGTTACATACATCTGTACCGTCATTAATGCTAAAACCCTAAAAAAAAAAAAAAAAATCAATATCACAAAAATGGTGAGGTTTTTACTAAGGACATATCGTGATATTTTGGTAGGTCATAACCCCAGCTATCATCCGTCAAATTTTCGTTCACTTATTACGACACCCTGTACATATTGGAAAATCATGTAGAAAAGTGCACCAAATATCAGTTCCATATTTAAATGCCACCCCTGACTCCCTTGGTAGCCAATGTTGCAAATTCCAAATTTCACCTGCAAAACCAGAAAAATTGGGTGTTTTTTCGTGGATTAAGCTTTTTGGCTTCTAAAGAAGTATGTCGGAGAAAAAAAATCCGATGTGTTTCTGAGGGCGAAGAATTTCTCAGATCTAAACATATTTCATTACTTTTGAATGCTTCAAATTGTGGCTCAAAAACTCAGCGATGACGGACGCACCGTATGAAATAATAAAAATTACAAGAAATTTTAGAGGAAAACATAAATTTTCCACTTTTTAGTTCCTTAGTGCTCTAACTCTTCGGATGAAATTTAAAGTATCCCGCGGCTCGACTTAAAATCACTGTACAAATTCTTTTCACGAACACATAAGATTTTGTTTGGGATTTTGTTTTGAAGAAAGTCCAGGTTTTCACAATAGACCCCATTCTGTGCATATTTAAGGGTTAAGAGAAGTTATTACCGCACTGTAACAAAATGGCAAAAGTGTACAGATAAATTGTTTAAAATGTAATGTGGAATGTGATTTTCATTACTTTATACCATTATGAAACGTGATGGTGACGAAAAGAAGTTTGCAACAATTGGCAATGTTAGAGTGTGGTGGCAAATACTATTTAACCTATTTTTAAGCGATTGATTTTTTTCACAGCCAGGTATCAGATATTTCTAGTTGCTTCTCGTATAGTTACAATAGTCCTTCTTCTCAATGTGCTCAGATGAGCAGCACATGTTGCAAATACTCTGTCCTTGACATAACCTCCTCCCCCCAAGACTTTATTCCGTGAACATATATCCGGTCACTATATGGGCCAAGGTAACGGACCGTCATGCCCAATTCACCTGACAGAAAAGAAAGTATCCAAAAAGTACTCCGCAATGTGGTAGTGCACTAACAGTCAGCGCCGAATCCAATCGGTCAGCGCCGGTGTCAATTAGAATTTAATTCGCGGGACCTTCTAATGGTGCAAGGGCCCTTCCAGTGGCGTGCAGTTTGTTTCTACATATTACATATTCACAAACTATATCTATAATTATTTTCAGTATTATTTATTGTAATACTTCGTCACGAGAGATTTCTCCGAGCACATCTCATCGAGTCTATGCAGCACGAATTGCTGCAGTAATGAAGGCAAAAGATGCCTCAAGATATACTCAGTGTGCCGCAGGGTCTATAGAAGTAATAGACTTCTATAGACCCTGCTGTGCAGGGTGTTTGCTATAGAACCGACAATACTCAGAACCATATATCGCTCGATCTCACAATCAGACTGGTACAGAATTTGGGGACTAATAAGGACATAGGAAAGAAGATTCCGCCACAAAAATATAGTTTCAAACATCGCCGATCGGAGAAAGGGTGGCGCTGTTGTAGTCCATGTAGCCAAAAATTTGCAAATAAAACTCCATAATGCAAATTCTCGATTACTTAAATGACAATAATTCTTGTTATAAAGACGTGGGGACAGATCTGAAAGACATTCACAGGAACAGTTTAGTTCAATATCCATTTTACATTATCTCATCACGTGTTACTTGTGATGAATGTGATGTTTTACTTGAATTTCATCTTTGTTATTCATTTATCTGTTCCTTGTAACTGTTATTTTACACTGCACAGCGCCATCTATTCCCCCTATCGGGGACATTTGGAACTACATTTTTTTCGAAAATCTTTCTTCCCCTGACTCATTCCAGTTGTAAGATTGAGTACTGTCAGCTTAAGTATAAACACAAAACTGGTAAGATCATTAAAAGTGGTCGCTGAATGTATACAGGATGTAACAAAAATACGTGCACAAATTGAGAGCGGGTTCCTCATACCAAATCAAGAAACTTTGTCCATATGTCCGCAAATCCTTAGATTTTCAGGTATTAATGAAAGTTTACTTTCAACCAACACTACCTAGACAGAAGGTATGCGTACAGGGTGTTGCAGATAACTACACGGCCGTATAACGGGAAGCCTACCCGCTCGATTGCAGGGGTCGGCTCGACATCAAATGATAATTGGGTAATTTTATTAAAAAACATGACAGTTTTGACGTTCACCCCTTTTCCCGACTGTGGAAACTGCTGGCTGCTGCAGGTCACTTTCATCTCCCTCCATTCTGCCAATCGACCGAGCCGGCCCCTGCAATCGAGCGGGTAGGCTTCCCGTTATACCACCCTGTAGTTATTTGCAAAACCCT
>JAHWFO010088925.1:594566-618778 GCA_023313115.1 Rhysida immarginata
ATACAGTTTCTGTGCACATGCCTTCTATCTAGGGGGTGTTGGTTCAATCGAGCGAATAGGCTTCCCGTTATACTGCCAAGTAGTTATCTACAACACCCTGTACATATGGAATAGATATGAGAGAACTTACTGATATTATGAAGCAGATTACAACTTCATCTTTACTGCTTTCTAGAGGAATTGAGCACGTCGTGATTAAAAATGGAACGTTTTATTACAGGTGCCGATACCTTCTTATAGTCGATTGTATATTATTTAGGCGAGTGACGTTTTAAGAAAGGTACTGGTATTTATTTTTAAAATAACGAAATTTAATAAAGATATTGAAGAGAATTATCAATAATTACTGACGACGTTATTAGTTTGTTTGCCTAAGGACAAATGCATTATCCCCATAATAAAGGAATCCGCTATTAAATGGAGCATCTCTTCTCCTGCGATAATTAATTAAATTTGGATTAAAGCGATGATGTTATAATAACAGACATCCGCTATATTAAATAAAAGCTTTAGGAAACTTTAAAATCTTTCAATATTTAAAAAAACAACAACTTTAATTTGGTGACTGAATTTTGGGCCAGAAGAAAAAAAGGAAAGACGAAGTGGGAGAGACGAAGAAAGAGGTACGGTTCCCTCGGTAATCGTGATGGGAATTCCAGAACGAAATTCAGTAATTTGCTCTTTGACAAGGTTATGGACATCTGTTGAGAAAAAAGTAAAACACTCGAAGCATTTAAATGGGGCCCAATTAGGTTTCGGTCTGATTTATCTTCAAGGTTCCAGAAATTACTCAAACGCCATCGTACTCTCGTCATTCTTTACTCGCATCAAAACTGATCGGCACAGAGTTTAAACTTTATTTTTTTCTTTTAGTGCTCTTTTGAATATAAGAACTTAATCTGTCTTTGGCTATACATTGGTAGAAGATATAAAAGCGATAAATATACAAAAGTGTAGTCAGTATATGTAAAAATATAATCTGATCTCAATACCTAATCCAACGAAATTGTCAGAAAGCATTCATAAAATGAATTCGTATAATTTTATAGTAATAACTTATTCTAGAACATTGTGTACGTAATCATTTTTTGCTATAAATTAGGGTGAACCTGAAGATGTGGACGGAAACTGTCGATTTTGTTATAGGATCAATATAAGACCATCGCAAAAAAATAATGCCGAAACTAGACCTAGCCCAAAGGTAAGTATATTTACCTTTACGAAGTGCTTTTTGCGATGCTCAAGTATAAAAGCTACAAAATACTGGCTTAAATATATTACCGACGCAATAAGAAGGAAACTCGTAGGAAGGCGGAGCGACGTGCACAAAGTTGAGAAATTGTGGGGGGGGGGGGGGCCACGCAAATATGTGCATGCGCCACAAAAAAAAATTTATATATATAGGCAGTGTTGGGCAAGATAAAATAAAAACAATATCTAGATTAAGATAAAGATGAGAATTAAATATTTATCTATATAAGATAATAGATAATATAATTTAATATAATCTAGATAAAGATAAAAGATAAAAACAAAGTATCTAACAAATTAAGATAAAAATTTAGCCTTTATTTAGCCAACTTTTCAAACTATCGATATATCGTGATAAGTATTGGAGTTTTTGCGATAACAGGCTGTTTGCGCCATGCTCTTTTTCGATATGTTAGCTGCTTATTACATTTATATCGTGGAAATCTAATGTTAATGGCGCACATGAAAAAAGGTCGTTGAGCAGAGAGGCTACTCGGTACGTTTACGCTTAGGATTATGGGTAATGGAAAAGGCGTTGCCTTGCTTTCGAGTTTCAATCTACTCCACCAAAGAACCATCACCTTCTAAACTTCACAGGAAGTTTAGAAGGTGATGAAAGAACTCAGGAATCACAATGTTGGTTTCGTTCCTGGTGAAACGAAATCTTTTCTTTGTTCCTGCTCATGGTTAATTATTTATTATACATATATAATTTCTTAATTTGTTTTAACGCTTCGAGAAGTGACTTGGAGCTGGAAGAGTGAGTTTCGAAACAGCGAAAATACAATGACTGCTGACGGGAGCAGCAGGCGAGCAGAAGACTAGTGACGTCACTAACAGGTTAACTCTGATTGGCTCCGTTATTTCTGTATCGATCGTAAGTTTGATAGACTTACACCTCTCGTTAAGCGTCTATCGATATCGGACAGCCTAACGTAACAAAACAGCATGATGCAAACAGCCTCTTATCAGCTGTCCAAGTGAAATGATAGCGAAATGCGATATTTTAGAAAATATCACCCATCGCTACAGGGTACCTTCAAGAGGTAATTTCTGAGATACAGTCGACTCCGCTTATAAGAGCCCAGTCTGGGAAATTGAAAAAAGGCTCTTATAAGCGGAATCACAGAAGATAAGACAGTTATTTCGGGGAAAAGAAAAGTGGCTCTTATAAGCACTTATCCCTTTTATGCGGAACTCAAAGAATTTCTCAACTGGTCACATGATTACTTGTGAAATTCAGTGACTTTGTCTAAAAAGAAAGAGCCACGAACCCATGACATTAGTCATGCATGCTTGAGCTGGATGCATGTCTCATCTATTTAAGGTCAACCAGATCTTTACAATTTTAGAAAAGTTTTTTTCAGTAAATTTTTTTAAAACCTTTATAAAATTTATAGAAATTTTTGAAATAGATAAGATAAACTATGGTTAGATAAAGATAAAAGATGCCATAATTGAAAGTTTATCTAGATAAGATAAAAGATAAAAACTTTTCATCTAAGATAATTATCTAGATAAATTTATCTAGATAGGTCCCAACACTGTATATAGGGTGTATCAAAAGTTTTCATCTGATTTCAAAAACCAATAGCGCCATTGGAAAGAGGGGATCGTCAAGTTTTGTTTCACAGCCGCTAGGGGTGCGTTTGTAAAGGTGTACTGAGCCAACACATTCTATATAGAACAAGGCCTCGGAACAGAAGGCAGTGGCAGTCAGAGACAAATGAAAGAAAGAGACTGGCAGTGCCCTATTCATTTCGCTGAAGGCTACTGGCGCCACCGGAAGTGCAGCATTCGCCATGTTGCTATTGGCAAAAACCTAAGGCGGCGTATATTCTCAATGTAATTTCAGCTGTTTTTGTAGATGATTTCTGGAATTATTAGTAAGCATAACCTGTTTTCTGATTTTTTAAAAAAAAAGTTTATTGCATTAACTAACGATAACGTATACTTTTAATGACTTCAAATAGCTGATTCAATGCCTAACGAATTTTTAAAAGACAAATATTTTAAAATTTTAAATTAAAAGAAAAGGAAGAAATAATTCTCAGTTCAATAAAATAAATCAATTTATTAATCCACATATTGTAATAAGCTATTAACTAATACTATAATTACTTATGAACTGAAGTATTGGATCTTTTTAAAAATCGATTTGACCAATGTGTATGAGAATGTGATCCAGTTAGTTATTAGAAGGAGAGATTGGTGAGATTATAATTGGTAAACTGTATATTTTATTTTGCTTAATTTCATAAAGGAGAATTTTCCTAGTTAATTGTATAATCTCTTCCTCCTTTTCCATTTAAACTATTTCTTTTTAATTTATGTTTAAGAATAACTTAATTTATCACCAAATAACTTTTTATCAGATGGACCGAATTGGATGATTATTTTTTTTGTTTAATAGAGCAAGTTTTTCTGGTGGTCCCCCAATAAATTCGTCCAGATATCTTAGGTAGATATTAGAAAAAATAATTGTTTGCGATTGATTCACACATCGGCGTAGGTGGCTCACTGGTTGCGTGATCGTCTCTGATGCCAGAGGACGCGGATTCGATCCCGGCCGAGGACGACGAAGATTTTTTTCAGTGGGAAAATCCTGAGATCACGCAGTTCTTTCGGAAGGGAAGTAAAGCTGTTGGTCCCGTGTATTCATTTGCCGACTGCACGTTAAAGAACCCTTGCGAGGCAAAATTTGCGGCCCCTATAACGCTGTCCTGAAATGATCATAGCAGTTGAAAAGGGCGTTAATACCAAACAAACCAAACCTTGAATGATTCACATGCATTGCCTAGGGCGATCAGCTGTTTCTTGCCAGTCCCAATATGGCGGCGCGAAGGCACCCCTAGAGGGGAGGTCACTGCCAGTCTCTTCCTTTCATTTGCCTCTGGTAGCAGTGTGAAAATAACGCTAGAAGAGTATTCGTTAACAATTGCAGCCTCCTATCGCTATAAGCGTTAACGTATCTACTCTGATATTCTACATAAAATTTTAAATCACTCCGATTTATTTTCTCAAGGCCTCCATTTATTGCTGACAAATTTTCTGGCCAACTCTAGCAGATATGTGAACACGTTTATCGATAGGAAGCTGCCACTTCTACGATTACTCAAGCTCTTTACAGCAAGAGTTGTTTGCTTACTGCCTACCGAGGCCAACGAGAAAGACAGGCCTCAAAGCGGAAAATTCACCTGACCATCTGGGTCCTAGCAACAATCCAGCCTTTGTTTCCAACAAACGGAAAAATACCGATTGTTAATATCCAAGATGGAGACAATGAAGGTTGGATTGTTGTTCGGACCCAGATGGTTAGGTGACTTTTCCGCTTCGCGGTCTGTCTTTCTCGTTGGCTTCGCTGCCTACCGAGGCCAACGAGATAACATGGCCTGGAAAGTGGAAAATTCACCTGAAACTTCGGCTGTTAGCAACAATCCAACTTTCATTGTTTCCAACAAAAGAAAAAAACACTGATTGTTAACATCGAAGATGGAGCCTTCTGTGCGAAGGCCTTGTGTCTAGAAGGTGTTGACTGAGCCAGTGCCACCTAAAAAGCAAGGCCTGCTCACTGCGTCATCAAACAAGGGCTAACAATCATTGTTTACAACAAACTGAACAACACTGATTACAACAAGTGTTTTTTCGTTTGTTGTAAACAAAGTAGATTAGATTGTCAGCCCTCGTTCGATGACTCAGTCAACAGGCTTTGTTTTTTAGGTGGCGTTGATTGAGGCCCGTCAGTTTAAGTCAAGATGGCGACTCCGCAGCACAACGAAGAAAAGAGCGAATCCGTAACAGCGGTAAGGCGCTATTTTCGCCGATATTTCGGAACTGAAGCCTCAACAGCTCAAAGCATTAGACGTTGGCATCGAATGTTCCAGAAAAGAACGAACCTGGTTATACAAAATCGTTCAAGACGATCTCGTACTTCAAAGGAGTATCTAGTGGACTTCTGGCGTGCAGCCGGCGGGATCACATTGAGCATTTATATGTCATAATTTGTGAATATTCCGAGTATCTTGCAATCTGATCCACTTCTGTATGTTGATTTTTTTTTAAAAAATCGGATGAAGACTTTTGGTACACCTTGTATTTCTATCGATATCAAAAAGTTACATGCATTACATTCTTAAAAACAATTCGTAACGGGACGACAATATCCGGAACAGTTACCAGTGTACTAGTGCTAGAATCTACGACTGTAGTGGAAAGTCTTCTCTGCAACATTTGCATCCATCTCCATCGATTTATTAGAAGTTGTTGATTCAAATATCTGTCTCGAGTAAAGTTGTGCTCGATACAGACTGGTTATCAGTTTCATACTTACGTTCCAGTCAGTCTCCAATCATAAATAGCAATATAGTTAATATAGTTGCATAATGCGTCCAAATCTATCCTTAGTTAAAGACACCTATTCTCTTATTATTTTCTAGAATATTTTCCAAGAGCTTTATGACCAAAACGCTAATTTTAGGACGCCACAACATGACAAACATTTGGCGCCAAAAGATTCACTAATCTCCAAATTCAACCGTAGCAAATGCACGTGCGTATCAACTGTGCTTGCTTTTATATCAGATCCTTGTATGAACGTACAGAATCTTTACACGACTGCGATATTACTTGCTTTTCAAATTATCCATTGCTCCTCTTTTCATTAAGGGCCATTGACCTTTTCGCAACCAAAATCGTAGCCGCCCTAAGCGCTGGTTTGCCCTGGCCGTCCAATAAAAGTAAGAAACGTGACGACCAACTTTGGGGCGAGACTTCTCTTCCAAGAAATCGACTTTAATTTGACAAACGATCATAATCTGTGGTTAGTAACTCGCCTAGCCAACTGAGCGGAAACAGGGGGTCCATGCCTCCGAGTACGGAGGGTAATGGAGCGTGAAGGGCAATAGAACTGATCACTTATCAAAGGAAAAGGGGGATTCCGCCAAAGTAAACAACGACCACACTCCCTCTCGTTCTCTCTTCTTTTCTTTGCGGCGGAAACCTAATCAAACAGCAACGAATTCAGCACGGTCCAATAGTCATACGAAGCCAATCGATAGCGAAATGTTTACGCATTTGTACATCATAATGGCTTCTCCATTATTCGCAAACCACAAGTGGAATATGAAACTCTCATTCAGTGCCTCCCTGAGTCTATTCGCGCGGAAGAAATTTTACGCGCCTTCTCGGAAATTTATGTAATCGAAAGCAATACAATAACGTTTAACAACTCTTTGAAGACCTAAATTCATGAAATTTTCCTGACATTGCAAACGCCTACGCAAAAAATAAAACTCATGTCTGTGTGAGCACAGGATACTAGAGCCATATATGTTCAAAAGTTTCCCGACACTCCTCTAAAATAAGCCAACTGTCCTAATTTAGAGGTCTATGTAATATAATCAGAAACATACTATACACTGACTGAGCAGAACTCATGGGCTAGCAGGTTGCTGATTCGCGATCGGACCCCCCCCCCCCCGGGGGCCACGCCCCCCCGTGGCCTACGCGGCGGCTGCATAATGTGCGAGACCTTGTGGGAAGTGGCTGTGGGTTTTATTCACGTGAAAAGCAACGTCGTCGCGAGTTGACGGCATTCGAATGGGGCATGGTGGTGGGTGGCCGACGCATGAGAAGTTCGATTTCGGCGGCCTTGCATGAATTCGACTTCACACGTCCATCCGTGTCTAGGGTGTACCGAGAATGGTTGGAGAAAGGCGTAACAGCTCACAATAGATCCCTTACCGGGCGTCCAGCCACCCTCGATGACCGTGACCTTGGGACGAATGGTCAGCAGAGACAGAAGGGCGACAAATCACGGACCAATTCAACGTCGGTCGAGCTAGAAACGTCTCCCAGTGGACAATCCGTAGGAACATGCGATCCAGCGCCCTATGTGGGTACCACTGTTAACCCGATGTCATCGGACACTCCGACGTGCATTTGCCACCAATTATATCGGATGGACGCTGCAATAGTGGCGTAACGTCATATGGTCGGACGAGTCACGGTATCAACTGTTCCATGCCGATGTGAGGCACCGTGTGTGGCGTAGAGCTCTGAGGGGATGGACCCAGCATACCAAGAGGGCATGGTCCAAGGCGGTGGGGTATCAGTCATGGTCTGGAGCGCGTTCTCTTGAAATGGAATGGGCCCGCTTGTTCTTCTGGAAAACACGCTGAATGATCTGCGGTATCGTCGACTGCTCGAAGGTCATCTCCACCCGTTTTTGGCCTTACAACATCCCGACGACCCTGCCGTCTTTCAAGATGACAATGCGCCGCCACATCGCTCCAAAGTCGCCTTAGAATGGTTCGAAGATCATGTAAGGGAGGTCCAACGACTGGAGTGGCCACCCCCGAAGCCCTGATATGAGCATTATCGAACTTATCTGGGATGCCGTTAAACTCCGGCTCCGTGCGCTGGATCCTCTGCCTACGAACAGACGGCAATTGGCTACCGCTCTGCAGACTGTGTGCTGTCATCTGCCTCCGGAAGTGTACCAAGGACTTGCAGACTCCTTCCACGCCTATCGCTTCGCTCCACAGGGCCAGAGGGGGCCCGACCAGATATTAGGTAACTATCCCATGAGTTTTGCTCAGTCAGTGTAATGTAGTCATTTGCGATTCATAATGATAAAATATGGTTCCCTCAACCGGCTCAAAAGAATACCAATGTAATATAGTATCATAGGTTGTCATTTATGCAACAGGGGTGTACGCGAGTATCTGTTATTCTGCAAACTAAGCGACATCATTGTCAAATGGAAATCTCAAGGAGAGCAACACCAGTAAAGCCGATCGCCAGTTAGCAGGCCAAGAAAATGACAGAGGTCGTTGAGTCCTAGCATGAGTGAAACGTTACAATCGGAAGTCTTCAGCTGAAACAATTGTTACAGAATTCCGAAATTACTGTACCACCAGTACAATCAACATTCGCTAGGAAATGAGGACCCTCAGCTTGTATGGTGGAGCTACAACTAAAGAATTGCCTTCTCCGATGAGTCGTGGTTTCCGTGGATCACGTTATCGGCGTAATCGGTGTATTTGGCAGGGAAATCCGAAAAGACAACTAATCTTGGAAAAGCATAAGCTGATAGTGGCAGTGTTATGGGCTGGAGTCTTTTCTTGGCATTGCCCGGGTCCACTGATAACTTTGAAAGGAACCCTCACCCTGTTTGGTTACTTAAATTTGTATTGTTTATATCATTTCTGATCAGGTATATCCATACATGTTGACTATCTTCCCTAGAGCAGATGTGATCTTCCAGCAAGGCATTGCGACATATGATCAGAATTATCTGGGAATAGTTGGAGGAGAACGACCAAGACTTCTAAATACTTCCGCGGCCCCTTAGTGTCCCTTCAATCCAAAAGAATAGCTTTAGGAAAATTTGGACCATGTTCGCTTCATGGATCCTCCACCATGCACCCTTCAGCAGCTGTCGAAAGCATTGTTATCTGGATGGTTAAGAGACGGACACCTTCCAGCGTCTTACCGACTTCCTCTCACGTTTTATCTGTGCTGTATCTAACACGACAGTTATTCTGATTACTAGCTGGTGGTCATAGCAACGAGGCTTGGCTGCGTATTTACTTTTACGGTTAAACGTATATACAACAAAATCTGAGCTGTCTGGTTCATGCAGTTTTGTGCAGAGTAATGCAAAAAATGAAGTCAAGCTCACAATCGGTTATAATCTCAACCAACTCCGAGCCAATGAAATGAGAGACTCATTTCATTTCCATATCGCCTCTCAAAAGCAAAAGGGTCGCAAATCTTAAAACTGTAGCGCACGAGAGACTATCTAAAGCTATGTCGCACTCGCTTGAAAATCTGTAAAACTTCCTCGTCTCCTCGCAATGGGAGGACGACGGAGTGACGTTTTCCCTTTCTATTTTTATGAAAGCCCCATTACCGCAGCCCGTGTTTCCAGTTAAGTTGTTAAAAACCTGCAATGAATAATCTGAAAAGAAGTAATCAGGCCATTTTCTCTCCACTAACGAATTCCATCCCGCGCTAAGTTATTTCTCATGCGAGACGTATTGCTTTTTTTTTCTGGGCCTGAAGACAGGAAACTTCCGAATCGCATCATTGTAATTAAGCAATTTGCATTTAAGTGGCACTCGCAAGGCAAATGATAAATAAGTCGTTTTGTCGAGTCCGGGCTCTTGACGAACCACCCTCGCACAGAATGCTAAAGAAGGATCCGATTCACTCCGGTAGCAAAATGACAAGCAAGGTAAAAAAAAAAAAAAAAAAAAGAAATGAAAACGGAAAAGGGAAAAAAAACTACCTAACGACAAAAAAATATCGCTTTTCACTTTTATTGCAGCCTAAAAGAGGCTCCCGTTTGCGATTCAAAAATATTTTCATCATCCTTCAATAAATCAAAGCATAATTTTAAAAATTTTACACTTCAGGAAGTCAATAATAAGTTCTAACGATTTTTAAATGGCCTTGGACTTTTTCTCAATCTGTATTGCACTGCAGATACCGTCTGTCTACGAAAAGAGTGTGCGAAAATAATTTTTTTCCTGGAAAACGAGAAGACAAACTCCTTATAAAGATACAGGTAAAAACTCCTTATAACGAAATTTTCTGTAGAACGAATTTTTTTTTAAAGTTTGGTTCCACACATACAGGGTGCTGCAGATAACTACAGGGCAGTATAACGGGAAGCCTACCCGCTCGATTGCAGGGCCCGGCTCGACATCAAATGATAATTGGGTAATTTTATTTTGTTAACCTGCTTGTTTGGCAAAAGGCATGACCAATTGAGCCAAGGAGGGGTGTGCACTGTACTACTACGGGGTAGGGGTACACAAAAAGTAAAAACACTTATGAATGTCCACCGCAGCTAAAGGGAACCAACAGACAAACCAAAAGTTCAACAGAGGAGAATAGTAAAAAATAGCGTTTCACACTTTTATTATTACTATGTTTTGGTCGTCACGGGCTAACCTGGGTGTTTTGTGAAGTTTCTTACAACAAATATTCAAAGAAACTTCCATCTTGTTCAGCACAGAGAGCTATACTCTTCACAAAGTCTTCTCTCACTCCCTCATCTTCATCTTCTTCGATTCTGCCAATCGACCGAGCCAGCCCCTGCAATCGAGCGGGTAGGCTTCCCATTATACAGCCCTGTATAATTAGTTATCTGCAACATCCTGTACACCCAATGTTAAATGATTTCACCTCCTATTACGAATTCTCTTTGTAACGAACGGAATTCTTGGTATCTTCGAGTTCATTATAAGGAGTTTTTACCTGTATACAGGGAGTTTCATAATTGGTGGGAACAGGGTGTCTCATAATTGATTATTTGGTTTTAATGTCCCCTAATTCAGAATAAAAACATTTCGCGTCCCTGGGGGTGAAGGGGTAAATTTTGAAAATTTTAATTTTATAGGGGTAGGGGTTAGACCCCATGTGTTATTTAGAAAGTTATAGAGCATCATGTAAAATGTGGGTTTAGCAAAAAACCCGGTGAAAAAATCTCATCCCCTGCCCTTTATCAGTGGGTAAAGTGAAAGGTATGGCTAGGTAATGTAGACAAAAACAGAAAAAATCATTAGAAACTTATTAGAACTTCATTAGCTTTTCAAGGTAACGACTCATTCGTTCTCATTAATTTTCCAAATGTACTCTTTTCTAATAAGTAAGAAAGTTCTAATAATTTCTAATGAGTTTTTCTGTTTTTGTCTACATTAGCTAGCCATATCTTTTACTTTACCCACTCGATAAAAGGCAGGGGATGAGATTTTTTCACCGGGTTTTTTGCTAAACCCGCATTTTACATGATGCTCTATAACTTTCTAAATAACACATGGGGTCTAACCCCTACCCCTACAAAATTAAAAATTTCAAAATTTACCCCTTCACCCCCAGGGACGCGAAATGTTCTTATTCGGAATTAATGAAATCAAAACCAAATAATCAATATTCATTTTCCCCCCACCTGTTCCCCTTGAGCCGTTATTTGGACCTACAGACGGGACACCAATTATGAAACACCCTGTATATGTATAGTAACTTCCCTTTTTTAAGTTTGTTAATTTAATTTGTTATTTCCCTTTTTTGTTAACCCATCTTTCCACTCAGGGCTCTAAATCTTAGGGTTTGACTATACAGTGGTGCTTGCTTATTAATAAGTGATCCATTCGCTGTCGTTGTTAATAATGGCTGACAGCAAATTCTAGATGCACAGACTTCCAAAAATCTGTGAAATTTGTCGAGTCACCTAGTTCAAACTCCAGGTGCGCTTCCTTGGAAGTTTAAAAAAAAAACGGGCCAGCGGATATTGTAAGAAAAGTACAGTATGCACGAACCAGGAGACTGGGCTAAGATGTAAATACGAATCTGACTAATACGAAGCAGCCACTGTTCCCCGATTTGGCAGCACTGTCGAGAACGAAAATTAAAAACATATAACAGGTGCGCAGGCGATAAGGCTGAGGCGACAAGCCTTTTGTTGTGGTGTCAATTGATGTGGGGCCCATTGCGCGCACACTTTACGAAATTTCAGCGTCTTCTTCATTATTTTTTTTTTTATTTTTTATTTTTTAGTGCTGATAATCCAATACGTCCATCCAGGGCCTATATGGCTGGAAGCCGACGAGTTGGGTCCCTGGATAAACCTGGATTAACGACTGCTGTATGATGGTCACGGCAGTCGGGGGGGGGGGTGTGAAGATCGTGAATCAGTGAAAGCTCATGCTACTGAGCTCGACTGATGCACAAATGTCCGTGATTGCCACGCGACGGTCGTTCCTGATGAGCTCTTCCGCTTTGCCAATATGCTCATCAGAAAGTTTGATGTACGCACATAATAAGTTAATCCTCCCGAGAAAGGTATAGGAAAGTACCGGAAGCGCCCATCAAGAACGACCGTCATTTATTTTTACCCTTTTATCTCACTTTTTAACCCTCCTTCCTAATTTTTTAAATCGAAAAATTGATTTTCTCGAACGTAATATTTAGAAAGTGTAAAAGAGCTCTATCTTCTTTCGTTTCTCATCATTTCCGATCGAATGATATATGATATGCCATATGTTGCCATAGTTATAAAGACCAAATAACTGCCACCCCCACAATTCCGACCCCATTGGGAAAATTTGGCCCAAACTTCATAGTAATGGAGATCTTGCTTATAGGAATCTGAACACCAAATTCACTCCTTTATATGAATAAATACGCATACACCTTTTAGTCCCCTCTAATTTCCGCCCCCGAAACTCTGACCCCAGTGGGTCAATCAAAAGCAAACTAAATAGTGAAGGTGCACATGCCCATAGTAAACTACATTCCAAATTTCAACCTTCTAACTCAATAAAATGCGGAAATTATGAAGAGGACGGACGGACGGACGGACAGACAGACATTGTGAAAACAACAAGTAGTTCCATTCTTACGCTACTTAATAATCAATAGAAACTGGAGCCAAACATCATGAAGGAACTTTCTGAAGGTTGGATACGAGAAATTCTCGTGCTGTGGGCCGAGTGCCCGCCTTCCATTGGGCTTTCCACCATGACAACTCGGTTGTCATTAAGACACAGTGGCAGATTGGCTGTGTATGTCTGCGATAGCCCGATTGGTAGAGGCGTCAAGCAGATGACACTCAAGATTCCTGGTTCGTATCCAGATCGCAGAATTTTTCTTTCCATTTTTTCAAGTAATATCAACCCAGTTTATATTCGTCCTTCCGCACAAGGTTCGAACAGACGGTAGCGCACTCTCTGCGGGTTAGGTTCATTCTGAGCGTTCAGGCATCCTGTAAAGATGCTCAAAATCCCAAATCCATTTTTTGAGAAGCAACCGCAGACATAGACCTTTACAAGGTACTTAACGGTACGATGCAAAGTTCTGTTTGTGGGGGATGGCCATGCTCGACGCGTCCAAAACGAGAATTCATCCGAGAAATCGACATTGCCAAAATTGCGATCCTTATTTTCCTGTGCCCATTGGAGACGTTTCTTCACAAGGTTTTCACCGTACTCTGCCATTTTATGTTTTTCTCCCGCTAACGACTTCTTATTGTCTCCAGAGACAACATAGTACCTTTACGTCTCATTTATTCCTGTCCTTCCCACAAGATTATCTGTGGATTCTTTATGATCTGCTGTTGTTCAGAGTACTTCGTCATGGGTTTGCATGTTGTCAAAAAATGTGAGTGGTCACGCGAAAAGGACCTGAAAAGAAAATAATAGATTCCGAGAAAAACGCGTTTAAATTTTGAAGACGTGTACTCCAAAAAAACCCAACGTCAATGTAAACCACCGGGACATACCATACGGTCAATGCAAACAAAAATACTAATTCAATTGAAACTAAGGTGCGTGAGAATAATTGTTAATATAAAAAAATGTTCACTATAATAATGTTTTGTTTAGACTAAAATAAAGTTAAAAGTACAACGATTTTAAATCACAAAAAAAACAACAAACAAAACATTTCCAATCCCTTCAGGTTCCTCTTCGCGTAATCACTCACAAATGTAGATGATAAAAAAACGGAACCCATTTTCGAACTCAGCAACCAAAAAAACTATTTGTTCAATATAAACTTTCAAAAAACTTTTTTCCCCACGATTCATTTTATTGGTCTGTGTTATCAAAAACAAAGGTCTATTCTTCTTCCTAAATCATTATCAGAATATTCATCGAATTTCAAAATGATGACAAAGCTGCCACTCGTCATCATTTGACCCACATTACATTCTCCCGTTGATAAACTGATAGAGAAATAAACCTTACACACAAAATGGCATCCTTGAAAACCAGCCAACATCTCATTCATTATGAATGCTCTGTCTACGTTTCCTGCTGATGGCAAATATTAAACATCGATAATCAATAAAATCAAAACTAAATAGAAATTAATCAATAATCCAAATTTAGCACTGCGTATGTATAACAGAAATATTTAGACAAAGCCTTAAAAAAAAAACAAAACAAACTCCTCCTTTATTCTTCGAAACATTATACAACCGATCATATTCCAATACCGATTTTGCCAATCATATTTACGATAATTTGTATCACAAAATGCAACAATTTCGTGGATGGAGTTAAGCGTGGTAAAAAAAACAAAAAACAATAAAATAAAATTAATTTATCAATCAAAATTTATAAAGCACTCTGAGATATATTTTACTCTCAATTTATAAACAAATATATTAAAAATTCCATTAAAAGTACAAAATATTGTAAAAAAAATATATAAAACAGTTTTAAAGGGTACCCTGTCTCATTTTTAAGCAAAAAAAATATTCTGAAAAAAAAACCCAAAATAAAACAGCAACACAACCAATATTGGAGAACACCTTAAAGGAAATGACATCTGTAAAAGATGATTTATTATTACTGATTTCAATATTGTTGTAGAATCTTTGAGACAGAGAATTAAATAAATATATATATAAATATGAAGAATTATATTATTATAATTTTTATTATTAAACAAAAAGCCTTCAAAAATACTCTTAATAATTTTATTATCATTATTTGCTTCAATATAAATTTAAATTTTTTTTAATTATAAAAAATACCATAAACAAAAATTTTTGTATCGAAAAATATAAACATAATAATTAAAAAAAAAAATTCTTCAAGCAAACCCAACTGGATATAAAACATAATGAGCAATAAAAACAAATTTAAAAAAAAAATAAAAAAAAAAATAATATTTACTAAACCAATAATAACATCCAATCAACCAATCGTCTTTTATTACTCCGAGGAAACCAAAAATGAAAAAAAAAATTTTTAAACATAAACATACCGCGATAAAAAAATAAATAAATAAAAGAGGGCGTTCTCCTTCAGAAAGAAAACTAATAGTTTGTTGGGCTGTCGGGGGCTTTCGCCCTTAGAAGACGGTGAGCAGAGCAAACACGCCGTAGACGAGGGCGCAAGGGTAAGCGACCAGCGGCTGTTGATGATTCAGTGCCAGGGCGGTGACAAATAGCTTCGACGCCGACAGACTGCACCACAGGATGGTCAACACGGTCAAGATATTTCCCAGTAGGCCCCTGCAAAAATAAAAGAGAATACGCCCGGAAAACCGGAACCTTTTAGTTTCTCAGCCATAAGGGAAAAAGTACCAAACTTAAGAACAAAAATCAAGAAATTGGGCTAGGAAAGGTAAAGTGGTTCGGGTGAGGGAAGGTTGAGTGCAACATAAACAGACCCACACCAATTAAATGTATTGACTGACCGTTAACTAGTAAAAATCTCCAAAGGGGGATAAGAACACAAGAGAGATTGATAGAGTAAAGGAGAAGGCAAAGTACAAAACCCCCAAAGGGGATAAGGAAATGACCAAACGAAAGGACAAAGTGAAAAAAGAAAGAAAAAAATGAGACGTGAGGTTAAAAAAAAGAGGCTTAATCTATGATTTATCATCCATAAAGATAATCTCAAAACTAGGAGCCTCTACAAAAAACACAAAGGAAAAAAGGGAAAAAGAAAACTCAGGTAAAGATCCGGAAAGCAGAGAAAGAGAAGACGGGAAAAGAGGAAGGGGGGGGGGGGGAAGCTAAGAGATAACGATGAAAATAAATAAATAAAAATTACACATCTTCCCCGCTGTACTTCCTCTCTCACTTATTATTAGTAGGTTTTATCTGAGAACACCAACGGGTAGAAAGATAAAAATATGAAACGACGAAAATGGAGCGATCGGCTGGAGGGAAACGAGAAATTAATCGAAAGTAAAGTAGAACAACTTGTGAACGAAAAGGCGAGACACATTAAAGTCAAACTTATTCTTTGCCAACTTGTACCTCAATGTTATGCCATCCGTTTTTGTTATACACTGAGTAGCTAATTTATTATAAGCAAATTATCTACTGCATCACGCTAGCCGAGACTAGTATAAACTTAGCGTTTCCGCCAGTAGCAGAAGTGATTTTTGTGAAGATTTTGGCAAACACTGAGATTTGACAGACTTTGAATATGGAATGATTGTAGGCGACCGGAGTCATGGAGCGAGTATCGACGAAGCCGTCGGATTCGTGAAATTTTCGACAGCAGCAGTTGTTAAAGCATTTAAACACTGGAATGGCATTCTCAACACGCTACTTGTGGCCATCATGGATTAGTGAATGCTCGGGCGGGAACGGAGTCTCCACGATTGTAAAATACAAAACAAGGACAATATTACAGCAAATTGCAGCACATGTTAATCAAGGATCCTCTGAAATGATCTCAGAACGCACAACTTAACTGAATATCGTTGCTGGCCAAGTTCATCCTGTCATGTTGATGGTTTATCTCCATGAATATGGCTACTTTCTACAAGATAATGCGTTCTGCCGTATTGCTCATAGTGTACTGGATTGGTTTAAGAACCATCTCAACCCCAATGAGCATTTGTTTGATGAAGTTGAAAAAGTCCTCACACAGATAGATCCACAACCATCAAATCTCATACAATGGAAAGTGCTATTCATTAAGCATGGTCTCAGATTCCACAAACCACCTATCAATATCTCGTGGAATTCATGACAAGAAAGGAGGCCCAACGAAATTCTGAGATCGTGGTCATAATAAATTATATGTACTTATTTTGTAGAGAATTTTCCCTCTTCTTTCTCAAATTCATTTGAATCGATTCAAGTGTTTTTCTTTTATGTTTCATAGATGTATGGCTTGAGTGAAGGGCAGCAGAGAAAGAAATCAACGAAATGGAAGGCCCGAGGTCTATCAATGAATGTACGAAGACAACACCAATCTCGAAGATTAACCAAGATCGGTCTTGCGAAGAGCAATAAAGCACCAGTATATGAATATTATTGGCAAAACTTGGCCCTTCCCAAAGCACCACCAACCGACACCTCCACCAATTTGTGCTTGTGAAAGTTTCAGGCCAGTACACTGTCAATCGGACCAAGGCAAAATTCAACAAACGTGAGAAAACTAAAATTCTACCTAACCCGGAATACACCAGACTACGGAAGAAGTTGAGAACGATGCCGAGAGTGTTTGACCTCTAAAGTAGCCGAATGTTACCAGCGGGTAATTGAGCTTTTAGCGCCACAAAGATGGCAACAAACTGTAAATCACGGTGGAATTTATTTCGATGAATAAATTGTTTCGTTTCTGATTTATTTTCACTTATCATTGTGGGTAAATATACTAACAACCTGATCCGCCTTCGACTCTTTCTTCTACATAAATAATATTTCCAATTTGAAACACGAGTAATTCAAGTCTCAATGAGAAAACTCAACATGTTTTCTTTGAATAGGCCATAGCTTGACACTGTTAAGTACTACAGGGTGTCCCACAAAGGATTCCCTGATTTTAATAGTAAATATCTCGGAAACGGAGATCGATAGAAGAATGAAACAAATGTCGTGTTTATTTCGAAAGCAGTAAAAATCTGACACACAAATTTCAAAATTAGTTACCAATTAATTACAGATGTTGCCCGCAGATGGCGCTGCATGATGTAGTCGCAGTACGAAATCCGAGAAATAGGTTTATAAACCGTCCTTTGCAAGCATCCATCACAATCACATAACGACCGATTCAAACTGTGATGGTGCAAATGAAGAAATGAAATTTTCAGTACGCTATGTACAGCACCACCAGTCACCAAATTTGTAACTAATTTGTATCAGATTTTACGGCTTTCGAAATAAACATGCCACTTGTTTCATTTTGCTATCGATCTCCGATACGGCGGTATTTACTCTTAAAATAAATACCTGTATGTATTTTGGGACACCCTGTACAACCGATATGAGAAAAAATGGCTGTCATCGAAGACATTAGAGCCTTTTGGGCCCAGTTTCCCCGTCTGTTTAATAATGTGCAACTAAGTTTGGTGTAAATTCACAGAGTAGGAATATAAGGGGCACCCCGACCTTATGGAAAGGGAATGTATGTATCTGGAACGTCTCGGATAGGAATTTGACTGAACATGCGATAACCAGTCAAGTTCCTGCCAAGAAGGTACCAAGTTGGGAGAGTTCGATAGTGTAGCAGTACCTATACCCCAATCAAATGAACACCATTCATTCGGCTGGCTAGGACTGGGGAACTCCAGTGCAATTCAAAAGAAACTGACAGGGAAATGAACGAAAGGAATGCAAGAGCATCTTCATACGAGTCTGGAAATGAGCGCAAGATGGGGTTCCAAGTAGTACCACATATAGATCACATACAGCTGAAGGAAACTATATTGAGAAGCTGGATCCATATACCAAGCAAGAAAAGAAACTATAAAATGACATGGCCCTTGAAGCTTCTCAACACTCAGATGACTGGATATAACGAAAGTGGTGGTGGGATTCGATTTTATTTCAAATGAGATTGGTGCTCGGTTAATCATATAAATTGTTGAACCCTTTTCCCAATGAAATGGATGAGGGCTTTATCTTATCTAGCGCTTGAAACCAAATATCCAAACGCTATATAAAAGTGCTGCAAATCTGTTTAATATCACTGAAAACTCAAATATTTGTATTACAATAACGCAAATAGCATTTTAAAGAAACTCGGCTCTCCTTATTTACATTAGGGCATCAGATCAAGAACGTTTCCTCGTTAAAAAAATCATTCCAGGGTATACAAACATAAATAAAACAAGCAGTTTCGGAGAACTTTTTAAAACTGCAATCCAATTGGCGAATAAAGAGCTAAGAGATTAGACAGTACATTAAGAGATTAAAATTAAATTTTTAAGCCTCATCCTTAATTAATGAATGCCCAAAGATGTCGCTGACAATTCGCCGCCTCCAAAGCCTAAAGAGAGTCGGAAATCCTCGATTCAACTAGAAAATGTAGAAAATTATTTGACAGTTTCTTTAAAAAAACATCGCAAAGAGAAAATTGTTCGAAATCAGTTTTAAACTTCTCTTTTAAAACTTTAATGAAAAATCCTGCGATTACGCCTTTGAGAAATTAAATTTCTTGATTAGATTATATTAAGAACTTTAAAATACTAGTTAAACTCTGGAAACATACTCCAACATAAAGTAATGCATCATCGAACCATATGAATTTTAAACATCTTTGAAACGTATGCAGATTTGCTCGGCGCTCGACAAAATCTTTTCATGGATGTAGACGTCTAGCTACAAGGTTTCAAATTGTATTCGACCAGTAACAAAATACAATGTTAAAAAAGTAGTTTTACCTCCAATTAACTTATCGCCTTTTCTTTTTCAGTGAGGCTTATCGAGTGCGAGGTATGTTTTAATACCAATGAGGCATTACTGGTTTGGATCAAACTCAGTTATAGAATAAAAATGATCGCATTTCCTTGATGATAGTGTACACACCCGAGCAGTCCCTTTGTCATGTTTTGATTTGTTTCTGCACAGAAAATATGCCTTCAGAAGATGCAATTGACATTAAAGACACAGCATTAGTGGAAATAACAAATAAGAGTGTTGTAAAAATTGTAAGATAAAGTTTAATAAAGCACAACATATTATTAAAAGATCTTGGAATTTCCCCCACAAACTGTTAGCTTATAAGTCAGTCCACTCACTGAGAATTTCTTGATCAAAATTTGTATTAAAAGCTTTTTTTTGTAGAAAGGTATGCATGGGGGAAAAGGAAGTGGTAACTGACTTCGAAAAGGGACTGACGGTGCGTCCAGAAATTATATAGCCAAACACATTACTCATAAAAAACAACGATACACTAAACAGATCATATTGAGCGTTTAATTAAATGAAAAGTAATGTCTAATAATCACTCTGACAAAAAATAAACAAAATGATAAACTGCTAAATGATAAACAATAAAAAAACAAAATCAGACAATTTCACATGTCCAATAAATACACAGCCACTTAGCTTTTTCCTTTATTTGACTTTCCCTATCTTGTTAATTTTAATCTTTCACATTTGCATACATTTCCATAAAGCATACGAATTGAAAAAGTAAAGGTAACAAGTTACAACTATAAAGCCTGACCTGTTCCATTGAAAGTCAAAAATGCCGCGAGGAACCCGATTAAGTGATATGGAAAAGGGGTGCATATTTGTCTGCATGAATCTGGACAATCTGCAAGATCCATTGCATCAATATTGGGACGTTCACACCCGATGATGGAAATGTACTTAAGGTTAAGAGAAAATTTTGGCCAAAAGAAGTCAACTGAACGACCTGAAAAACTAACCATCCACCAAAAAAAGAGCAAAATTCGAGAAGTAAGCCAAAATTCAGTGTCTCTACGTACTCTTGCATCAACAGACGGCATTCCTGTATGCAAATCCACAATTGCAACTGTTATTCTTAAGAGTAACATCCTCCACTACCAGAAGAGAAAGTCGCAGCCTGTTCAAAAGAAAAAGTGCTTCTTTGGGCAAAAGATGCCATGGGATGAAAAGTGGAAGAATATGATCTAGAACGACGAAAAAAAAAATGCAATTTTGACGGTCCAGATGCATGGCAGTTTCATTGGGACAACCTTAGAAAAGAGCTCCAGTGTTATTCAAAACGTCAAAATGGAGGTGGAGATGTTATGGTGTTGGGAGCTTTCGGGTGGGGTGGTATCTTGAATATTGCCTTCATTAGTGGAAGAATGAATGCTAGTGCATACAAAGCTCCGTTAGAAGATTATTTGCTCGATTCCGCAGAAGAAATGGGAGGAGCCCACTGCCTATTCCAGCAGGACAATGCTCCCGTACATAACGCTAAAAGCACATAAGAGTGGTTTCTCAACAATGGTGTTCCTGTCATTGACTGGCCTGCATTATCTCCAGACTTAAACTCAATGAGAATGTTTGGAGATGCTTATCACGCTCTGTGTATGCCAATTGAACACAATATTCAACAACACAACATTTGAAGACTTGCTGTGACTTATCTCCAAAACCTCCTTACAGCTTTGCCATAGGTGCGTCTTTAAAGTTTCCAAAAAAACGGAAACTTCACTGGATATTAAACCACAATAAGCATAGTGGCTGTATATTTATTGGGCATGTGAAATGGCCAGATCGTGTTTTTTTTTAATTATTTATTAATTAGCAGTTGTTCAGGTTTTGTTTGTTTGTTTTATCTAATTGGACGTTAGACATTACTAATCATTTAAATAAATGCGCAATATCATGTTTTTATTGTATCGTTGTTTTTTATGAGTACTGTGCTTGGCTTTATAATTTCTGGTCGCGCCTTACGACTAAAATAACGAAGGAATTGACTGGATTCTCGAAACGTGCGGATTATTTAGAGTATTCAACCGCTGGAAAAATGATCCACAATCTTTGTCTAAAAGGGAGGAAACTGCGGCTCATAAACAATCAATCACGAACGAGACTGCCGTCGTTTAAAATAGATCATCCACTATCCACAAATGGCAAATAATCTTAACCACGGCTATTCTCGACACATATTTGGTAGAACCATGCGCTGATAACTGAAGCGGACCCAAATGGGCAATCACAGCGTATGCGAAAATCCTTGATTTCTGCAAAGAACAGGAAAATTCGTCTGTTGTCTGGAAAGTCTTGATTGGACACGTCAAGACGGGAAGGTTATCTGGTCTCACGAACAACGACGGTAGAAGAGAGTTTGGCGTTTCTCCATGGATCCATCATGCCTTATCAGGACGACTTAATGCTGATGAAGTAGATAGAACCCTTGCAGGGTCCTTGATAGAACCCTTTCAGGGTTCTTGATGAAGTAGATAGAACCCTTGCAGTACATAGTGGGAAAGAAATCACATGGAATCACTATGTACTGCAAGGCCTCCAACTTCATCAAGAAGGACAGTACAGAGAACCCTCCATTCCATAACTCAAAATCCTCGTAGAGTTATGGTATAGATGTACATCTGCTGGTTTTGGAAGGCCCGTGCGTTTCATGGTCCATAACCGAGTCCGCTAACTCATCCTACTGCTTTTTGGTCATGGCAGGTAGTATACGTTCCAAGGACTCCTGAAAGTGTTATCGACCAAATCTAACCTCTAGTGCTGCATTTTTATCTTGCCTGTTAGGGCTTTATGGACGACAATGGTACTGTTCATCTTTCACTGCTAAGATATGGCACGGTGTATATGAAACTTTTTGTCATGACGTGATATGAAAGAGTACAACTTTCATTACCAAGATATGGTATTTATCAAGCAGGAAGATGATGGAACGAAACCTCAGAGCCAAGATCTCAAAATATTAGGATTATGATGGAACGACACATCCGACAACAAAATTCATCTTCGAACAAAGCCGCGAGAACTAAGTGAACGTCTGGTGAATGCTGGTCTTCCACTGAACTTATAAGTACGTCAACGCCTTATAGACTCTATCCAAAACAAGTATATAGTGAATTTCTAACCAAAAAGGGGGGGCGGGGGGAGGAGAGAGCAATAAAATATTAAACGCACGTTTCTAATTCTAAGCTAGAGTATGTACAATTTTCACATTAACATTGAAATCATATAATTTTAATATGACACTTCATCATATATAGACCAAAAAATGTTTGTAAACAACAATTAAAACAAGACACACTCATGAACTCCTAATACCTAATAACCGAGCCATTAAGATGAATGTTTTTATAATTAATGACAGGAAAAGTAAATGAGCATGAAGCAAAAAGAAAAAAAAAAGAAAGAAAAATAACCCAAGGAGAAACAATGGCCCGAGTTGTTTGTGTCTGCCTCGAAAGCCATTTAGGGGTTGAGGCGGGCAGGAGAAGAGTTCTCTCCTGGAGTCTTCAAAAGGCCGCCACCTCCCTCTCCCCTCCTCACCAAGCCTATTTGCCCGGTGATCGATAAAGTTCTTCCTGATGAAAGGAAGGTTGACCCTTGGTTTTAACCCTGCAATGGCAAGCAATCTCAATGTATTTCCCATCGGACTGGGTCGAATGCAATCATGCAAATGTAATGGCCACTCTTCTGGCATGCTCACTCCATGAATTCCGGAGAGGCAACCAAAGGTAAACGTGAACCGGTTCGAGCCTCGACACACACAGTACACACACCCAATCTCGAAGATCACACTCCCCCTGCACGTCAAAAAATTATTAATAACGCTTTAAGAGGCATACGCAGTAAGTTTAAACTTACAAATCATGCCACAACTTCTGAATCTTTGTCCATATTCTCCTGGCAACCAACCCGAATTTGCCCCTTTGCTCTTCTCATAAACAAGTACCCTCGAAAGTTCACTGCGCAGTTTATCACAAAGTACATTAAACAATTATCAAGCTAAGCAAATTTTTGAAAAGGTAAACAGCTTCGGCTAAAGCCGCTCCAAAACACGATTATACAATAATAAAACGAACCAACGGCTAATGCATCATCCTCAAAATGATAGTTCCTGCAGTTGTATGCATTCTTTTTCTTCACATTGAACATTTACAGGAGAACTACAAACACATTATTCCAAAATGAAAGCTTTAAATTTAAACACTGATCTTCCTATTCTTAAAAAAAATTCGAAATAAATAAATAATCTTGCTAATACCAACTACGTATTGAGAAAAGTTGCAAACACTTAGCAAACATATAAAGATTGGACGAAATAATGTAGAGAACGTTAAAGTAAGGAACCCCTTTTATTAATACGGCCATACGTGGGATGGAATACAGCCCGAATTAACTAGAAATGGAAACAAAGTCTTGGAATGGATCTCAGTAATGAAATTAATAGGGTGCTTCACAGGATCTCAGTAATGAAAAAATGGAACGAAAGAAGATTATTTCAATTTTTCAGGATTTACACATGAGAATAAAGGAAATTAAAAGATGAGTTTCTCAAGATGTTTGGGGAGATTACGAAACGAAATCTCTGCTCTAAGCTTTCGATAACAGGTGTCAGTTGGTCTACTGAAACTGAACTTTATCACACTCGTATGTCATCGCTGTTGTCGATTTCTGTACATTTCTTTATCTTTAACATAGCCCCATAAAAAGAAGTCGAATGGCGATAACACATTTTATTTCTATATTTATTAATTTTTATTTTAGGTTTTCGTTTTCATTTATTAGTTCT
>JAHWFO010088925.1:618878-630961 GCA_023313115.1 Rhysida immarginata
AAAAAAAAAAAAAAAAAAAAAAAAAAAAAAAAAAAAAAAAATCAACAGTTACAAACATAGTTCCGCGGACTAACTTTAATGGCAATGCAATAAATTGCCCTTCCCACGCACTTACGATCAATTTCCCACTTATAAAATTATCAAAATTGGCCTTTGCTCTGTTTATATTTTTTATTGCGCACAGTTAATTTTGCGCAGCTCTCAAAAAATTAGAAAGAACTATGGTTATAGGATTCTCCGGAATTCAATGTAAAACAACTTTAGCATTTCTCTATCAATAGGAGACATAAACCAACCGTCTTTCCACAAAGAATTTTAATATACAAAGGATTTCGAAAACAAGGCCTGTGAATCCTTTCAGTATTTCCCAACAATATGATATGCCGACGATGTTTTCGCTGTGTTTGACCTGGAGAACCATAGCCTAAACACTTCTTGAGTGACTTAAACAACGTCTCCCAGGTCCATTAACTTTACTAAGGAACCCGAATCCGACCACAAACTCCCCTTCCTAGATTTACTGATAACAATAGCCTTACTTTTGAGGTATATAGGAAGCGTACCTTTGTACCAGGGTATATTAACAGCTCCTCTAACCATTGTTATACTCATAAACTAGCCGCTTTCCAGGAATTGTTAAAGAAAGCTTACGTCCTACCTATGACCCAGCAACAAAGAAGAAGAGACTGAAGATACGACAGTTCGCTGCAAACAATGGATACCAACTCGACTTAGTTGATGCCTTAATCAAGAAACAAGAGACGCGCTTGATACAGGATGCCACAACCTTTGAGCGTGAGAAAGGACGGTTTAAATATCTCGTACTACGCGTGGTCAGAGGCTTAGACAAGATCACCAAGAGATTTGGGGTCAAAATCACCCCTGGCCACGCCGCAATACCGAATAAGTATAGGATCCTGCACCATGTTATTGATTATAGGTTTCTAAATTTTCTTGAATCACTAGAGGTTGCCAAAAAACGTTCTGACGAACTCATAAATTCAGATCGAGGTCCCATGGATCTCTCTGACTGATCTACCTTCGTTGAGGTTATTAAATAATTGACCTTTTCTATGTAATTTCTCCTATTGGCTTGTATTCTATATAAATATCCTCTGGTTGCAGATGTTCTGGAGCATCCACTCACATTTAGAAGTTTCCTCAGGCATCGCAGGCCTCATCACGTCCTGGACATCGATTTCGACGACATCCAAAAGGCCATCTTTCCCGAATACTGGATCTCATAGCTCCTCCGTGTCCCTCGTCAATCAACAATCAACTCTATCGTCCTTATAGGAAAGGACTCCATCTTATCCTCTGGATGACTTAACTAGGTTTCATCAGGCCTCTTGCCTAGTTTAGTGTACTTCCCCTGGTTACTTCCTGGATGAGTATGGCAGTGAAAGCGTTGCTTTCGGACCGCTCGTTTCGTTTTCCCTGCGCTGTTCGATTGTCGATTGATAGATAATTAACAATTCAGTCATGCTGAAAGAAGGCCGCGCAGCGACCAAATTGTACATACAGGTTTATTAAAATTCTTTGTGGAAAAGTGGTTGGTTTGTCTCCTATTGATAGTCTTCACATCTACAGTCAAAAGGTATTTACTCTTTTTAATATTAGCATTTCTCTATCAACCGATAAGGGCCAAGCCAGACCTTCGCAAAGCGATTCGGAAAGTCTCTTGCGATGATTCAATTAGCATGAAAAATACGTCAATGCATAGTTTAAGGAACCCTCTAGCAGTGTATTAATTTCATTTGGTTTTGCCTTTTGCTGTTTCGGAAGAGGTAGCTGCACAAAATTGGTCACATACGTATTACATACATGCGTAGAGAATCCCTCTCCCCCCCCCAAAAAAAAAATAAAAAAAAAATAAAAAAATTTCTTATTTAGTGGTCTGCCAATGAAGAATTGACAAAGATAAAAATAAATGGTCTTTTTGCAAAATAAAAAAAAAGGTTTAGAGATCAATTCATTTTGTTTTCTGCTTCTATAGTTTTCTGATTAAATCGTATCATCTCAATCATGGTTCTTTGAGCCACAGGTACCCCTTTCAGACAAAGACTATGGATCATTTTTTCAATGGCTTGAGTACTCTGAACTATTCAATCATGACTCCAGTCAGACGAGCACCAACAACGAGTCCATTTGAAGCAGTTAGCCCCCCCCCCCACGTTGATCAATTTGAATGAGTAGATTCACCTAACTCTCCATAAATGAGTAGACACTTGAATCATGACCTCGAACTCGAACTATTGTGCATAAAAACGGATTAAAACAAATTTACACATACAGTATGTCTACAAATCTATGAGGGTATTCTGCTGCTTATATCTCGGATATTTATTGCTCAAGTGCACTGACATTTTATAAACATATTCAGAGTTTCATTTCTTCTCCTAAACGACAACGTGCACCGATGTCCCAAATGACAACATGAGCAAAACACAAAGTTCTTATCTGGCGGTTACTGCCTTGAATGGCTACAATGATTTTCCTCTTTATGGCCGTAGACCAGTAGCGTAACTAGAGGCGCGCAAGGGGGGACGGACATTTGTCCTCGGGCGCCAGCCTTGTTACCCTTGTTAGGGGTCGCCGCGAGGACAAAATTATCAAAAGACGGGGGCGAAAAATGAACACAATGCCCCCGGGGCCCATTTCTACTCACTACGCCACTTTGCCCTTTATATGACCCCAGAGAAAGAAATTTGGCAGGTTCAGGTCCGATGAGTTGGGAGGCCATGGTTTGGCCCTCCACGACTGCACCAATTATCGCTAAACGCTGCATTCAGAAGGTGGCTGGCCTCACTGCGCCGGAGCTCCATCCTATTGGTAAATCAATCCCGCAATACCTTGCATCTGTGGCAGCACATAAATTGTCATCGTGTCCAGATACCATAGTCAATGATTAGTTCCCTCTGCCAGAAAAAAAAGCTCGACAATGCCAGTCCACATGATACCGCCATCTATCGAGTAATGAGTGTGAAATGTAAATGCATAGTGGAATAAAAACGGAGTTATAAGCAAGCAAAATACCGTCATACATCTATATACACCCGGTACGTCACGTATGTTTCTAATTCATTGTCAATTTGTTAACCAACCCTTTCGAACTACCATGCCTGTCGAATTATTCCAAAAGAGGTCGGAACCAAATTTCATCGCACATCAAAGCCCAAGTAAACCAAAATTGTTGATTGAAACCTTATAGAGAGACAGGAAAAAGTCGAAAGGGAAACGAGAAGCCCCACTCGATGAGAGATAACTGCCCGATTCTTTGCATGACTGACTCAAGTGCCGTGGGGCAGACGACAATGAAGACGATCACCAATGAATAACGAAGAGAGAGAGAGAGAGAGAGAGAGCTCAAACCACCTTAAACATCTCCTTTTAAACAAATTTTTCAGATAAGGCACCTTTCTTCCTTCTTCTCACCGCAGATACCCCCACCTATTGATTACTGAAGAAACGATTTCAAGAGAGCGCTTTGCCTAACCCACGCAACCGTATGATTCAAATTTGTAGTGTCGCTAACGAAGGCGAAACGTGAAGGCAATTCCCAATTCCGGGTTTTAAGGTGGCGCCGAAAAGTCCTTCAAACGACTCACATAATTACAAATGATTAAGATTTAAATGTCCGACTCTTCGTATGGCAGAGGGTGCTGCGTTTACCAAGTCAACTGAAAAGAATGTAGATGGATCCTGTCAATGAGATGCATGCTTAAGACTCTTTTCAATTAAACCCAAACCATGGGTAGAGAGCGAGGAATGTTCGGGGGAAGAAACTCAATACAATTGCCTAAAGTAGAAAATTAGTAGAACAACTCATAAAATCCTTGTATTCAGTATAAGCACGACAAGCTGTGCCACAATGTATAGTTTCTGCTGTATACATTACGTGATCAAAAATTCCGGCCATCCCATCAAAATAATATTACGTGTCCAATTTAATGTCTATAAAGACTTAAGAGATTTAAATAGAAACCTGTCTTACTGAACTCATTTGTGGTCCAAACGCTCTCACTATAGTAGGATCGTAGGAGAGTCCTGTCATTCTGCGAATACTCTTGATTCAACTGTAGGTGACGTTAATGTGAAGTGATTTCCAAGAAAATGACTAGCACTTGTAAATCATGCAAATTTTCAATTGAAATACAGAGTTCTGAACTGCCACTTCAAATATTGACAGTACAACCACAATTCACCGGGAACTGGAACCCTAGATTTCCATGGGTGTGCTGCTGCTCATAAGCCCCACATCACCAGAAACAATGTGAAGTGACATTTAGAATGAAGTAAAATATCGAAACTGGACCAAGGACAATGGAAACATGTGTCTTATGGAACGATGAGTACATACTGGCAATCAAATGGTTGAGTTTTTTAGGTCTGGCAGATGCCCAAAGAAAGCTTTATGGGTGATTGCGTTCAGTTAGGAATAGGTGGTGACATAGTATGGGGCTATTTTCATGGTTTGGACTTGGCCAACTTTTTCCAGTAGCAAGAACTATGACAATGTTCCTTGTCACAAAGCAACCAGGTCTGCACACAGCCCCTATAAAAGTCCCACTTAAGACCTAGGGAATGAATTGGAGCGACGACTATTGTCCGCTTCCCACGAAAATGCCCCTGCGTTGTTGAAAGTGCTCACTATGCGCGCTGCAGTCGTGGATGCGTCCACAGCACTGAAAGGGAACACAAATACGAAAGTGATTGGATGGCAGGCAGGGAAAGCAGCATCTGGAGCCTGCTGTTAACTTGCACGTGGTTAAGATTCCCCGCCTATCATGCTGTGGACGCATCCACGACTGGAGCGCGCGCAGTGAGCTCTTTCAACAATGCAGGGGCATTTTCGTGGGAAGCGGAAGTACGAAGAAAATTCCTGAACCTCTCTACCATAACCTGGTGGAAAGTCTTCCTCGAGGAATATTGGCAGTAACAAAAGCAAAGGGAGGTTTGATATCATATTAATTTCCGTGAAACTTTGGTTGCAATCCAAAAGTACAGGTGTCCAGAAACTTATAATCACATAATGCACATGCTCTTAGAACTAAAATCAAAATTCTTTATCCATACGGTAACGAGATACAAACGGTAACAACAAAAACTGGCAGAAAACATTTAATTTTTGATTTAAAGCTTAAACAGACAACACCGATTATCCGGCACCCCTGGTTCCAAAGCCTTACGGTTAAGCCTTACTGGATTAACCGTCTGCTTGGCAAAGGTGACTAAGAAAGGAAAATCCTCATCAGATAAGCCGATCAGATGCCGTACGGCAAATGATAATTTTTTAATTTAAATTTCTCAACACGTCACATACCATTTTATCACTTATTAACCAGACATCATGCCGTGAGGGGTCAATCTAATCTTGTCCGGACTACTGGAGGTGCAGAGCCATCCAGTGCCGGATAATTGTGTTGTAACCTGTATTATATGAAATTATAAATTCTACAAGAAAAATAACTTAAAATAAGCCTGTACGGACAGATATGGTACACTTACTTTAGTGAAAAGAGGATGGAGATCCCTGAAAGGCCAACCATGGGGAGAAGACAGTATCCTAGAACACTTACAACGCATCCTATGGACACTCCGGTTAGGCTCATCAGGTTGAGTAGGGCGTACATGGCGAGACAGCCGACCACGCCGATGCCATAGATGTAACCAAACTGAAGCTTCCCAGACTGAAAATCAATGGAAAGATAAATCAATAAACAAACCATTAAAAATCGATATCGGCACATAATATCTTATAGACCCGTTATCGAAAGAAACAGAATTAAAGAAATCTACTGCATATTATCTAATCGTTTAAGCAGCAGCCCTTCCTAAAGTATCAAAAAATCACACTTAAAAAAACAGTCCCCTGGAAATGCAAGCTCAGCCGAGTTAACACTTTCAGCAAGGAATACTAAAAAAGCACATCCTTAAGATACAGGCATTTTGAAGTCAACAATTAGAGAGATCACTTGTACAGAGAAGTGGAAATAGATTCAATCTGCTGATACGGCACAATATAGTTTTGCAAAGAATGGCTTACAAAAGAGTCCATACCCTACCATTCTGAGAGCGATTACTGAGTGTGGCGATTGTCTGAGGACTTTTCGAATGCCTCATCACAATCGACAAAGTGTATGACACTTTTCCAAGAAGACGAGGAGGTCATCTTTGACGTTTAACAGCTCCTCCAGGACCACACAGAAGAATTCTTCAATAAGGGACTCCGGCAGCAGATTCATCACTGTGAGGAGTACGTGGCCTGGCAAGGAATATATGTAAAGAAAGACTAACATCTTATTCTCTGCGCATGCCTAAGCCTCACGGTGATTGTATTATTTCTGGAGAAAAAGCCTTTCTGGAGTCCTCTTGTCGAGTTTCAGGATTTTTGGAGTCCTCGTGTCAATTTTACGAACTTTGGAATCGTCGTGTCGATATTCCGAACTGCGGACTCCTCGGATCAATATTTAGGATTTTGGAGAATTATAGAATCGGAAACTTTAGATTCAGACGCGAATTCTTCGCATTCGGTGTCGTTTAAATCGCATTATACCAAGATGAGATTAAGTTAAAATCCAAAAACTCACTTGACTCCAATTGGAATGCAAACAGTGAGTCTCCTGATACCATTTTAATCAAACTATTAAAGAGATCACGCTATTTACTATGCAAATCAATAAAAAAGAAGAAAACTCAAAGATCCAAGCAAGTTAAAAGCTAAAAAGCATTATCAAATCAAAAGCGAAATCTTATAAAAAAACTCCCTTAGACAATATTCATATACAAACCATATCCAACCAACGTTAACAATGATATCGCAACCGGCAAAAGAAAATTGGGAGGCGAGGGGGGGGGGGGGGTAGGAGGAGAAGGAAACAACGTTTTTAGTGGAAATGAAGAAACGTGGCAAGAAAGCAAAAAACGGATGGCGTGGGTGGAAAGGTAAAGACTGGGGAAGGAAGGAAGGAGGGAGAAGGTTAGATAAAATGGCCTCCAAGACTCTTACCAGGAGTAGGAATCCCCCGAAGGCTAAACAGAAAACGAGAGGCCCGGCCAGATCGGTATCTTGCATAATGGTGGCGTCGGTATCCTTCAGTGGGTTTAACACGGCCCATGTCTGCCAAAGAAATAAAAAAAATACAGAAAAAAATAAAATTACAAAGATGGCACTCACAGGTTAAGAAAAAAAACCCAAATAAAAATGCGATAACGCTGAAGATAAAAGTGACTATTTTACGACCACAAATATCTATTACATTGTGGTTAGTCTAAGCGGAAAAATTACTTTCAGTAAAATATTTCAACAAAAAAAATTCATTCTGTATCGCATTACGTGAACAAACTTGGCAGAATTTACGAAAATTTTTATTTTTCGTTGGAGTAGGTAGCAGATACGGGGCGACATTGCATTACACAACGAATCTGTTAAAACGCATGAATCCAAGTAGAAGTTAGATAGCGGGATTCATTAGAAAATGGAAGTAACCTAAACAAAACTAATAATGTCATTTCCCAGCGTTGCCTCCAGACTTCTCGAGGCAACTTGCGCCACTTGTCAGGAAGTGCCTAGATTTTTGTATTGCCCAAGCAGCCAATCGTGCACGCTTTTTTCACTGTGTTACGGCTATATGAGTGAATAGCATATAATATTTTCCACGACTGCCCACGACTTTTAATATTTTCCAGCATCACAGATGTCTTCGCTCTTACATGCCAGTCTGCAATGTGTAAGAAAACGAAGCCTTTCTTGACTTCTTCAGCTCTGCTATAAACCTAAGAGTCATGCATACACCGTAAACCTCCAATATCTGTCGATGGGTTTCTATTGAGAAGTCACCCTTAGCGTATAAGATACTGCTGACTGACCGCACGTCTTCCTTGTAGGAAGTTTCCAGCCGACCCGCCATTTTCGAAGCTCATTATGACGTCAGCGAAAGCGTAGACACAGCCCACTAGATAAAGGCCTGAGTGCTGTTTTCAAAATGGCGGCGCTCGCAGGCGGACTTTCTGTGTGAAAGAAGCTGAAATAAAAGAATTATTTCATAAACTTGCTTTAATTTTCTTACAAAATCTAACCAAAATAATCTATTACAGGAACTAATTTTTGCAGATTTCTAAAACCATCATATATGGTTTCGAAATTTTTTATAGAAAAGATGGTTTTTCTCTTCCTCCATAGATGGCTCTACTTTGAAAAAAATGAATCTATATATATTTGCACGTATGTTGCCATTGTTTTGATGGAAACAAATCCATTCAAATAACAAGTTCAAAAACTTAGATTTCGTTAGAAGATTACAGCAAATTTGTGAAATAATTCTTCTATTCTATTTTATTTCACATAAAATTCCATTTTATGACAGTCCGCCTGCGAGCGCCGCCATTTTGAAAACAGCACTCAGGCCTTTATCTAGTAAGCTGTGGCGTAGATCTGGTTCAAAAGCACTCGCCAGAGAGAACGCTCTACAATGGTGGCGCAAAGTTCAGACTCATTATTGGCCTCATTTTACGCATTTACTAATTTTAACTTGAGTCCCCCCCCTCCCTCTTAATATCATACTGTTGCAATAAAAATGAAACTACAAAATAATCTAACATTTAAAACTGAAAATTTAATTGGACACGTACAGTGTTTTTCTACAGGGTGGGCCATAAGTGCCTTATCACCCTTTGTACAATTCGTGTTTGTCGAAATTGACGACAACCACCATGTGGGGAAATCTTTGGCCTAGGGAGAAGTCATATGGTGCAGGTGCCGGGACAGCGGCCAGCATGAAACCGCCATCTTGGATGCACCGTAGGGCTTAAAACGGGAAGGGGGTAATGGGGCACATGATTTCGGGCTAAAATTTTCCAAAGAAAACAATGGTGCAGTCCGTTTGTTCATATCTTAATTTGTTCAACAGTTACAAGCATTCCAAATGGCGATATTTCACTGTTGTTTACCCTTTGTTGCAGGTGCTAAAGCATGCCACTAACCACAGATGGCAGACTTGATAAGGGCATTGGCAGGAAGGAGTGTAAGGGCCGTAGCAGCGGAATTCAGTGAACGACACCATGATCGACAATCTGTGTCCCATGTTAAGTGTTGCTTGGTTCTTCAAGAAGTTCATGGATACCGGGTCCTGGACAAACCCAGATGTGAAAGACCCACGACTGAAACAAATGAAAACACGTGTAGAACAGGAGGGAGCCTATAACTATTGAACGAATTAAGATATGAACAAACAAATTGCACCTTGTCTTCATTGGGAAATTCTAGCCCGAAATCATGTGCTCCATGACCTCATTCCCAAGGTTAAACCCTACGGTGCATCCAAGATGGCCACCGTCCCGGTCACCTGCACCATATGACTTCCCCTTAGGCCTAATATGTCCCCACATGGTAGTTGTCCATCAATTTACACAAACAGGAATAGTAGAAAGGATGGTAAGGGAGTTTGTCCGCCCTGTATAGTTGGACAATGAGTACATAGATAAATATTAAAAAAAAAATTATATTGTAGATTATGTGCATGGATCTTGTACGTCGTCCATTGTTAAATATATTAGATACATTAGAAGAAATTATTATTTTATTAGAACAATATGTAAAAAACAAATACATTATTATAGTATAAGTCATTGCCCACTGAAAATATTGGCACAATAAAGCATCAATGGCAGGCGGCAACAGTTATCAACCACATTCCTTTTTACTGCTTTAGAAATTATTTTCGAGAATTTTAATTCTTCAAAAAAACTCCACAAAACAAACTAATTCGATGCTGTTTGTTTAAAGTGAACAGCATGTATCGAGAAAAGTAAGTTCGTGTTTGGTATTAAATATGCTCAACCTTAATAAGTTTGAAGTTGTTGCAAGCTATTATTAAACAACTTGCCTTACACAGGCAAACTACACTACCCTATCAAAAGTCATGGGACAACCCTGATTTGCGTGAAAATGGGACATTCTTTTGCAATTTCACTGTTGGCATTCTTCCCAGCACTACATAACAGAGACTATGCTATTATGAGATGATGCTTGCGTGAATGCTGTACGAATGTCTCAAAGAACAGAGCTTTCAGACTTCCAAAGAGGCACAATTGTTGGGGGCCATCTCGCAGGCAATGGTGCAAAGAGCGACGACATTGGACTCTGGATCAATGGCGAATGGTTGAATGGAGTGATGAGTCCCGCTACACCATCTGGCAATCGGATGGACGGGTTGGGGTATGGCGAACGTTATCTGCCAAACTGTGTTGTGCCCACGGTGAAGTTCGGCGGAGGGTCAGTGATGGTGTGGGGTGCTTTTCATGGTATGGGTTGGGTGCAATCGTTTCTGTGGACGGACATCTAAACGCAGAGCGTTACCAATGCAGCACTCTCATCTCTCTGGCAGCACTTTGGCAATGACCCTTTTCTGTTTCAGCACGATAACGCACTTGCCATAAAGCAAGGGCTGTAGGCAAATGGTTTGATGAAAAGGGGGTTCGAGAACTTGACTGGTCTGCACAGAGCCCCGATCTGAACCCCATCGAACATCTGTGGGATGTGTTGGAACGTCTATTGCGCGCTTGTGCGGAACGCCCGAAATCCGTGACCGAGCTGTCGAAGACACTTATGGCAGAATGGCAAAATTACCTGTCGAAACGTATCAAAAACTTGTGGACATTATGCCCCAGAGAATAGAAGCTGTGACAGCAGCAAAAGACGGACCAACAAGATACTAAAATATGTATGTTTTTGAGTGTTTCAACGCTACTTTTAATAGGGTAGTGTATTATTAAAGAAATCAGTTTAGTATGATGGGACGTCAGTAAGTTACAAACGGATATAGAAATGAAACAAATAAGGGTATCGACTTGAAAACTACTTTTAAATCTCCACATAATCTCCCTATACAATGAGGCACTTGTCCCACCGTTTCACAAGCCCCTCAAACAAGCAGCATAAATTTCTTTGAGCTGCTGTCTGAACCAGGCGGTGAATTCCCTTGATAATGCTTGGAGCCGAACAAATGGAAGTCGCTTGGGTAAAGGTAAAGGATATACCACACAAAAAAGAAAACAAAGACCCCAAATCCTAACGGTACCAAGGACACACTTCCAAATGCCATGATAACACATGCATTTTTTTAATTAATAATGGAATGAAAACTTAAATTGTGCCTGAGTAAAGAAAGACTCTAGTTATAAAAATGAATTTTTTGTGGAAAAACCTTATCAGAATAAAAGCAAATTATCATATTAACTTGGTATCGCTCGATAGCGCTGTGTTCGCTGTTACTTCCAGTTTGTATTCGCTTATCGCATCTGTGTTTTCTTTAATCTGTGGCTATACGGAGGATGCTCGAAAACTTCAGTTGTCTTCTTGGCAATAAGAGGACGCACGTTATCGTGCAATAACAACACGCTTTTGATGAGAGTTCAGGTCGCTTCCGACGAATAACATTACGAAGTTTCATAAGGATGTTACAGTATGAAGTAGGGATTTACAGTTTACTCTCGCTGCTGGAATATGGTAAGCAATAAGCCCTAGTGACCCCAGAAGACTGTGACCATCACTTTCCCGGCGATAAAGCTGTACAAATGGAATTCACGGGCTGATTCAGACAGCAGCTCAAAGAATTTTGTAACTTACTTACAGAGTTCTACTCGTATAAAAAAAAGTCGGTTACCCAATTTAATTTGACTGCAATTTTGCAGCGACCTAACTTGTTAATAGGAAACTATAGAATTATATAAAATAAAATCTTAGACAAAAGAAATCGCGATTCAAGGGAGCACTTAACTTGCACGAAAATTAGTACGTGGAACGTCCATATATAGAAGAAATGATTAGACTTTCAGAACAATTACTGGATTCCACAGAAAGCGTGATACATAGTGAGCAAGTCCGTATGACGTTGGTCTATCTCCGGCCTGGATACAAAACCCGATGTGACATGGATTCATAATGTTGCCCTATGGTGTTCTGAAGATATCTTGCCAATATCATACAAATGGCGAAGGCAAAGCTATCAAATGCGCTCAAAAGGAGAGAATGAGAATGAGAGAGAGAGAGAGAGAGAGAGAGAGAGAGAGAGAGAGAGAGAGAG
>JAHWFO010088925.1:630971-646324 GCA_023313115.1 Rhysida immarginata
GAGAGAGAGAGAGAGAGAGAGAGAGAGAGAGAGAGAGAGAGAGAGAGGGAGAGAAAGAGAGATCTGGAGATCTGGCTACTAACCAAGACAATGTGTCCCAAGCCTTGGGCACAGTCCATGAGAGGCTTGAAATGTGTGATCGGGCAAGGTCAAATCATCTTGATGGAAGGTGATCCTCAGTTGCTCCAAAAGGTGCTCAAATACTATTGTATTGTCAGAGTACCTCAAGGGATTACCAAAGGAGCCCAACTACCAAACGAAATGATACCCTAAGATCATTTCGTTATTTCGATCTGAAAAAATCTCAGGTCGCAGACTTTTTCTTTTCATTTATTACTTTATTCTTATTATTTATTTAATTATTGGAGTAGTATCTTTATTTTATCCTCATTACTAAATTTCTAAAAAAATGTTCATCCACATCTAACTAAGGAATGAATTTTATAGAGAAATTAAAAATGTAGATTCGGCTAATTTTTAATTAGCCTAACATTCATAAATGAAAATTTTCACAATGCTCATAAAATAAATTAAAACTGAGCTCAATTTTATTGAGGAAGGAGCAAGAACCCCAAGAAACAAATTCGCTCAAAAGATAACCCGAAATACAATATAGACATTTTCCCCCAAACTCATTGCGCCGTCTCGCTTTCCATTCAATAATTCCCGACTTTGCGTGCATCTGAGTCCGTCGACGAAGAAAACGAAGCCAGAAAGCGAAGGAAGGCAAAAGAAGAAAAAAAGAAAAAAAAATTAAAAAAGGCAACGAAACAATGAGATGATGAATGATAGCGCGTAATTAGATCCTCGTTCTCATCTTGGCGCCCAGCTTTCATCAAGATCCCCCAAAAGAAAATAAAGTGCGAAAACCAGATGCTCAAATGAGAACGCATTAAGAAATGGTTGCAGGGCCTGAAAATTACTCTTTTAAAACTCTTTTCCTTTTAACATTCTCTTCCCACCCATCACACCCCCCCACCCATTTCCCAACCTTACCATCCTTCTCTCACAACCCCCTTATACAATTCCCTTCTCCTTTTTACGTTCAACCAGAAATTCTGGCAATCACGAAATTTAATTGCAGCGCGAATTTCATGAAAACGGCACAACCCATCACGCTTAAAACTATGAAATCTAACCCCACCCCCACTACCCTTCATTCCTAGCCATTTCGGCCCCCCTACCCCACCTTCACTAACACACCCACTTAAACTCCCTTAATCCTCCAGTGTTCTTGCGTCAATGGAAACAACTAGGCAGAAGCGAGAAAGCTGGAAACACAAAGACATAGAAAGGATAAAAAAAAAAAAAAATTAAAAAAAAACCTTCCAACACAACTCGTCGTCATTCCTGCTCGAGAAAGACGGACCGGTCATACGTACAACAAAATTTTCCAATTAAAATTCTCATTATCAAAAGAAGCACGAAGAGATTCGAAAGGCGAAGAGAAACCCAGAAAAAAAAATACGCCGAGGCTAATGAAAAGGAAAACTGAGCTATTAACGGAATTTCCTGTAATTGGCTGTATCGAAGAGGCCTCTATATATTACACGGTAATCAGATATATGAAATAGATAGGAATGGCGAAACAAAGCCACTTAAACACGCTAACCGTGAAATACGAGATTCAAAGCTAAAGCATTCCAGATTAACCTCCATTAAGCGCCCCCACCGAGAAATTTCCGAGATTTTCTTAAACTGTAATTACATCAGTAACATACCAGCGACACATAAATAAAACTCGTAATTAACATTAAAAAAAAAACCAGATATTCTCTTCGTTTCGGCTTATTTAATGAGTGAAAACGCGAGATTCTTCTGTGTGACACTAATTTCATACACATAGCATAATGGACGTTTCGGTATTACACCATCATACAAGATGCTGGAGGCGCCCACTAGTATTAACAGTCCTCCGACAATACTATAGGATTCTTGGAGCGAATGTGGCAGTCAGATTGGTCCCGAAAGTGCTCAACTGAAATTAGGTCTGGGGAATTAGGGAGATCAGGGCAGTACAAGATGTTCACAAAAGAATATACCAAATTTGAAAGGCTACATCTCGGCAACAAAACTTACAGCGCCACTCTACGTATCATTGCGAAGGGGACATTTTGAAGTTTGGTACGGTTGCCGACAGATTTCGCTAGGTGCTTGCATCACCGTGTTACGAGCGGTTGTTTGCTTTTCGTTTGAGTCGCAACCGAATTTAATGAATTCGATAAAACTGATTCGGGACATCTGCTCAACGCGCCAAGTATGGTATTAATCCTCCTAAATAGGTGGAAAATCCTGGGCGTCAATTCACTGAGAAAGGCAAAAGTCCTGGAAGAGAATGTCCAACGCATTCATCCTTGGAAACGGACTTGCCGAGTCAGCTGGAACTCCAAATGCCCCATATGATGGTGCGCAAAGTGTTGAAAAAGCTGTTAGTTATGAAACCTTACAGATTACAACTAACGATGAAGAAACATTTGTGATGATGTGAATAAACCAAAAAACTTCAGATTATATCATTCAGAATGATGCATTGATTAAATATGTGAACTCGTGTAGTTAGGAAAATATATAGCCTTTCAAAATTGGTATATACTTTTGTGAACACGTCGCGTTGTTCTTCAAAAATATCCCATCCGATCTAAAGAAGGCAAGTTTACACCATGGATAAAAATCAAATCGGGTGGAAGTGCCTCTCATGGGAATCGATGTACCCAGATAATGCCAAAAAAAAGGACCAGAAGCTTGTAGTAGCGAATAGGATCACCGCCAGCGAAAGCCCTAATCAAGAGCGTAATAAATGAAAACTGGAATTAATCTCCAAGCATAAGGTAATGATATTAATGGAAAAAAAGGAAGGAAAAACTCCGCAACTTGTCAGCTTTTGCGCGCTTTCCATCGCTCTTAATTTGTGATTAAAATGGACGGAAAAAATTCCGCGATAGCCCTTTTGATATAGGCAACGAGCGTGATAGATACTCGTGGCCCCAGGTTCGAATGGAAGGCGCGCAATAATTGACAACAGTGTCATTGTAGTCAGCCAGGGCAGGAGTGAACGCTCGAAGTGTGCAAGATGGAAGCGTCCAAGTAAGAACCACCACTAGTCAATCGGCAGTCAAAATTCACAGGCAAATGCGTGCTGTTTATGAAAAAAACTGTCTGACAAGAGTCAAAAATCAGACTATGGTTCACCGAATTTCTTTCGGAATAAGTTCCGTATGCATCCAAGAAGTTTTCTTCGATCACCGAGGCCCAATTATAAACGATTAAGCCCCCCCTCCCCACGACCACACTATTAGCTCCCACAGCTGCACGAGGACTCTGTACAGGGTGTTGCAGATAACTACAGGGCAGTATAACGGGAAGCCTACCCGCTCGATTACAGGGGCCGGCTCGGTCGATTGGCAGAATGGAGGGAGATAAAGGTGGCCTGCAGCAGCCAGCAGTTACCATAGTCAGCGAGGGGGTGTGAAGGTCAAAACTGTCATGGTTTTGATAAAAATTACCCAATTATCATTTGATGTCGAGCCGGCCCCTGCAATCGAGCGGTAGGCTTCCCGTTATACTGCCCTGTAGTTGTCTACAACTCCCTGTACGTCCTGGGAAGGCGAATCCAGAACAAACGGCCAGGCTCTGTCCCGCGGAACAACGATAAAGCACGACCACAAATCCCGTAAAAAACCATGGATACCGTGGCACGTTTCAAAAGGAAAATATTTTAGACACCCTAAGTCCCAACCTCTACCCATTAGGATTTTCATCTTCTTGGCTCAATAAAAAAACAAAAAAACTTAAGGCAGCAGTTCCCACTTGTATCCGGCAACGTGTGTCGTCAGTATTGGGAACTATAACAGGTGTGCACTATTCCTTGTCCGCACTTCTTCACCGGTCGTTTTCCTTATAGAAAAGGAAATGGGCTAGTATCCCATATAGGAAGTTGAGAAGCTATCAATTCTACTCAGTGAGTAGATATGAAGCCAAATATTCTATTTTTAAATTAATGCCCACTAAAAGGTTTACTAGTCTAGTAGCTTTTAACATAAACGGTCGGGCGTTTGGCTTGTTACAATATCAAACTCAGTCTCAGGTTTACTATTGAATCTAACCTTGCTTAACACTCTAAAAACGACAAAGCATACCGAAGGAGGATGAAAAATAATAAACATCAACAGGTAAGCTTATTCAATTTGAGCAGAAAGAAATTGAAAAAAATCATTCTTCACATTCCTTCGCACTTTAATAAAACTCGGCAAGAGAACTTAATAATAATTCTCTTATCTTCTTTAGGCGCGTGGATAAAACTTAAAAAAAAAGAAAACCAAGCAAGAAAAAGAAAAGGTTTTCCCCTGATGATAGCCATAATCTCAAAGCCGTTGCTTCCACTTTTATGGCCCAAGCTTTAGCCCCCCAACAGCCCAACTCCCTTAATTTCCTGTTTACTACAGGAAGAGATTAAGAAATGGGCTCTCCTCTCCCGTCTAGGAAGCCAAACTCGAACGCACGGCGCTCAGGTTTGCAGAACAGAAGCCCAACCGATTGAAGTTACGCAAATGATCCACCACAGATTTTAAACGCTATTCACAGACAAGATAATCCCAAAAGGGTCGAAACGTTCAGTTCCACTTTAAATATGATATCAAAGACCCAAAATCGCCCCACCCGTTTGCGAAATAAATCCACAAAGTCAATACGTGTGCATCAAATTAAACTTTCGCGTTCAATCTGATCGAAACACCCCCCCCCCACACACACACACCCTGCGCACATTTAAATACGCCAAGAACAATTTTTAGCATAAATATTCGACAAGCCTTTCCAAAGACTGACACCTATTACGGTGAAAACGGCACAAAATGTCTTTCCTTGTTTAAAATCAAATTAGACAGATCAACTCAACAGTGTTGCTTTTCAATTACCATCCCGTTTCGATTTGATTATTAAATTTAAATCGATTTTCCATTAGTCGTCCCATTCTTCCTCTCACTAACTCAATACTTAATAGGTTGAGAGTGCAAAGTTATTTCATCTGACGGATCCCTACACACACACACACATATATACACACACACACACACACACACACTCGTCAATGAATTAGAAACGCATGCAAATTTGTTTTGTATGCAAAATAGCTTGTAACCATGTACTTATCACCTATTAGGTCAAAAATGTACCGATTCTTCCTTGTATATTGACTAAGTCTAGAAGAAATTGAAGTTAAGTGCGGATCAAGAGCTGGGCATGTTGGTTAGCCAAGTACATAAGCAGTATAACCAATTCCATTTAATCGTATCTACAATAGTTTGATACTAACAAAATACTGAAAACGTCTATCTTTTATAGTATCCCTGTACATTTCATTCTGTCATAAGAAAAGAATCGAAAGCAGCGAGCAAAAACACCGGTGAACAGTAGTATAGGGGCCGAAATCGAGAACGACGTGGCGCTTGTTGTCGGCCTGAAGAGAGTTAATTGTTCGAAATGTGCAAGATGGAAACATCCAAACAATAACAACGAACAGTCATTCGGTTTTTGACGAAATTCACTGTCAAATGAGCGGTGTTTACGGAGAGTATGGTCTGCACAATTTCATTTTGGCCGAACCTCTTTGGAAGACGACCCGAGGGGTTGTAAGTGACCAAGTGTAGGCAAAGTCATGCTGACCGTCTTGGATCATCGAGGCGAAATTTTGAATAAATTCGCCCTCGAGAGCTATACCATTAATTCCGATAACTATACGACGACACTGTAGAATCTTAGCTCCAGCTAGACTTTTCGCTATCAGTTAGGTCCTAATTAATATCCATGCTCAGACTCAACCCACCTTTTTATATTAATATCTCTATCTTATTTACACGCTTGAATCACATGATTTCAAACTATTTTAAATAAAAATCGCCCGAGAGCATGATGTTTGTGTTTGTCCCCTTTTTTAACATTTCCTCTCGAGAGGTTGGGTCAGGAAGGGCATCAACCGTAAAGCGATTGCCAAATCTAACAACAATTTAATAATATGCGAAAAATGTGTAAAAAACAATTTAAGGACGAAGAAGTAATGCCCCAAACCTAAGGTAAAGGTATTACGAGAAAACAAGGAAGGAAAAATTCCGCGACCTGGATAAGAACCGGACTACCGCGTACTTGGACAGCAAGGCTATCTTCAAGTGTCCATAAATACTTGACACCGAAAGGGAGGACGATACCAGTTGGTAGAGACGATGAGCATCATACTTGCGCAACCTGGCTTCTATCCAGATCGCGAAGTTTTTCTTTATTTTTTCTACTAATACCTTTACCTTATGTTTGTAACATTAATTCCAATTTAAATTTATTACTTTCGTATAAGAAGTTCGTCAGCTTTTTGAAGATTTGGAATGGAGGAATTCCCGATCCGCCAGCAAATTGCCAGCCTTATCATCGGGCTTCCAGTTTGATTACCTTGTAATCTTTATGGACACTTGGAGACAGTCATGCTGTCCCTTGTTCGCGATAGCCCAGTTGGTAGAGGCGACGAGCGTGATACCCTTATCCAGGTCGCAGAATTTTTCCTTCCATTTTTTTCTATTAATATCATTAGATTAAAACAAATACACAGTCGAACGTCGTTATTACGAAATGCAAGGGATCCAAATTTTTTTCGTTTGATCAGGCTTTCATATGAATCGTCACATGACTGAATTGACAGGATCTGGATACGAAGTGCCTGTCTCTACTCATCTTTGTCAACCTTTTCGCAATTTCATCATTTTATGCACACATTTATGCACAGTTTAGTCAATCATAATTCGCGGTTCTTATTCCATGTTCATTTACAGAAAAAAAAACAACCAGAATTTACAACAGATGTACCAAAATAAATTTATTTTCATCTTTTTTCCCCTTTATTAAGTACCGAAAGGTGCTTAATGCTATCAGTGTGGGGAAACGTGTCTGTCTGTCTGCCTGTCTGTGTATAACTCAAACTCCTCCGGGGCTATGAAAGATTTTCAAAATCTGTTTTCGTCAGTCGATGAATATGGTTCATGGCACGAACCAGTTACAAATATTATCTAAATCGGTTCATTGGCACGTGCACAAATGGTACCTCTATTTTCCCGCCTAGCAATTTTCAATAGGGAGTGCAAGTGACTACGTCACAGCTGACGTCATTTTCGCGATGAACGGGCCGAGAGCCTAGGAAATGAGATCGCTGGTTCCAAATATTGGAACCACGCAATATACGTAATAGTAACATTGAAACGGGCGGCCAGTAAAAATGACATCTCTTAAATTATTATGTTAATTTGTGTAATTTATATTATTATTAAGACATTTAATACCATTATATAATTTAGACATTAATATTAGAACGCTTTTTAATCATTTTTAATCACTTAACAAAAGAATGCCATCGTTCGCGGATCTTTCTTTCTTTGGGAAAACGATAGATGTCTAAATCGCTGTTTTAGCTCCTTCTTGAGCAGTGAGGAACTAAACAATTTCACATCCTAAATGTGTTATAAACACTGGGCTTATACAAAGCGATTTTATTCCATCCCTACGTTGGAACCAAGTTAAATCCCGAAGCGAGAAGACTTGTTTGGAACCAAATCGAGTCACGTGACTGAAGAATTCCTAGGACTGACGTCACACTTGAACTCCCTATGAGAAGATATATTGAGTAATATATCAAACAAATCGTAATGACGAGATAGATGCGGTTATTCATTATTATTTTCGTCAGTCGATGAACATGGTACATAGCACGAATCAGTTACAAATATTATCTAAATCTGTTCAATAGCACGTGCAACAAATTGTACCTTTACGACCCCACCTAGCAATTTTCACTGGAGAGATATATTAAGTAATATATCAAACAAATCGTAATGACGAGATATAAGGGGATATAAATTACTATTTTCGCCAATTAATAAGTTTCCGGGAATGAACCATTTTGAAAATGGTTGAAATCGAAACAATGACACGTGCTCTAATAGTACCCTTATGACACGCTCAAAAATTTTCAGTGCTAAAATATAGCATGTAATATATCAAACGACTTGGAATGATGTGTCAAGAATGAATATAAAGTAAAATTAATGGTAGTCGAAATTGTTTTCAAGGAACCTGGTTTAGTTGAACCATTATGGCTCATTGGAACTTTCAATGCTAAAATATGGCATGTAATATATCAAACGATTTGGAACGAGGTGTCATGAAGAAATATAACGTAAAATTAATGATAGTCCAAATTAGTTTCAAGGAACCTAGTTTAGTGGAACCATTATGGTTCATTGGAACTTTCAATGCTAAAATATGGCATGTAATATATCAAACAACTTGGAATGATGTGTCATGAATGAATATAACGTAAAATTAATGATAGTCGAAATTGGTTCCAAGGAACCTGGTTTAGTATGACCATTATGGTTCATTGGGACTTTCAATACTAAAATATGGCATGTAGTATATCAAACAACTTGGAATGATGTGTCATGGATGAATATAACGTAATATTAATGATAGTTGAAATTATTTCAAAGGTACGTTTAATGGTATCATTATGGTCCATTAGAAACTTTCAATGTTAACATAGGGCGGTTTAAAAATATAGTTCCGCGAATGGTTTAGTTTAACCTTTCGGTACTTGGTTATATCATTCCTTAATGGTTTATTTATAATAAAAATCTCAAATAATGTCCCTTTCTGGAATAAATTTATTTATCTTAAGTCTGGAATGTCACTTCGTATTATCCGATCTTGGGTAAATAAAAAAAATCGTATCAAGCAACCAATTTGATGTATGAATGTTATTCGCGGGACCCAGACCAGAGAAAATTTTGTATTATGCGTGATTTCGTATTAACCGATTCGACTGTACATATATTTCACACATGCTTCTAATCATTGGCTAATACGATGATTGGTTTGGTTTGTTTGGTATTAACGTCCTTTTCAACTGCCATTGTCATTTCAGGACGGCGTTATAGGGGCCGCAAATTTTGCCTTGCAAGGGTTCTTTAACGTGCAGCCGGCAAACGACTATACGGGACCAACGGCTTTACTTCCCTTCCGAAGGAAGTGCGTGATCTCGGCGGCTTTACTTCCCTTCCGAAGGCAACCCCTGAGCCACCGAGGCCGATCTAATACGATGAAATTTAATGAAAAATGTAAGTTTTCGTAAAAACGTGGAATTTCGGGAGACAATCGACCAGAATCAAAACCTTCTCCAGTTATTTTCAGAACCTAACTTAAACAAGAAGGAAATTTTTTCCACTCGCACTTTCCTTCTTTCATTTTTTGGTTTAAATTTTTCTCACAAGCTTAAAGCATCCCCGTTAATTGCGTGTGAAGTAAAAAAAGATAACATTACCGAACAGCTTATTTAAAGGTGTACTATAAACGTTAAAGAAAGAAAAAAAAATGAGCAGCAAAAGAAAAAACTAACGCAAGCCCCCAACCGACTCGTAACTCGCAGTGGCGACCTATCAGACGGCGACAGGAGGCGAGTCGGCCTATTAGATTAGCTTGAGCAACGTCAACTGCGTGCGTCCCGCTCCTCCTTTGTTTTCGGCGGCGGAGGGGGGTGCGGGCTTTTGTTTCCTCTCCGGCGGCTGTTAAGTGGATAACCCTGTTTCCTTCCAGAATATCCTATGGATCATCACACGACAAAAGGCTCAGCCACTCTCCTCCGTCTTCTTCCTTTCCCATACCCTCTCTTTCCATTCATTCGTTTCAAATCCTCTTTTTCTTTCCTCCATCTTCTTTCTCCTCACCCATCTCCTCCGCCTCCGTTCCTACTCCCTTATTCATCCCTTTCAATCTTTTTACAGATAAGTGGCATTAGATTACACAAGAAGAAAAAAAATCGCATGAAAAAAAAAAGCTGAGATAACCCAATGAAAGATCGACTCGGTCACAGCATCCAGGATACATTTAGAATAAAAAGGACTGCTTTTTCCCAAATAATGTAAGAAAACCAAATAATAAGAGACAGGAAAACACCTGAACCTATCAGATTGAGAAGATTCGCTTTAAAATTTAATTTTTGAATATACAAGTTCCATTAAGGGCATCTTGATAAGCAAACATCCCCAACGAAAAGCTCAAAAAAGTCAAATTTTCTATAATTCGAACCGGTAAATTTTGCAGATTTCAAAAATGTCAATCTACCTGCCGCGCTGCATTTTTCAGTGAAAAACATCAACATAATGCCCTGGGAGCTAGATGGGGAGCCAAAACAAGCGAAGTAGTTTCAGAATGGTCTAGGAAGATTATTTATATATCATACACCAGATATTTTTAAATTATAAATGAAAATATTTTAAATGAGGTTAAAAGTATCGTTACTGAATTCACGAAATTGGTCGTTCCGTTGCTTATTTTTTTTTTCCAACTTTTTTGACTTCAGATTCGGATAAAGCATCAAAGCTTAAATAAAAGTTATAATAGGCGCACATGTCCTTTCTCTTCGGGCCGAAACTTAAACGACGTAATATCCCGCTTATGTTAGAATCCAAGGATTTGTGGGTATTTTACCCAAAAGGGTTGCTGCTTTGATCGCTGCACATGGTAGCAATACCATGTATTGAGTTTCAATAAATCCATTACCTCACATGTCCAATCACTTTCTTCCACACATTGTACATAAACTTAACATAATCTAAATAATACACGTGTTTGATAAAGTTCACAAGGTATTTTCAATACACAAGGAATTTTTCTATGGAAAATTCACAAGGTATATTCTTCATAACGTCTATTACACTGGCCAACAAAATCTAAGTTTTATTTCGTACACGAAATTCAACTGGGCGATTTTAGTACTGATTACAATTATAATTTTGAAATTTCTCTAGCACGCACAGTTTTGAGATAAAGCGAATTGAAATTTTTATATGTTTTTTCCCTATAGAAAAGAATAGCAACAATACTGTATTGAACCATTCGCTTATTCTCTTTGTTATTGTATATACCACCATATTTTACGAATGTCTTCTTCCAAATAGTGTGCTCAAATGAATGCGAAATGCGTTAATTAAAAATTTGACAACTCTGATTGAAATAATAAGCTTGGTTGGCTAATGGCTCATAACAGGTTTGAAACTATGTTGAAACTAGTGAAATTAACAGCCTGAAAAGCTCTGAAGGCTGTAGCGCAGTGTTCTTGGTTAAGAACTACGCCGAACTTGTTGATGAGTTTCTGCAAGTCTTTTATGAACTGGGATGCAATATGTCACTAAAGATTCATTCCTGTATTCCCATCTAGACTTTTTTCGTTAGTGATGAACATGGAGAAAGGTTCCACCAGGATATTTCCAGGCACCACGGAAAATGGATCCCTAATATGCTAGCAGACAACTTCCTCCCTCGGAACCTTTCAGATGACACATACAAAAGAAAGTCTTCGGTAAAACGGGCCTAGTATATTGAAAGCTGAAAGTTTAACTGTTTGCCGCATTGCAAAACATATTTGAAAGTACGCATTGCGGCAGGGAATAGCGTTTTAAGTAATATGCACATCTTGCGAAATTAGAAATACTTAAAAATGCGATTTCTAAAAATTGATGGGTGAATAAAAATAATTAGTTTTCATTTTGGTAATCACCATTAAAAATACTGCAAGAAACACCTAATTTGGTTCCGTACGCTGTTTGGCTGTTGATCGGTTGTATCATTATTAGTCGCGATTCTTCTTCGGGTTCTAATTCTTGTGCGAGTCACTTCTGATGTTAATTTGAGTTTTTCAAAACACTGATCGCATCATTTCAAAATTGGCTCGCTCTCGTTATCTTTAATATAGGCTTAATAAGTTTTGAACTATGCTGAGATGACTACGATTGTAAAAATGAAACTTTGTTAGTGAATATGGTATTTGTACGTGGGCTGATCTATCTAAATATTGTTTAAAATCTGTTAGGCCAAGGTTTAAATATTGTTTGCGGAGCGCGTTCGGTATATCTCGTTTGGTTTCCATTTCTAAACTCTGCGTCCAACGTGGTAGTTATTATTTGACGCATTCATAATGTTTTACCGTATAAAGCATTTAGCTAAAGCTATTCGAGATCGTGACCGTCCGTGCCACTTTATTACTCTATATTTTAATGACCTGATGCACCTTCGGAAACCGCAAGACATAAATTTGTAGTTCCGTTAATATCAAATTTCCGTAAATCATATTTTCCTTGTAATATCTTAATTGATTGGAATTGTCTTCCATTTGTTATCTGCAGTAGTATTTAAGATTGCTCTAATATTCAATGCGTAGTATTCATTTCATCAGTAAACTTCAAAGTAAATCCTCTCTAACCACTAAATTATCAATGGTTGTGGTCCGTTATCATCTTTGATTTGCCTTATTAGGAGCTTTAGCATAAAAGATACTTATAAGAATGCGCCCTTGGTCTGTACGTTTATCCGGCCGTCCGTCCGGCAGCCGTTTACACGATAACTTGAAAACGGATTAACTTTTTCAAATTCTGTTTTCAGAAATATGACTATCAAAGTCTTAGCTCGGCCGTATCAACTTTTCAGAATTTTTCGTGGACCCCTTTAAGTCAAATTCACGTGCTAAAACAGTGAATGTAAAGAATACCAAGCTAATGGCATGTCATAACAATCGATTTATCAAGAAGGAATACATTGTTACTTTCTGTTCATCTTTTAAGCATTACTGACATCGGCGCGCGCACGTGAAATCGCTTTGTCGACGCACGATTTTCTCAAGTGCTCATAGCACAATAAGAGAGTAATATTGCTCCGTGCTCATAGTCTAAATTATTAACTAGAGGAAGAATGGAGCAACTTATTGGTTTTATTATGTCAGTCCTTCATAATTTCTACACTTTTTGAGGTAGAAGATTGAAATTCGGAATGTAGCTTCCTATGGGCATGTCCATCTGCACTATTTAGTTTGGTTTTCATTGGTACACTGGGGTCGGAATTACCGGGGTGGGATTCAGGAAGGACAACATATCTATGTGCAGAATTATAGTATGTAAAGGCGTGAAATTCAGTATCCAGATTCCTCTAGGCAAGATCTACATTGCTATGAAGTTTAGCCCCTTTTGTTCCATTTGAGGTCGGATTTGCAGGGGTGGCAGTCACTTGGTCCTTAGAACTATGGCAACATATAGCATGTTATATATCATACGTTCGGAAATGATGAAAGAGGAAAGAAGATAACGAGGTTTTTTACATTTTATACATATTACGTTCGAGAAAATCAATTTTTTTTTATTAAAAAACTTGGGGAGTGGTAAAAAGTGCAGATAAAGGGGTAAAAATAGATGACCGTAAGAATTGATTTTCTCGGACGTAATATGTATAAAATGTAAAAAACCGCAGGATCTGCTACTTCCCTCACCCTATTCGGGGTGGGTGGGTGGGTGGGTGGGTGATGGGGTTAATTTCTTTTTAATAAATGTATAAATGTATTTCTGCTTCACTGCTAAAGCTCCTCCTTGGAATGTTTACAAGATTTTATTAGTTTATTGCATATCTCGTTCTTTCTTGTAGTCTTACTCCCATTGGAGTGCTTGGAAGTAATACACACCAAAATGCTGTTTTCCTTGCTTGTTCCAAACTGAAGATCTCAGAAACAGAAGAGAATTCATAAATAATTTCTTAAAAACAGCTGTGGAACGGATGACTGGAACGTTTATCAGATAAAACGTTTTGTTTTCGAAAATTTCCCCTGCCTTGGCCATATCAGCAATGAACATTATCTGCGTTCAAGCAACGGGTTGTTTGTGCTTCCCGTCTCAATCGCATAAAAAAAAACAAAAAAACTCGACCTTAACAATCGGTATCATAACAAACGAAGTCATAAAACTGTTTCACGAAGGCAAAATCCCATTGATTTCGCAAATAAAACTCAAGGAAAACTGATCGGGCATTTTGAATCCTAAAACGCATGAATCTAAATAAACAGCTTGTTTGGATTAGGATTAGAATAGTAAATTTATCTTTGTTTTGAAGTAAAATTTAGTACAATGTTATTTTCAGCTAATTTCGCAAGACTTTCTCTGTTTCTTTCACTACTGACAATGAGAACACTATAACGATAGATAAAAAAAGCAATGGAAACCGAACCTGTTAACTTCTAGCTTCGTAATTTTCATTTAGCTGAAATTATACTGTGTGCAATGGCACTTTAAAGTGATGTTTAAAATAAAAAATACCAAGTGCTCAAAATAAAGAGTAGTATCAATGACCAAAAATTGTATAACCCAGGTCAGAAATATATACCCTAAGAAAAAAAAATACAATCTATAGCAGAGACTGGCGAAACTGTAGCACTAAAGGTCATTACTCCAGATTTAGCATTATTTGGCAGTGATCCAAGCTAAGGTTCCCCACGACGTTCCATAAGGTTCCTTAACTCAATTAAGCCCATACAATAAATTCTCGTGCATTCCTTTAGCTTTAACGCTCAAACATTTCGATCGAAAAAATTACCTTTGCCTCAAGACAATGCATGCAAAGCTCCTTACACGAGAAAGAGAAAATGAAAAAAGCAAAACAAAACAAAAGCGCAACTCGAAATATAACCACAAAAGCTGAATATTTTACAGCTAAAAGCCCTTTTATAATTATGCATTTTCTGTAACATGAATTCCGATTGTCGAAGACGTCACGGCACATTCTTTCCGTCCGCGACAATAAACATTCAAAAAATTTCTCGCTCGCCTCCGCGCGGATAAAGACGAATGGCCGGCCAGGTCAAATTCAAGTAGTTCACATTTTATTGTCCTCAAAGCCTAATGTGCTACCAAGCGAGCAAGAGCACAAAGGGTGTTCCAATGAATTCCACGAATGCAGATAAAGCAAATTTGTCTAGAATGCGACGACAGGCCATCTCCTCCTTCTCTATGGCCTCCAAACAGGCACTGCCGCTCAAAAGTATTGCAAATTCCAATGCTAACACCAATAATGTTCACTCTTTACAGAAAAGAAAAAAAAAACACCACCAAATCGCATCTCAGCTTACTCACAGACAAATCCTTTCACTATTTAAAGAGAATGCCTCAGCTGTCAAGATGATCCTGTTTTTCATTATATACGAAGGCCACTACAGAAATTTGTAGCTGAGCAATCGGTTACATGCGCCATCAATTTTAAGTACCTTGACACATGCAGACATTCCTTACACGACGTCTGCCCGAATTTCATTGTCATGCAGGTGTACGTTTGAACTTAACACTGAACAAATTAATAACACATATATGGCCAACTCCCCTTACTTACAAAGTTAAAAAAAATTGATACCCAATGGCTGCAATACGTACTAAAAATTACGTTATAACTCGTCACTAATCACGCCTTTTTGGATCCAATACGTCCATCCAGGGCCTGTATGGCCAGAGGCCGAC
>JAHWFO010088925.1:646424-662060 GCA_023313115.1 Rhysida immarginata
TGGCTATCACGGATGGCCACCCATCCGGTGACGAGGAGCCGTGCCTGATGTAGCTTAACTTCACAGAAGTTGTGTTCAGTGAAAGCCCACCAGGCCACGGCCTCCCCCGATGTAGAATCATTAGATAATACTGATATTAAATGACGTTGATCTAGTGGACTAAGAAATAATGGTAAGCTTTTTATTCACAGACTGGAGCATAAAGTACAACGTTCAGATTGTCTAGTTACTCAAAAGTAACACCTCATGTACCAAGCCTTATTCTGCTCCAATGGCAAGAATAAGGTTTCTTCAATTTCTCCAATCTTTTGACATTTGTATTACTTGTGTATTACGTGTGCGCTGCAGTCACGTGATTTTTGCCTAGTTGACCATCTCTATTATCCAAAAATTAGGCAAAACCTGTGGAATGGAATAACCAAAATCGGAGGGAACCTCAAATCCATAAGGAGATTTGAAATACCATATCGGATACACATTTCGGCCACCAAGTAGCCATATTCAGCGACGAGAGACAAAATGCAACTAAAGAATACAGTCACTTGTGCTAGAGAATATATAGACAAGGGGGGGGGGCGGCCCCGCCAAATTGAAAAGATATCTCACATTGGTTAAGCGGAAATAACGACTATTGGACAAGTTAAACAGTGGGCCAATAAAATATCAGATAAGAGGATATAGCTTGTCTATAAGGGGAAGGGAAGTAAACTTAAAAAAAATAAAAAGGAAGCTAAGTTATAATGAATAAATAATAAAAAGTGACAAAAAACAATAATAGTGACTAAAAAAACAAAAAGAAAAGGAAAAAGAATCAATTCAATAAATAAAATAGAACAGAGTCTGAGATCGACCCTTTGTCCATACTTAATAACTTTTTAGAATCCCTTTTATAGATTTTTATACCTACCGAGTAATTTGTTGACAATTTTATCGTAAAAGCCATTCAACCTAGCTATAGATTTAATGGTACTCAATTCAGTTTGTACCTTTGGTCTGATAGAGGAATATTAAGAAGGTGGTGGATCATAGAGTGTTTATGGCTAGGACAGTGAACGGAATCGTTCATAATATAGCTGTGATTGTTGGTGGTTTTCGATAAATGTCGAACTCTAACCTATCATTAACCCTAATAATGTTTAAATCTAGAAAAGGAATGCGTCCATCGCTCTCAACTTCATTTGATTGTGAATTTGAATGTAGGAAACCTATTATTTAATTCGCTGAGAAAAGAGCTAATATCGCATTAATTCGTGTCAAAAAAGCGTAGATATCATCAGATATCTATACCATATACGGGGGAATTAAGAGAGCTAATTGATTCTTGAATTCACTCAAAAGAGATTAGCAATGAACGGACTAAAACTATGGTCCATAGCTGTTCCCGAGGTCAAACTTATAAAATTTGGAATTGAATTGAAAGAAATTTCCATACAAGCATACTTCAGTTAAACGTATATATTCTTTGACTTTTTCGGATCACTTTGGAAGAAGATAGGAAATTTCTAAGATAACCAATAGCGACGTCAACAGGAACGCTCGAAAAAAGGGAACAAAATCGAAGGAGACCAGTGTTTCGCCTGCGTGAAATTTAAAATCTTTAATTTTCGAAATTAATTCGAAGTTATTTTTCACTGAGAATCTATCGAACGTATGACCAATTGACAACAACCTCTTGTCCACAAAAGAAGAGGACAAGAGGTTGTCGTCAGTTGGTCATGTCGTTATCCACAGTACTTTCCAGTTACTCTTATCGAACGTATGATCAAATTTTTCGAACTCATTAGTAAGAAACAAATGGTTTTCCGCTTAACCAATAGGAGATATCTTTTCAATTTCCCCCAACTTGTCTATATATTCTCTAGCATTATGGCTTTATTTTCTTTAGTTGACTTTGGTCTCTCATCGCTTTAAATAGCTACTTGGTAGCCGAAATACGTATCCGGTATTTCAAATCTCCTTGTGCATTAGAGGCTCCCTCCGATTTTATCTATTATGATCAATATCTACAACAGTGGCTCGAAGTGAGCGTTGTTGGTTTGCATGAGCAATTCATAAAGGAGGTTTCATAATGATTTCATAATGACTTTCGGCTCTTACATAACTTGTTTCTTTTTCCAAGACCTATCCAACGACACCTTGCTCGATCCATGTTGCCATTTAAAGCTTTTAGGCGGATTCCAGGTGCGCCCATTTAAATTCTTCACATAGTCATGTAAACCTCCCCCCCCCCCCCAAAGCTCTAAGATGTGGAACTTCGAGAAAAAAAGACTGGTAGTGGTGATCACACTATATAATTTATTGCACTCCCGAATTGGAAATGAGTGCAATTCTTCATCGGTGTAAAAAAAATAAAGTCTATAGTTGCTTCCTATGGTGCCATAAGGACAGGCTAGTTTTATTACGCCCGCATATTAATAGAAACAAAACACAAGTATTCATGCCCCCACGATATTTGTATCAGACCCACGACCTGATAGTGCCGAGAGCATACATAAAGAGTATTCTAACGAGAGGATTATCAGTTCCTTAATATTAGAATTAAAACTAAATACGCCTTCTGGAGATCTACATAGTCAACTCTCACTAGACGAGTAAAGACGATGTAGCTATTTATCTATAAAAGCAGGGGTGTTTCTAACAGCATAAAAATAATGAAACGAAGAGATGAAAAGGATGAAGAGAGGCGTACGTGGTGGAGTTAGGCGACGCCACTCTGTATGGTGAACGGCGACCCGCATCGCCATTGTCTCCGACGAGGATGAGTGTAAAAGAGTGGACGGACTTCGATTTGAGCTTAGAGCGTGACAGGACAGAGAAATGTGGGAAGGAATGTGGTGGAACCCAGTGAAAGATGGAGCGGCACTCGAGCCGAAACGCAGAGCTCCATTTATACCCACAAATATTGACATCCGCCCAACCCCCCATCCAACACTCTCTCTCCTTCCGTTTCCTTTACGTCTCATTCCCCGAAAGCCCTAACCGTACACCTTCTCCTTAAACTTTATCTCTTCTATTTTCTCCTCTCTATTGTCTTTGCCTTCTGTTGAGAAGCACTGTCTCCATCACGGAAGTGCGAAGTGACATGTAATGTCACGGTTGCGTGGGCCCCATACGAGAAGAGACACCGAAACTCTCTCTCACCCCGACAACCCTCTCTCCCTCTCTCTTTAACATACTCTCCAAAAAGAATTGAGGAGAAAGTGGGGGAGGTGGGACCAACAACTTGCTTGTCCACCAATACGACGGCACGGGCAAAATACTGATACCGGCGTGCGCAACACACCCACACGCTACCAGATGGGATATGACCTAGAACGCCGATGGAATTTATAAACGTGTGTGTGTAATAAAGAAGAATAATAATAAAAACGGAAACTCCACCATCTCTCTTTTCGTCCGCTTATGAAAAAAAATCCAATTTTCCCTAAACAACCTTTTTGATGATTTTATTTTAAATTTATGATTTAAATTTAATTTTTAAAAATTTAATTTCTCCGTAAGAAAGTTAGATTACATTTGCGTCCTATCAAGTTTGCCTCCACCCCTTTACGATTATTCTGTTAAAAATAGTTTTTGAATACTCTAAAGACAGATATAACAAATGATAGTCTTCAACATAACCGACATAATTAATGAAAACCGATTGGCTCTTCTTAAATTTTTGCTGTAAAACAACTGCATTATCAGAACGATGTTAAAAGCGCAAGTCGGTTAAAAACGTCATTATATTATTTGCGAAGTCGATCGTTCCGTTGCTGCAAAGAATATAAGGAAATGATGACAAACAAGGGTAAGAAATACGATGAATATTTAATAAATGACTGATGTGTTTCGAAGGATACTTCATCAGAAGAAGCGAGCGAAGAATAAAGAAATAGAACGCTGTATATACAGAAAACAGCAACGTAATTGTCCAATCAGGAGCAAACCGGCATAAATAGATGATGTGGTCGCACCGATTGGAGAGCTATAACAAGTCTCGAATAATATTTAAGGTTAGTACGTAATCGAAGTGTAATAGGTTATTAATGATTGGGCGCAAAATAAGTGAAAATTAACGAAGTTGTATAATGTGTTGTTTATTAATGAATGATTTTATACTCGTTTTTAAATGGAGAAGATAAAATAATAAATAATAACAAGTTCACCAATGAATAATGAGAACTTTTGAAGAATATTGATCATATTTCTACCAATAATAAGCCCTAAATTTGGTCGACTTATGATGATGTAACAATGCATGACTTTTCAGTTGTGAGGCTTTCTTTCAAGAAGGTATTAGGCGTGTTTCAAAACTCGAGGCAATCGAGGAGTTCGAGATTTTTCTGTTTCAAAACTCGACATATCGCGTCCATGACGCGGATTTGATGTCACATCCGGTAGATTAAAGTGAGGAGAAGGAGGCAACTTAAAATCGCCTCATTTTCCTCATTTGAAACGTCATACATTGTTAGATCAGAAAAAGGCATTGTTACTCGTATATCTACAAATAATAAGCCCTAAATTATGATTTCTTATGATCGTGTAACAATGTATGACGTTTCAGTCAACGCCACCTAAAAAACAAAGCCTGGTCACTGCGTCATCACACTTGGGCTGACAATTCAACTTTCATTGTTTACAACAAACGAAAAAGCACCTGTTGTAATCAGCGTTTTTTCGTTTGTTGTGAACAATAAAAGTTGGATTGTTAGCCCTGGTTTGATGACGCAATCCACATGCAGTGAGAAGGCTTTGTTTTTTAGGTGGCGTGGTTTCAGTGCGCAGGCTTTCTTTCTAGGAGGCGTTTGTTGGTAGAAGTTGTAGTTTCAAAAATCGTTTCGAAAATAAAAAGCGGGGGGAGGGCTCATTTTTGTACCCACCCTGTATATCAAGTTATATTATTATCTTTTTAACATTTTTTTCTGGATGTACAAGGTGATCAAAAATCAGTTCACCCGGTTATGTTTGAATACACTACACTTTCGCTAGTAATGTAGCTTGAAATGGGTGAAATTATTTAAGTTACATGTATTTGGGTATGTATAGATTTTCGAAATTTTTTATTTTATTGAGGTTGTGACTGATGATTTTGGGAGATATAAAAGACAAAGCCGGAAATAAAACTTGATAGTTTATAATTCTCAAAACAAATGATAACTCATCAAGATATAGGGCAGTGGGGCAATTTCGTGTTTCACGGGTGCAATAATTTGGAAGACTGTTTGGACCAAGTCAATGTCCATTAAGCTTCCTCGTCATGAAAAGGAGTTTACTTTTTATAAAATACTAAGAATTCTAAGGAGGTTACTTTACATTTTAGGAAAACCATACTCTCAAAATAAAATAAAAAAGGGGGGAGGAATTGAAATTAAGCCGATAGAAATGTTTCACCTGAAAAACGGATGTTCCCTGTTTAAAACGGATAATAACTTAAGGTAACCCTACTTAAGAATACACACAAAAGCAGTTATCAAGAATAGATGAAGGGGAGAGTGTATGCATGCCTCCCCTCCTCCTCCAAGAAAAAGGTTTGGGAACGAGAAATGTAATTTTTCAATTAAAATAATAATAAAATGTATTGCCATTAAAAGATATCTGCCTGCACCGTTGTTTTTTTTAATCTGAAGTGACTTTTAAAATCGTCTAGTGTGCTCGATATAATTCATTATTTTCGATCGTTTCTACGGAGACGCACGCCCATGATTAGGCATGTTCAAATGTAGCAAATGTATGATTTCGATAAAATCTTCTTCCACAGTCTCTTCGGAATTGAGAATTTTCATTAGTTGGCTGATAACGATAATGATGGTAGCAGCCGCAGCTTTTGCTGTCTTGGAAGCGCCATGCTGAATTTCTATACTTACAACTAGCAATAAGGTTAAAACCTTCTTCCCTGCTTACAATGTTAAAAGAATTTGGTTGATTAACCAATCAACGTTCGGATTATACCCAGTGGCTGAGATAAGAACGGACCTCATATATTGTTAATATTCACGCAGTTTATGAAATGCATGGTGGTTATAATTTAAGTTCGCCTACTCAGAGCCCACTAGATTAATCGGTTATTAGATTAATGAACCGATTGTGATGCAAATTGAAATGTAGGCTATTCAGACCATGGGGGAGAGAAATCCGGAAAGAAAAAAAAATTAGTCCAAATTTTCATCACGAGGTGAAAATGTAGCGCTTTGGAATGACAAATGGAGATTTTCTTCTTATTTTCTTCATAATTTCAGTACTGTTTATTTTGCCGCATACGGTATAAGCACTCTCATAGGAGTAAAAACAATATAAGACTTAGGAATCAATCCAATATACACTCACACCAGAAGTCATGGCACACCCCTCCAATCAGGTTCCCTGTCCGCAATGAGACAGATCCCGCTGCTTCCATTCTCAGAATGCAGGTGCACAGAACTCCTTGATATCATCAATGACTCATTGTAAGCAGAACTAGCTCATTGTAAGCACGCCAAGAGCTATCCGCATTTGAACGGGGGATGATTATTGGTACCAGACGGATGGGTGCCTCAATATCAGATGTAGCCACCCTGCAATTTTCCCGCACAATGGTTGCAAGGGTCTATCGAGAGTACACCCAACGAGGGGATACAACTGTCAGACAGCGGACGGGCCACCCGCGCCTCATTGATGCCAGAGGTGTTCGCCGGGTCACCTGGCTTGCAACTGCTGACTGAAGAACGACATCAGCCCAAATCACCATGCGGTACAACCAGGGACGTCCCACAACTGTGCCAGTGACGACAATTCTTCCTAGCCTGGGCCAACCAACATCAACATTGGACCGATGAGGACTGGCGAAGGGTTGCCTGGTCGGACGAGTCACGGTTTCAGCTGTATCGAGCCGATGGTCATATCCGTGTCTGGCGCAGGCGACACGAAGCCATGGACCCTGCTTGCCAGCCAGGTGGGGACCACTCAGGCCAGTGGAGGTTCCATATTGGTCTGGGGTGTTTTCTCGTAGCATGCAATGGGTCCATTGGTGCATCTGACATCCACTCTGCGTGCTACTTCCTACGTCGATCTGCTTGGGGACCACCTGCACCCCTTCAAGAACTGTTTTTGCCCCGCGGGCGCCGGCATCTTCCAGCAAGCCTCCACACAAAGCTCTTGTGACACGGTAGGCTGGACGAACATCCTACCGACTTCACGACAATGATTTGGCCTCCACGTTCCCCAGATTGCAATCCCATAGAACAATTGTGGGACGTCAGCGAACGACCTGTTAATTGGTAAATGCAGCATCGTTATGGAGTGTAGTAGAGGCGGCATGGCTTGCAGTGCCTGTGGATGTGTTCCGGGGACTGGTAGACTCTCTTCCAATACGGGGGCCCAATACGTTATCCCCCGTGCCAGAGAGAGCCCAATACGTTATTAGGCAGTTGTGTCATGACTTTTAGTGAGTGAGTGTATACGATAGAAATCAAAGAGGAGCGATCATGGGCTCTTAAAAGCCGATTCGTCAAAAAAGACAAAATAAAAAGGAAAAAAAAACAGAATAAAAATAAGTAGGCCAAGAATGGGAAAATATAAAAATAAGAAAGAAAAACTAATTTTATTTTTCAACTGGTTTTATTGTTTTCAATAAGCAGGCAAGGTTTTTTTGTTTGATTACAGCATATGTTCGTTCTCAATATCGGCCTTATTAGCAGAAAGTTTATTCAAATTAGAAAGTCAACATACTGAGAATGGAATGGATTGGTCCATTCATTGTATTATGCTTAGTGAAAAGCTTTCACGAAAGATCATGGTTTTAAGCAAGAAAGAACGCGGAATATTGGTAAAGTTGTTTTACCAGAATGATAGCAGCAGTCCAGCCACATTGCGAGCATATCGTCGTCTAAAAAGAACGCAAAAAGGGCCCATGTCAGATACTGGGTAGCGAAAAATGATAAAGAAATTTGAATCGACTGGCGATTTGGCTGTCGCACCAGGAAGAAGACGGCGCAAGATAGCAGACGAAGTTGTTGAGGACGTGGCTGTTGCAGTGGTGGACAGAGCTTCCTCTTCTCAACATTCTGCAACAAGTGCTCGAGCAACAGCACGCGAATTGTCCATCCAATGGGCCACGGTGCGAAAGGTCTTGTGGTCCATTCTGCATTGGTACCCATACAAGATTCATCTGGCACAACAGCTAAAACCTCAAGATCCCACTCAACGCGCTGACTTTGCTTATCGCTTTCTGGCGAGGATAATTGTTGATAACCTGTGGCCGATGGTCAGACGAAACACATTTCACCCTAGAAGTAGCGGTGAACACGCACAAGTGCCATATATGGGGTGCCTCGCTCCCCCATGTCGTGCATGAAAAGCCATTGCATTTTGTATACGTGATTATATGGTGTGGATTTACCGCTTATTTTATTCTAGGCCCCTTTTTATTTGAGGAAATGACACAATGAGGTCCTGTAAAATCTTCTGTGATAAGTGCACGGTACTGTGAACTTCTTTCACAGGATTTGATGCGAGAGCGACGATGCTTGGAAACCACTGTCTTCTTGCAAGATGGAGCACCTCCTCATATTGGTCGACAAGTGAGGGAACTGCTTCGTGCCAACTTTGGAAATGATCGTGTGATCTCTAGAAGTTTTCCAGATGCGTGGCCTCCACGTTCTCCGGATTTGAAATCGTACGATTTTGAGCTCTGGGGATATTTGAAAGATCGGGCCTATCAACAAAGCGTACGGACTATGTCTGAGCTGAAACCCAGCATTAGACGACAAGTCTCAGATATTCCCTGGGATACGCTTCATGCAAAATTGATCATGCTGTGCTACGCTTCCAACATGTCATTGACGCAGGGGGCGAACATATTGAACCTATGCTGTAATAAAAAAAAAACCTTGTCTGATTTAAAATCTCAATTTGTCATTCCACAGCGCCACATTTTCACCTGGTGGTGAAAATTTGCACTAATTTTTTTTTCTTTCCGGAATTCTTTCTCCCATTATCTGAATAGCCTACATTTGAATTTGCATCAAAATCGGTTCATTAGATTGGGCTCTAGAGGGCTCTGAGTAGGCGAACTTATTTTATAACCATCCAGTATATGACGTAGACTCATAGAGCTCAGTTTACTAGGATCATTTTTTTTTAATTAATTTTGAAAAATGTATAAAATATTCTGGAATTTAATAAAACATATTATTTCCGATTGTGAATTGTGCTAACATAAGAAATGACAACCTTAAAAACAGTATAAAATTAAATTCATTATTTTATTTAAACATGGAATTCATAACTTACAAATAAATCCTCAATATTATTTTACAACAATTTGTTAAGCTCTTTTTGAATTGTCTACTTCAGCTTATGTTTATAGTTTTTCATAAATCTTCCCTTGGTTGGTTTATCCTACGTTTTATTTGCTTATCAGTTCCCCAATTTTTTTTTTTTTGGTGTGATACCGCTGTGCTAGATTATTTTTATTTAATACCTGTAGCGTTAGTTTAATTTTAAAATCTTCTTGGTAGAATCACAGATTGTATAACTCTAACAATGGTAGAATTTTAAACAATAACGAAAATTCATCCAATCACAATTGGTAAATCTTGTATGCCTCACTGGTGCGCTGCAGGACATTTTATCACGTGATTATTGGCGAGTTGATCATCTGTATTAATCTGTGCTGACTAGATTTCGATGACGTAGACAAGTTTTCGATGACGTTTGCTGAGAGTTGCTGTTTCAAAACTCCAGCTAAATTGTGACGTTTAAATGACGTTTAGGTAGATTTTTTTTGCCCCGCCCATTGAGATCTCGATTTTTGAAACACGCCTGTTGGCTCACGCAACGCCTGCTAAAGAGAAGGCCTATTCACTGAAACGACATACATTGTTACATCATTATCAGAGGGCGCGAGGCCAACGAGATAAGGCCTGGAAGCGAAAAAGTTGCCTGACCAACTTGGTGCTAGCAACAATCCAACCGTCATTGTTTCCAACAAAAGGAAAAACACTGATTGTTAACATCCAAGATGAAGACAATGAAGGTTGGATTGTTGCTAGCACCCAGTTGGTCAGGTGACTTTTTCGCTTCCAGGTCTTGTTATCTCGTTGACGTCGCAGAGGGCGAGATTTAGGGCTTATTATTGGTAAAAACCACGGTCTATAGATATTCATGGTCATCGAGCTTCGGCCATTTTCCATTGTTTCGAGAAGTTAAGGAAACCAGATCGCGCCAGGTGCCACATAAATCGCACCAAGGAATTAAATCAAGAGGAAGTGAAAGCCATTGTTTAGTGGCATAACATTTGTTCGTCGAGCTTGACTTCGCAAAGCGCAAAGCATCTTGGGATAGAAAGCGGACAATCAAGGTTTTTGCACGCTGGTAAAATATTGTATTTTAGATAACTCTGCCTCTGATTTATTGACTACGTGCGTATCGACTTTCGTTAATGTTTCAATGAAAAACCTATTTAATATAATTAATAATAATCATCGTTTAAAATTTTGATTTCTCGTAGGAGGAACATTGAGTTTCGATTTTCAGCAAATGGATTATTCATATTCTAGGGCTGTTACTGTTTAGCTCTATTATATTTTAAGTTTAATACAACTTAACGAAGACTGAACATATTTTCAGCCCGTCAGCAGCTTACAACATACGGTTTGGCTGCCGAGTTTGTCCGCAAACATTGCGTTTCTGGAAGCTAACCTCCGGTCATCGCTTTCATTTCCTCTTTATTTAATTCCTTGATCGCACTGGCCGACCGCAACCTGCGATAGAGATTTTCATTGAAACTGAATATGAAAGTAAAATTTATGTCTGCCGATAGGGAGGCGCTGCAGGCACAGCTGTGGCAGCGCCACTTTTCAATACAGTTCCCGCCCTACCGGGAGCTAGAAACTTTAGCTTCATTTTAATAATGGAGCTCGATGACCATGAATATCTAAAGATCGTGGTAGAAATCCCTAACTGTTGGTAGAAATCCAATAACAAGCCCTAAACTTCGCCCTCTGATAACGATGTAAGAATGCACGACATTTCAGTGAACAGGCCTTTTCTTCAGGTGGCGTTGGCTCAGGCCGGTATTCAGAATGAGCGCTCTTGCTCTTACTCAGGACCATTGTTGAATCCAAATTTCATATTGTTGAATTCGTTCTCCACAATGGTTTGAGTAAGAGCAAGAGCATGAGCGCTCATTCTGAATACGCGGGTCAGGCCTTATTTTTAGGCGGTGTCGGCCAACACCACCTCTACTCAAAGCCGGCGAAAATTTCATACATTGCTACATCATTATGCGGAGTCATAATTTAGGGCTTATTATTGGTAGAAATACAATTAAACATGACTCCGTATGATGATGTAACAATGTATGACATTTCAGTACGGAGGCTTTCTTCATAAGAGGCATTGCCCCGGCGGCACGGAAAAGTCACCTGATCATACTAGTCAACACCACCTGTTTCAAAATGTTTTTTTATATTAATACTAGAAGAGGTACCCGGCGTTGCCCGGGATAATTACACTTGCACAAACTTTTCCTTTCATTGTTAGTCATGAGATATTGATTGTTGGTTCATGCAGAGCGTTTGTGAATTGCGTGTTGATACCATTGTTGATACCTATTGTTGTACAAACTTTGCCTTGCATTGTTGGTCATGAGATATTTCTCATTAAAATGCCTTGCCATAACCATGAATATCGATTTTTTATTGATATTTATTATTTTTCCGAAATCTGAGGTAGACAGTGACCTTCCTCATGCTTTGAAATTTTATCAAGATCGGAATAAAACTGTAGATTTGTATAAAAAACGTACAGACAGACCCACCCACCCACAAACATCCTTCTTTATATACATAGATAGATAGAAGATAGATTATGGACCACAATTAAAATTTTCAACGGAAATATGTTAATTTATATCAAAGAATGGTATTCTGTAAAAAAATTGTAATCGATTTTTTTGCGTAGAGTTAATTTTTTTTTAATTTACTGTTATTGTAATAAATAGAAAAATAGCCGAAACTGTGGATACCTTAATGAATAAAGGAAAAAACAGAAAACACTACTTCACATAGAAAAATATTTTACTGACTCAGATGTACATTTCGGATTTCAAAAATCCATCAGTGAATCCACACTCACTGATGATGGATTTTTGAAATCCGAAATGTACATCTGAGTCAGTAAAATATTTTTCTATGTGGAGTAGTGTTTTCTGTTTTTTCCTTTATTTATTACTGTTATTGTTCAAAGAAGTTCAAACGTCATTCTATCAGGAACACCGAGAAGATGACTTGGTTATCGAAATGTGCATTTCTCTTTTTCTAATATTACTTTATTACATTGTGAAATTTATCCGATGTTATGTGGCAATATACAACTTTGATTCATTGCATAATACACAACGTTCTCATTTTTAATTGAGGCATTTCAAATCAGTAAACATAAATCGATAAAAAACGTTCGTATACTATTCCATACATTTACTTACTTAATACATACAAATTATAAACAAACAAAAGAATTCCAAAATTAAAAAAAAAAAAAAAAAAAAAAAAAAGAGGAAAGCTAACAAATAAACTCAAGATAAACAGCGCTTCAAAAAGCAAAGAGCTCCCATCTCCTCGTGGCAGCTCCAAGTTGCACCAACACAGTTCTGGTTGGCATGTTCCTTGTTTACCGCTGCCAAGATCCACAGGGACGATGGAAGAGTGATTAGTAAAATAATGATGAAAGGAGGACATACGCGCAAGCATTTACGCCCGAAGCGGGGTCCCCAACCAACGACCTCTTTGTCAACCAAAGACTTTTCAAAAAAATGTTCCCTTTTACACGCCCGAGGTAATATCTCGCAGCAAGTACATCCAAAAAAGCAAACCCATCCCCAACGCTTCATTACGAGTATCCCCTTAACGATTGCACATCGTTTAGAAACGAGAAATTGCCCAGTGTTTACTTTCGACACCAGTTTAAAACAAAGAGATAAACGACGGCAACGAAGGGATTGATTCAGACTGCTTTAAATAAAACAACATTTGCGGTCCGGAATGCAAACATAGGTTGGCAACCCCAATATTTAACGAGCGACCCGAGTCAAAGAGTTCCCTCCCAGCTCAGAAGACTCGAATCCACGGCCGCAAAGTCAATAGGGCCAAGAGCAAATTTTAATGCCTGATTACAACTGAATAACATGATTAACAAATCATTTCCACCTCACTCGAGAGGGAGGATGTGTGTAAACGTGGATAATGAGGCTTTAGAAGAAAAGAACTCTGTCTAATAGAACCATCTTCGCGCCTCTTTGTTTGAGCCATTCATAGATAAGTAGTGTAAGAAGGGTTCACCTCTCAATTAAACAGCGAACTTTAAGTCTGGCCAACGATTAGAAACGTCTCTTTAAAATCTTACTGAGCCCGAATCAGAATACGTATGCGGATTGGCATATAATCAATAAGTTGTTTAAGTCAGTACATACTAAGAGTTCGCCAGAGATTCCCTTAGTTCTCGCAGATTTGTCGGAGAGGATTTTGCCATTGGAAATGGCCTTCAAAACATGCCTGAAACATTCTACAGAATTGAGATCTGGGCTCAGGGGCAGCCAGGTAAATGACAGCAATGTTCTTGTGCTCGCTTAACCACCGTTGAACCAACCCGTATCAAAACCTTGCCCATGAAGAAGCCGACACATCCAGAATGGACTTGGACGGTAAGAATGTTCACGTAGTCCCGTGGAATGCAGTTGACTTTGCATGAATATCAAAGAACCAGTTCCATACGAGCAGAAGAAGTTCCATACCTTGAACCACTACCAGGATTGTCAGTTGTTCTGAAAAGGCATGCCGGATCCATTGCTTCCTGAAGCTCCCTCCAAACCCTCTGCCACTATCGTTACAAACCAAAGTCTATCGTGATTCTTCGGATCACAACCTTTTTCAAGAGTCCATTAAAGAAGACAACACGACCTTCCCTGTTCTTACTTTTCAAGATCTTCCGCCATCAGATGTCCTCTTGGTAATACCAGATCCTCCATGCAGTCTACCCGCCTGGTTCTAGGTCGACTCCTTGGCCTTTTATCACCGACTTGGAAAATAGCAACTGCCTAGGAAGACCAGTTTGCGGCATCCTCATCACCTGTTCGCACTTAAGGCAAGGGGCGCACTGAGGTGGTAGTCAAGTGGATTGTAAGTGGCGTGGGAGTGGGGTGGTGGTTAAATGGCAACTGGAATTTTTAAATCCTATGTAAACAAATGCGAAGGCACACATCAAGGCGAGTGGCGGTGGTGAAGTGAAGTGGAAGTGGCTTGGCGCCAGTCTGGTGCCACTAGTCTCCGACATGTTTAATTTTCGAGCGGCGTGTCACTTGTTAGTACACAATTGAGTAGGGAGAGTGCGAAACTGCGGTGTTGTTATGAGAAATTTGTGCATTTCTTTTGAAGCACAGGACGTAGCTTTTCAAGTAATTTGCAAAATGTTACTTTCTCCATTCTGTAAAAAAGTTTGAATTTTTCGTTGTCAAAATTTAAATCATGTCTATATTTGTTTAATATTCCATATTTTTTGTTCTTTTGCCAAAGAGTGAATCCACGGACGCTTTTTCCTGCGTTGATTTTGCGCATTATTAAGATAAACAAGTTGCACAAATAACAAAGCATCTTCATCTTCTGAGGATGACATACTAAGTGGCAAGTCGGTGGTACGACATGATACTTGACACTTCAGTGCGCGTTAAACCACTTTGGCACCACTTCGCCATCACTCCACTTCCACACCACGTTGTTGTTACGCACCACTTCTTAACCACCTCAGTGCGGGCCTTGCCTAAAAGACTTAATGTACTGCTGCGCACTCAGTGTAGCAGAGTAATTACCTGCAACACCTTCCGGGAATCTCATTTCGGCCGCTTACTACCGCGATAGCACTCTCTTCGTCACGACCATAGGCGAGAATGGGGACAAAGTTAGAAAACTTTTCTGTCATTTGAGAAATCAGGCATGCTTCTGCTAGATATGAGTCGGCAACCGCCTCACATGAAATCATTTGTCAGTTGCTACACAGTGGAAGTCCTATTTCTAGATATAAACGACATTTGTCTAAAAGGGATGACCATGAGTGAGACCAAAAGTTTCAACGGTTGTTCACTCTGGATATCGCACCTATCAAGAATGCAATCAGCTGCCTCATTGTTTCAATCGTGGTTCCAGCGAGACGAGCACCAACAATGAGTCCCCTTTTCAAAGTTAATTAGGCCTTCTTCCCTATGCTGATCTAGTTCTATGATTAGACTCACTCAGCACCTTTTTAAATCAGGTACACGCTTGAATCACATGACTCCGAGCTATTTTGCCTCAAACATCTACGCGCGTCTAAGTTTGAGCCATTCATGGAGCAGCAGCAGCGTAAACAGGGTTAACGTCCCAAGTCCCTTTCTCAATTAAACAGCGGGCTTTAATTCTACTACTAACTCAAAACAACCAACTACCTGAATGACATAATCTTACAGCAATTAAGAGCAGAGCCGTTTCGGGCAATTTTTACGCCGGACTCTTGCAAATGACAGCGAGACAACGTCGCGGGCATAAATTTGCAATTCATTTCGATGAAAATTTTCCAGGTCGCCGAACAAGTGATCAAAACCGCCCTCCGCTACAACAAAGCCTACGAAATTTCAAGTCTTTAAATGAC
>JAHWFO010088925.1:662160-734282 GCA_023313115.1 Rhysida immarginata
AAAAAAAAAAAAAAAAAAAAAAAAAACAGCAACAAAATCAATAGTGAACACTTCGAAATTCTCATCCAAACCGTTGTTGCTCTTTCCAAGACGACGAAGGTTCTTAAAAAAAGTGGCGAAAAGGCGAGAGAAATCGATTTAGGTTTAGAGTTTTGGCTGGCTCGCGACGACAATAATCCATCGAGCTGCAGCCCAACTCAAACTCTACCACCACCACCAGAGGGAACGTACCTGCAAACGCAAAGAATTAAAAACTTTCAATTCCCTCGACCCCCCCCCCCCCCAGCCTCATGAAACTTTTATCAAACCGTATCGAGGCGTTCGGCATTGCAGTTTCATGCAATGTCGGACCAACATTTTAAAATTTTTCGGGATTATTCTCGCAACCCCCCCCCCTCCCAGCCTCCCAACTCAAAATTTTGGATAAGCGCCAACACTTCATTATTTTGAGCCTCACTTTCTGAATCTAGTCAACATGTCAAGCAGAGTTCATTTTTTTCCCACCGTGCCCTCTATTCTTTCTAAACTGAGCCCTTTCTATCGTTCCCAGTCTATTAACTAATAATTCGATTAAAATGTTAACGACACGAAAATAACTCCAGTGGATTTACAACTAATCCTGCGCCGTTCCTATAACAATAATCAACTCAAAGTTCCCTCCTCAATCAACACGAATCATTAGTTATTATGTACAACCTCGCTATAACGCAGATACGCAAATATAGCGTGCTTGTACTCTATAGGGAATTTCCGAAGTCGATAGATAAAACAGAACCATGGCAGACAATGAAGGAACGGTCAAATTAACGGGTGGAGAACTCTCCAAGTTCTGAACATACCTTAAGTATGTTCACATATGTCAATCCTTGGTGATGCGGCAAACATCAATCTTTTATTCAAGATCCTGCCAGACAAGTCTCAACATCTGACGTATCCCCAAAAGAAAAATAATCACATGTCACACCTTCTAAAACCCCGGAGAGACTTATAAATGACCCTGTATACATGACATTGGAAAGAATAAGTAAGATGCTGAAGATGTCCACTTGTAACTGGAGCCATGAAGAACTTGCAAAGCGTAGTGGAAGATCCGTGGAGCGAATACGGAACTCGCGGTGATGCCAAATTTGCTCTATTGGCTGTAAGTCTGGGGAATTAGTGGGCCAGGGAAGTACTTAGAAATCTTGCTCGTGAACCTCCATATCCCAGAAAATTCTGATTGCATGATATGTTGTACTGTCCTTCTGGAATATCCCAACCCGAGGAATAAGATCAATACCTGATCCGAAACCATAGATAAACAAGAATCACCCCCCTCCCCCGAAGAGGGTATAGGAATATAGCGAATCACTTTTATTTGCACTTTTTAATCTTTCCTATTTTTTAAATCAATTTAGTATTTCGAAAATGTTGCCATAGTCCTAAAGACCAAGTGACTGCCACCCCCAAAACTCCGACCCCACTGTGACAATTTAGTCCAAACTTCATAGTAATGAGACCTTGCCTAGAAGAATCTGCATACTGAATTCACTTCTTTATATACCTAAAAACCACGTATACCTTTAGGTCACCTCTAACTCCAACCCTAGTGGGCCAATCAAAACCAAACTAAATAATAAGCAGGACAGCCCTATGGTAAGCTACGTTCTGAGTTTCAAACCTTCTATGTCAAAAATGTGGAAAATATGAAGGGACGGCCAGACAGACAGGCAGACGGACAGTGTAAAATCAGTAAGTACTCCATTCTTCCGCTACCTAATAGCCAAACCGGGCTAGTGCCTTTAATATGTATCAGTGGACCCAGATAATACCAACCAAAACATCGACCATAAGACTGCCACCACTAGCTTATGGTCTTCCAAAAATGGTTGAGAAGAGATTCTTTTCGAATGGGGCAGAAACAGTGACTCATCAGAAAAGGCAATCCTTTGCCAATCACGACAGATCCCGATTCCTATAGTGCACTGCAAATTATAGCAGCTTCTGCCGATTTACGTTTGTGAGCATGGGTGAAGTCACATGCGTTTGCTTCGGAACCCGTACACAACAGGGCTCACTGTACTGTTCTTGATGACACAGCTCTAGCAGCCTACTGGTTTATTATTAACCTTTTCAAACTCTGTTCTCAAAAATATGACCATCAAGGTCTTATCTCGGCTGTATCAACTTTCCAGTACTTTTCATAGACCCCTTCAAATCGAATTCACGTGCTAAAAGAGTGACCGTAAAGAATACCAAGATACTGGCATGTCATAACAATCGATTCGTCAAGAATGAATACACTGTTACTTTCTGTTTATCTTAAGTATTGTTGACGTGAGCACTCGGACACGATGATGCTTTGTCGAAGCACCATGCTTAATAGAACCGGAAGAATGGAATGACTTATTGGTTTTACAATATCCACCTTCACTATTTAGTTTGGTTTTGATCGGTGCACTGGGGTCGGAATTACGGAGGTGGGAGTCAGGGGATAAAATCTCTACGTGGTATTTAGTTTTTTTTAGGTACGTAAAGGGGTGAAATTCAGTATCCAGATTTCTCTAGCCAAGATCTACATTATTATGAAGTTTAGGCAATTTTGTTCCAGTGGGGGTTGGAGTTGCAGGGGTGGCAGTCACTTGATCTATAGAACTATGGCAAACATATAGCATGTGATATGTCATTCGATCCAAAATGATGAGAAAGGAAAGAAGATAGTATGTAGAAAATATAAAAGAACCCTATGTTCGAGAAAATCAATTTCTTGATTAAAAAACTTGGGATGAGGGGAGGGGTAAAAGTGCAGATAAAGGGGTAAAAATAGATGATCATAGGTTTCGCTACTTGCCTATACAATTAATTTCTTGTTAATAAATGTACAGGGTGCGTAAGGTATTTGAGGACAGATTCACGTCAAGAAAGAAAACAGAGATATAAGTCGAGATAGTAACTTTATTATCGAAACATATCATGGGTATATACAAGAAACCTTCTTGTTATATGGCAATTCAATGAATCCGCCTTCAGCTTCTATAACTGCTTCAATGCGAGATTGAAACCGTCGACATGCGCGAATCAGATGGTCATGGTTCATATTGATCAATGGCAGCTTTCAATTCATCTTTGGTGTTATGGGGCTGTTCATTGACGTCTCTCTCCAAAACGCTCCATACGTAGTAGTCCAACGGATTCAGGTCAGGGGAGTTAGGAGGCCAAAGGTTAGGGGTTACGTGATCATGGAAGTTGTCGGCCATCCATTCCTGTGTCATGCGATACTTGTGTGCTGGGGCAGAGTCTTGCTGAAACACGTAAGGCATTCCGTTGCGTACCGTGAGTGATATCTGATGTTTTCATGGACAATATTTCTGATTATTCCTTCCGACACATGGGAGATCTTTGTCAAGTGACCTCATGGATGTTCTGGGATTGTCATCGATGGCCTGCTGCACTTGCTGAATAAATTCAGGTGTTCTGATGATGTCAGAGTGCGAGGCATGCTTTTCGCTTTGCTACTGGTGCAACATTGCTATCTTCGGTCTCCAACTCCTTCCGCACTTTGTGGACGAATGATCTTGCGATCTTTAGAAATCGTGGTATCTCTAAATCGCTGTGCTCTGCCTTTATTGTCACGATTACTGCATGTCTCTTCATGATTTGTGTTACTTGATGGTCCGCCATTTTGCTTTCCGGAAATCGAAAGGACATACAATTTACTATAGTGCACCATCAATTTACTATAGCCAAACAAAGGTGTGTCCTCAAATACCTAACGCACCTTGTATAAATGTATTTCTGCTTCACAGCTAAAACTCCTCCTTGGAATGTTTACAAGATTTTAGTGGTCCAAATGTTGCGTGTGAGATATCCAGTTAATTCTTTCGGGTCTGAACTTATGCAGGTTTAAAGTAACATAATTTGATTAAATATAAACACACTTTAAATGAACACGTGACGCGTACGCCTTTTTTAAGTCAAATTTAATTTGCACAAAGAAGTTTTAGAAAAAACACGTGCTTATCAATATATCTCGGCTCCCATTTAAACAATTCACGTGAATATTCCATAACTTTTATTATACGGTACAAAAGTGGGGTAAATGTTTCTCCTTAATGTAATAATCGCAATAGTTAGAGCGCGGTTGGGTATTACTATTAATTAACATTTCATAACAACAAACTTAAGAGTGGCTTTTAATCAACACTTCGCCTCAAGATATTTAGTCTATATTAAATATTATAATATGAACCAAAACAAACACGACACCGCAACCTCTATACAACAACGAGAGAACTATAGGCGAAGAGCTAGCTGTTAGTGGTCCGTGGTTTGAATATCTAGCTCTTCGCCTCTGGATATATCGGAGCAATATCCCCAGCGTTTACTTATTACTTTGTTAGCAGTAGTCTATTTAAAGTCTAACAAACTTTAGCCACTAGCTTTAATCCTAACACTCAATCTTAATTGTTTTACCCCAAAACGTTCCAAGGAGGTTCAGTCTAAATAGCCATAGGCTGTCGCTCACACCTCCATCTCCGCTATAAAGCTCACTACCAACTGAATCAGCAAGTCCTTCTTTCCTTCCTAGTAAATAAAACAGTAGCACTCAGCATATCAATAATTCGTAGCAATGCCCGTCTCGCATTTCAGGATTCAAACTTCCCAAGGAGAGCCCTTCCTGTCCTCCTCCCGAGGAAAGAAAAAAAAAAGAAAAGAAAGAACAGATAAACGGCATAGATAGAACGGACAGATAAAAAAAAAATAAAAGATGAAGTACGGAAGAAAAATATGTTCGAGGACGACATGAGAAAAAGTGAAAGTCATTCTTCAAAAAAAAAAAAAAAAATTCCCCCACAACTCTCAAAAGGAAAGAATAATTCCATAACTTATTGCCCCCACAAGTGGGATGACGAAGCATTTCTTCGTGGAACCAGCAGCTTTGATCGTCTCCATTAAAAGTGCATCAGATACAATTAGCGTGGAACTTATCTCTCCGCTGCATTTCTCTTCAAACAGACTAGGAGCGAGCGTAGAATCGACGACGAATATCTCTACATACAATGTGCCGACCAGAAGAGTATATAAATCGCAAATACAACTTGTGCCTCAATGTTAAAGACAACTGATACAAACTTTATACAGGGTGCTTTGAAAAGGGTGTCGTGAGATATCTAGCGATGTTGTGCACCTTAAAATAAACGCAAGTTTCCTCATACGTTTTGTCGAAATTGCATTCCTTAAAGGAGTAAATAGCTTGTGAAGTTTGGTTAAACTCCGCCCATAACGTAAACAAAAGCGCACGAAATAGAGTAAACACCACCACGTGTTCCATTAATAGGTTTCTGCGAACTACCTATGCACTAATGTGTTGGCCCTAAACTCAACCACTCTACGATTGTCACTGTGTCCACGGGTACAAACAATGGTGTAAAAAAAAAAAAAAAGGAACAAGCTTAACGCACACGGTTTAAGAAAAACGGGAGTCATAGAGGACCTTCTGGCAGCAATAACAACCAAAAAAAAAGGACACAGTGACGTCAATAACGGTCGATTTCAATGCTAATGCGAATAAGATGATCTCAAAACAAACGGCATTCCCCTCGGTTATGACAGCAGACAGAATCGCCTGCACTGTGTTGTCTGCTAAAACAAGCAAGATATAGGAAAAGAGACCTTGGATTCTAAGATTATAGGAAATATGCTGATGCTCAGATGTATTAAGATTTCCGTTACACATCATGCAGATGGAATCAGGGTATGGTCAAAATAGCATCAGAAAAAGGACACATCATGCTGGTTGGTTGGTTTATTAGAAATTTTGGCGTCGACTATTAAGGTCATTTTGCGCCTTTTACACAAGTTATATCTGTACGCAGCCCGGGACAAACACAAACATCCATGCCCAGGCGGGATTCGAACCCACGACCAGGCGGACTGGAGAACTAGAAAGCTTACGCCCTAGCCCTCTCGGCCACCTGGCCGGCCGGACACATCATGCATGCAGGCTCGGAGGAAGAAAAAAAAAAAGATGAGTATTGGGAGAAAGTTTTCATGGCACGAAGTTAGATCACCAAACATGTAAAACCTTAATTCTCTAGCGATGGAATCTATCAACAAAGCTCAACAAGGTCCCTCATAGTCGAAGAACAGTTCACGAAACATGACTTCGAGTTCATTTATACAGTGTTCTGTAAAATTACCAGGCCTCTTCCAGAACACTTAAAGGACGAACTATAGAGGACTGTTCTTGACATGACTTCACTGCCGTCGAATCGACAAGAGTTAAGCGATACACTATTCTTGCCATACAGCCGACTTCCGTTTTCAATACCGTGTGAATCTTTGCCAAGAAGCGTGCAAGATTAATCGGGTGTAACAGGACAGCATCAGAAAACAACGACATAAAGAAAAGATTAGTCCATATCAAAGTCTTTAACAAATAAGTTTTATCCAATCAGTTGAGCAAAATTTTGCAAAAACTTTGGGCAGGAAACTTGAAATGCCACGAAAAATGTTTAATTCATGGAACTCAATCCATTTACAGACAGCCTGATGACGTATTAGCTGTCAATTTAATCTAACAGCATCCGAATGAATTGCGACACGAGAGTTAAACGTCCAATTCGCTTAAATTAGCAAAATGTATCTTGTCATCATCTATCGATAAAATTTTTCAAAACCAACATTTTGCTCGATGTGGTGTAATCGAAGCGTAATCGAACGCACGCATACAAACAACGCACCAATGGGGAAACGACAGCCTCACACAAACCACGCAACCATGATAGATTTTTAAAAATCATGACTAAACAGAAAAATTAAATAAGCCCTTCAGGATAGTAATTGATTAGTTTTGTCCATTTTTAAGGCAACTACCGACTAATATTAACTGAAGCCGCAACTTCTTTACACTAATACTTAGCTCTATGCATGTTTAAACACTTCATCACGCCCTGTTTCTAATCAGTTTGTCGTGCGAAATAACATGTATGTTACTAGTCACACAGTTTTTACCAAATTTTCTTATTAAATTGAAGTAAAACACAATAACCTTAATTGCATGCAACCTTAAGCGTTTTGATGTTATCATCTACAGAGGCGATGATAACGAAATACGAAAACAGTACCGGTCTAGGCGTAATCAACAGGCGCTGTCATTTTGACAGAGTAAAATGAGATCGAAAGCAGACATAATAACAAATCAATATCAATATGTATTTTTGATTACTTTGCTATTTTCCCCTATCCATTATCATTGCTTAACCTAATAAATGACAGAAAAGTTGACTTTTGCATCCTGCAAATTTGAAATTTCCCGACAGCTAGCGCAACTGAACTAATCTCTTAAACTGGCATCTGTGAACGACTCGCGTTACAAGCAGCGCACTGTGCTTGGAGTAGTTTTGTGGTAGCTGATAAATAAACTGCTAAGACAAGCGTTAACAAAACTTTTGTGTGCTGTGCAAGATAGGGCCACCAGTTCAGAAATATGGAACAGCCTCACAAAAATCCAACAGAAATGTTGCTCCAGCACAGCAATAGAGTCTCCCACATATATTTACCGGGTTCAAAATAAAAACGATTAGAAGGCTGTACCAACGATCGGAAATGCCGCCAGCCATGACCTCCTCTATTACTCCGGACCCAACCTTAACAGCTGCTAGCTACTGTTTAAACCGAATACAACATTTACTTCTCGAATTTCTGTAGACAATGCACTTGAATGAATGAATTATTTAGTTTTTAAAGATATCCATGAATCATTCAGAAAAGATATAACAATTTGGGCAGCGTGAAAGCTTATAAGCCATTTCCCATCAAATTTACCATGCTTTGCGCGTGGTTTTCTCACTAACAAGGGAACCCCACATAGCCTAACCGCTTTAACAATGGTGTCTTTGTATGGCTACGTATGCTGAAATTTTTTCGTTTTCGCGGTTTATTTTGAAAGAAACACAATTTCGCACTCTCTTGTTTTGCAAGCATCTATAGTAGCTTCAGACGAGTAATATATTTCAGTTTGGTGGAAATCTGTGACATACATGCTCGAGGGATTCCCTTGTAAGTGTGTTGTAAGTAACTGTCTTTTAACAATGACGAATATACGAGGTGTAATGCACAGTACTTCTCCCAGCGGTCCCGCCATTGTTAAAGTACTTCTGGAACACATCTATCAGAATGGTGTTCATCTGGGCCATCGCATTCGCATAATATCTTCTTTTGATTCAAATCGCGTCTCTTTCAACGGAATTTTCAACTTGGGGAATAATCAAAAATCTCACGAAGCCGTGTCGGGCGAGTAGGGAGACTGAGAATAAACAGGGATGCTATGTTTGACCAAAAAAAGTTTAAAGAATAGGCTCATGGCATCATCCCCAAAGCCTGCTGGCTTTAGTTTCTGCTTTAGTTTCGCCAAGCGTTTGCTAGACTTTGATACAAAATCGCTGCTCGACTGGTTTACGTCTTTTCGCAACAATTCACAATGAGATGGGCGCTTACTCCTCATTCGTACTCCGATTACTAGTGAATAACCCTATATGCGGGCGGAAAAAATTCACGCGTTCTCATGAATGTGTCCATCACATCTCCACTGAAAGAGGGCCCCTGCATCTTATTAGTTCCCGCGGGAAAAATTAAGGTTCGATACTCTTTGAACACACTTCGTATACGCTATTTTATCCCTCAATAACAGAGTAATAGAGGAGGTCATGCGCCTGCGTGAGACGGACGGTAGATTAGTTGCTCTAATCAAGAACGATGGGTAATATGCAAGTGTTGGCAGTGAATGCCGATTGAAGTGGGTGTAAGATGAAAAGAAGTTGCGCATGCAGCCAAGAGCAGGAAAAGTCATGTGGACCGTCTTCTTCGATTACCGAAGCCTAGTTCCGAAGGAATTCGCCTACCCCTCCGCTCTCTCAGGCTACGTCAAATTCTTATACCGACCTCAACGTTGCATCTTTAATACCCATCATTCCATTCATAGAGCAAGTTTAATGAACATCGCGGCATCAGTCGCTTCAATTTATTTTATGTATATTAAAAAAAAAAAAAAAAAAAGAAAACTGGTGCATGGACGAGGTTCGAACCTTGATTGCAATTTAGGAGAAAAGCTTTGACGACTTATGTAGTGAAACAAATGAAAAACCATTGCACTTGGTACGAATGCACTTCAGATGGCAACGCTTTCTAGAAGTCCACCAGAAAATCACTTATCACGAATTAATAACAATTGTTAATCACTAATCCGCATTATCAGCTGAAGTCAGGCTTGAGAGAGGGATCGCGCGAGCACTCTCCCCTAGAATTTTAAGCTAAGCTAGTTTAACAATCGTCTAGCTTTGTTACGCGGACAATCAGACAACGACTCTCGACACCCTGCGACGGCGGATCAAGAACAAACGGCCACAGGCTTCCTATCCCGCGGGTCATCCCGCTCCAAGACAATGCAGACCATATGTCGCGGAGAAAACCACGGATAAGTAGGTCTTAAAACAACCATTCTAGAATCTGGACCAGCGTCAATGCGATTTTCATCCTTTAGGCCCAATGAAAAAAAAAAAAAAAAGAGCATAATGGTGCGGCGCTTTGTGCCAGGCAGTCGGAGAAGTGTAATGCTGTAGCAGAGGGGACTACTGAAAAGAGTACTCGAAAAGACAATGGGTTTTCCTTTGTAAGAAAAAAAAAGTAAACGAAAGAGAATGCAAACAACAATTCCAGATTAACGAACGGACATCGCTGCCGCTAAGATTTTCGTAATCAAGAAGGCAAATCTTGATTTTCAAAAGCTAAAAAATCCTCTCATAATTGGTTTAGACAAGCTGAAGTTAATATCAATTAAAACTGAGCCGTCGACACTCTAGAATCACCCGTAAATAAATTGGACGAGGACTCAAAAAGATAAAAATTTTCTTCAACACAAAAGGAATCCAATTGGTCGCACTCGCTCTAATCCCCCACAATTCCACATCCCCCTCCCACTCTCTCTCTCCAAATTGAAACGCATTTGTTTCTCTAACGTTGAGATTTCTTCAGCGTGCAACCAATTAATTTCTCTCTCAAAAAATAAAATAAAAAAAAATTAAGTTAAGAAGACATTCACTCCTTCTCATCCCGTCCTCCCGTACCCCACTCAACCGACTCCCATTTATTCCGTCATTTTCTTTTTCGCTCAATTTCGATAGCTTTGCGAATAAAAGAGAACTTTTCGAGACAGATCTAAGTTGAGAAAGAGGAGGAGGAGGATGAGGAAAGGCAGAAAGAAAAAAAAAATAAAATAAAGGCAGAGAACTTGTTGTGACAGCCACATTCAATTCAATACTTGTCAGAATGGTCTTTGCGGTAAGAATGGGGAAGAAAAGGGAAAAGGGATTGCCGAACAAGAACTCTCCTCCTCCCATCTATTCCTTTTCCTCCTCCCCATTTTCTTCCTTTCTCGTCAAACAGCCAATTTGTAGGGATTTCTGACAATGCTCTCAAAACATTCTTCGTTTTCCATACGTCAGTGTAAAAACGGTGCAGCCAGGAAAATGAAAAGAAAAAGATGCAACGAATTCACATGAAACGGAATCAGGCTTTCAAAATTTTTTTCCTCTTTCCTTCCTCCTCCATTTTCCATTTAAACTTGTCCTTCGAAACAACATTTAAATAAGAAAAAAATACAAAGAAAACGATAAAGACAAAGAAAACAGCATATATCTCCATCAAAAATAAGAAGCGGTTAACATTAGGGTATTCTCATAAAAGGGTTCACTCAACTAGGAATCAAATAGAAAGTTAGCATATTTATTTAGCTTTCAAGATCACTTAATAAAACAATCAAAAATTGTAATTTATAATATCTTGTGACATTTATAAGTATTGTAATGGTCTTAAAAATAATTTATCTATTATTATAATCTTCATATGTTACTCGCAATGCTATTCATGCCATTTACGCAGCTAGTCGATTGCTCTTAATTTGAAACAAGCGCCAGCCTCAAGGATAGCAGAGATCTCTAGTAGCAAACAACACAACTAAACACCAATAAGCACATGGGATGATATGAATACGAATACTCTCGTTTACAAAATTCATTTTCCAAATCCTCATTAAACAAAATCGCATATTTTTTCAAGAGTTAATTATAAAGAATTTATCGCCTTTAAATAACGCCCACATTTATTATTAATATCGTCATCATCATTGCAAGATGAAAATCCTCCAAAATTTTCATGCACAAAGAAAGCGTGTTTAAACTTTAAGAGAAATTCGGCCAATAAGCCTCCTTGCTGGAATCGGAGGCTCCAGTAGGGGTTAGATAGGACAGCACAAATATCAATGCCACCGCAGGATTCAATCCCGCGCCCTGATGATCGTGAAAGCTAGAAGACCCCTTAAAGAGCTCGGCATTATTAATATCCGTAGCGTCGAAATCCATTGCGCATTTATGACTACTATCCCATTCTCACGGGAGTTCTCATACCTCTTTCATACATTTGCTCAAACTCATCGCCGTCTCGAAATTTCCGAAATTCATCTTGTAAGTAAATATAATTTCTTTTACATACAAACTTAAGTGCTACTACGAAGGTTATACTGAAAATACAATTTTCTCCTAAAAAGATGCCAGACGAAAAAGATAGGCCCTGACCAAGCCTCAACATGAAAAAGATAAAACATTGTTATGTCTTTCTGGTGGTGCTCGAGGCAACGAGAGACGGTCAGGGCCATTGTTAATCGTATTTCTACTCTACATTTGATCGACTTATGATGATCTAACAATGTATGACATTTCAGTTGTTTGACTTTCTTTCTAGGTGTTGTTGCCAGGGCACTCAAAAGTTACCTGACCATCGGGGTCCGAGCAACAATCACCATTCTTTACAACAAACAAAAATCACGGGTTGTTAAAATCCAAGATGAAAACAATGAAGGATGGATTGTTGCTCGGACCCCATTGATCAGGTAACTTTTGAGTGCCCAGGCCTGTCTCTCGTTGGGTACTACAACCTAGAGAGCAGGCCTGAGCAGAGAAACGTCACACATAGTTAAATCATCATAAATTTTCATTTTTAATCTTATTTCTACCAAAAATTAGCCCTACATTATGACTTCGTCGAGGCCAAGATCTGAAAGCGAAAAAGTCACCTGACCAACTGGGTGCTATACTCTGTCCAACGAAAGTTGGAGTGGGCGTGTCCAGTTAAACTTCCTATTTCAATTGTTAGACATTGTTGCCAACGTAGAATCAACAATGTCTAACAATTGAAATAGGAAGTTTAACTGGACACGCCCACTCCAACTTTCGTTGAATAGAGTATAGCTACAATCCAACCTTAATTGTTTCCAACAAAAGGAAAAACACTGATTGTTAACATCCAAGACAGGGAGAATGAAGGTTGGATTGTTTTTAGCACCCAGTTGGTCAGGTGACTTTTTCGCTTTCAGGCCTTGTTATCTCGTTGGGCTAGTGACTTCGTATAATGATCTAATAATGTATGACGTTTCCGTGCGAAGGCCATCTATCTAGGTGATGTTGCTCAGACCAATGCCACTTAAAGACAAGGCCTGTTCACTGAAATGCCATACATTGTTACATCATCAAGCGGCCGAATTTAGTGCTTATTATTGGTAGAAATACGATTAACAATAGCCGCTTGATGATGATGTAACAATGTATGATATTTTAGTGAACAGGCCTTGTCTTTTAGGTGGCGTTGCCTAGACCGAGGCCAAGGAGATAAAGGCTGTTTCACATTACCACTTATGCGAACGAAAATCGGACGACAAAATATAGGCCGAATTTCGGACGGCAGAAATCTCGTTGGCACACGACAACGGTCTACGAATCAGGCGTCCGAAATTCGTAGTTTGCTTTCACATTGACAGCGCTGTCGGCATGCGCAAATAAATGCGCAAAGAAAACAAACATGTCCGCCATGTTTGTCGGGTATCGTGATTATCGATCATCATCATTAATTTTAAGAAAGAAATGTTTATTGTTTGCAAGGCGGTGCATTCTGCTACGCAGGCAAAGAATATTAACTTCTTTAATAGCATACCGTCATTTACACGCGGGGGGTCTGATTTTTGATTGGCTATCGCATTGGAATCGGTCCGATGCTAAAAATATCTATTCGAACTTGACGCATGATTTTCGCATCGTATGCAACAGGCAACCGACAGTCGGTCGTTTCGCATGTAATGTGAACGCTACATCCGGCTGCGAAAATGCCGTCCGATATTTGTTCGCAAAGTTGGTAATGGAAACGGCCTTAAGGCCTGGAAGTGAAAAAGTCATCTGACCATCAGGGTGCTAGCAACAATCCAACCTTTATTGTTTCCAACAGACGAAGAAACACCGATTGTTGAAATCCAAGATGGAAACAATGAATATTGGATTGTTGCTAGATCTACTTTGGTCATGTGACTTTTTAGTGCCCCGGCCTGTCTTTTTCGTCGGCTACGGCTCAGACCCATCAACGTCACCTAAAAAACAAAGCCCGCTGACTGCGTCATCAAACGAGGGCTGACAATCCAATCTTCATTGTTAAAACAAACGAAAAAACGCTCGCTGTAATTAGTGTTTTTTCGTTTGTTGAAACAATTAAGGTTGGATTGTCAGCCATCGTTTGATGACGCAGTGAGCAGGCCTTGTTTTTTAGGTGGCATTGATCAGGCCGAGGCTAACGAGAAAGAAGGCTCCGGCGCTGAAAAGTCACCCGACCAAGAAAGGTCTAGCTGCTAGACTCTAGCAACAATGTAAACTTCATTGTTTCCATCTTGGATTTTAACAAACCGTGCATTTTCGTTTGTTGGAATTAATGAACGTCGGATTGTTGCTAAACCTACTTTGATCAGGTCACTTTTCAGTGCCGGAGCCGGTCTTTCTCGTTAGCCTCGGTCAGGCTTTGATTTTTAGGTAGCATTGCTCAGAGCCCGATGGTCAGGTGAGTTTTGAGTGCCAGGATCTGTCCTTCTCGTAGGCCTCGATTCTGGCCAAAACCATCTAAATAACAGGCCCTGACGCGGAAAAGCCAGCTGACCAACTTAGTCCGATTAACAATGTAACCTTCCTGTGAACGATAATGACACCTAATGGTTTAGTATAGTACTATCAATAGTGGTGGACCATGTAAATCTTGTGGTGCAGAATATGGACTTTATTACTACCGGTGCTATAAGCAGTTTCCTGTCTAGAAAGTTTAATTATAACCAACCTGTATATCATATCAATCTATCATTAAACCCACTCTGGATAAACGAGGGCCTAACTAGTTAATAAAGATTCACCGGTACATAACAAGCATTACTTTCGTAATACGGACGAATCGATGCTATGAGAAAGCAAGCGGCAGCAACAAAACAAAAACAAACAAATATACAAAAAAATAAACCTAGCATGACATGTACAATCAAAATCAGCGTCACTTTGCTATTTAATTACCCCAATTACTTAAACGAATTCCTTTCCACATTCAATTGCCCAGTCCTCTTTAAATCTTTCTAATTAATTTCCATTTCCCAGACTCCTCCCTCGGCTCCTTGACCACCGCCGGCGTTCATTTCACCTCTAACACTTCCTGGCGAACAAATTCCACAGTAGGAGAGGGCTGGTACTTTTCCCTCAAAACACTTCCTTTTTACGGGATTCCCATTTCTCGGTGCCGACAGTCTATGGTGGAAAGAGGGGGGGGGGGAGGTAGGGAATGGAAAGGAAAAGGAATCGGACGACGAGGAGGAGAAGAAGAGTCTTGGAGAGGACCGTAAAAATGCGATCGAGTCCCGACTTCTCCATCTCGCCCTACATATGATTTCTCGAGCAAAACTTCCCACAAAAAGGGATTCCACCACCAGGCGACAGATGAATTGCGCCAGTTCATGACGTATAGAGGAGGGTGCGCTCGACGAAGTCAACTGCAATCTTTTTTTTTTTTTATATTTCCCCGCTCTTACTCTCTTTCCATCTCTCTCTTTCTTTTTATCCACCAACTTTTTTTCCTACCCCCTCTTCCCAACTCCTCCTCGACATCGTCGTCCTTCAAGTTCCGTCGTCGGCTTCTTCCAATGGTCTCTTCCTCTCTCTTTCATGTCACCGACAGGCTACAGTGGCAATCCTTCAACCAAAAGCCCGAAAATGACAGATATTTCATTAATTTCGCCGCTGCGCTTCGACCCGTTTTGAATGCTCAATGGTCGACAAGAAACACTGCCTCGACGCTCTCCGCTCATGCGAAATAAAGTGACCCATGGCGCTTTTGGAATTTTTTTTCTCTTCCTCTTCCCCTTATCTCACCAAGTGGAGCTTTCAAAGAGAAAAAAAAAACTCGTGACATATTTCATTACAGGCTCCAAGAATATGATGTATTTGTATAATTTTCAGAGTTTCATAGTTTTTAAAATTGAGAAAAAAGAAACTTTTTCTCCAAAGCATATCGCAAAGCCAAACAATATTTCTTAAAGGTAGACATTTTTTTGTGTGCGCGCTTCGCAAAATTATGATATTGCGTTACAATAAATAAATGGAAAGAAGAAATTGCAATAAATAAGTAAATAACAATAAATCACCCACGGTGGCGTGAATTAAATAAACAAAAAAAAAGCTTTTTGCTAACGTAAAAGCTCACTTTCTTGAAATCCAGTTTAACTATGTGCAGACGTTCAGAAGGGAAAAAACAACCAAAAAAAAAACCCTTTAATTTCTAGTTTCAGGACAACATCTCGTAAATTAAGAAATAACTTTATTATCAACACCAACATTGGCATGCAATGGAGCATGAATACATTTGGGAATGGAAACATACACGTCCTTAATGGTAATTAATGGAATTTTAAAACACTGGTCATACACCGCTTCTTAAAGCTCTCACAGGAAGAGTCTTGGCCCCTAAGACTTTTCTCCCAAACAGCCCAGAGAGGATCAATAAAAATGAGATCTGGCGACTGAGCAGGCCAGAAAAGATGTTTAACCTCAAAATTTTCGTGCTCCTCAAGAAAATGAAGTGTCAACATTACCATCAGCATTAACATTATCTTCTTGGAAAATGCTATCTCTTGAGCTTTACAGTACCTTGAGATACCAGCTTGGCGATTGCAACTAAGGTCATTTTGCAAAAGAACACAGTAGTAGCACCAAGGTTATCAGAGGGTCAGACAATGCCAAGAAAAACCATATTCAAGATCACAATATTGGCTCAATTTGTCTTCTAGGAACCATGGTTGCAGGAGATTTTACGCCAAATACGACAAATTCCATCCACTGGAAGAAGAAGAAACCGTGACCGTACGCAGAAGGCAATGCTTTACCAATCTTGAGACGTCCAATTCCTGTACTGCTATGCAAATTGCATCAGTTTCTGCCGACGCACCTTTGTCAGTGACCATCCGCTTGTTTCAGAGCACCATACCCAACAGGGTTGGCTGTACTATCCTTGTCGACACGCATCCGGCAGATCCTTTGGACGACGAGTTGCTTAATTTTCTCGTGTCGGTCGACCTGCACACATTATTGGCGTGGGTTCTGCAGTTTTCAAGCCGTGTATTCACAACGGTGCCGTTTATCCGATCACGTTACACTTTAATCACAGCAGCACGCGAAATGTTCACAAACCACACACCCCTGAATACAAAGAGAAAAGGGAAGGAAAAATTCCGCGACATGGATTCGAACCAGAGACCTTGCCTATCGCTGGTAACGCTCTAACCGATTGAGCTATCACGGACAATGAACCGACAAGCTGTTACAAACTGTCCAAATGTAACTGGTTGAATTGTAATTCAACATTTGAGTTGAATTTTCATCAACTTACTTGATAGTTTAAGGGCAGGAGAATTCCCACCGAGTCCGGAGCTGCTCTGCCAATTGAGCTAATTTGTGACTTTAAGTTAAGCACATTTGAACACACGGTAATGTCCCTGGTTCAAGTCCAGGTCGCGGAACTTTTCCTTCCATTTTCTCTTTTTATTCACGATTTCTTTGAAATATATCTTCAATATATTATTATCTTCTCTGTGAGTACACACCCTTGGCCGAAAAGCCATTGAGCCTCTCCCTTTTGCAGTACTGATAAATCGCTCGTTTTAGCTAAGACAGGAACGACTGATGTGTGCCAAGAGTGCAGATACCTCGCCTTTTATGCCCACTAAAGCAAGCTGGCGCCATGTGTTTCAGTTACTTGGCCCAATGGGGGCAGCCGTAACCCAGATGTCTCGCTTTGCTCAATGCAATACACTACGTTTACATGCACGTTTCGATCCGGATCGACTTGAGTTAATCCAAAATTGCCTCGCGTTTACATGCATCTAACTCGATCCGGATCGAGTCCGATAAGATGCCCTGTGGGTAAAGCTCTAGATTAGGAAAGTACGCCAGACTTTGTCGTCTGCTAGAAAATCCGCCATTGTTGGCTCAGTCGGCCTTATCACTTGAATTACGCTTCCTCTAAAATACGGCTGAAATTCAATTTTTTAATATTTTCTCATTATTATCGCCTGGAAATATAATTGACAATCAATAAATTTTGTAATTATTGATTTTTTCTTTTAATTTTGTTTTCAATTAAAATTTTCTATATATAAATAATAAGGTTGAGGTTATTTATAATGTTAACTATAATGTCATTTATCTGTCAAATTTTTGATTTATTTACCTGAATATAATAATCCTTAATAACTTTTAAAATGCATTTGCATGTTTGAGTTTTTTATACTTATTTTTATCAAAATATAATTTTATACATTCTTATCAAAACATAATTTTAATAGATTTTATCAAATTAATTTTTTTAATTTATATTAAAAACTTCAATTTAATTGTTTATTTAATTGTATTAAATAATAAAAATTATAAAATTACAATTATTATAAATAATTATCAAATTATAATTTAATAAAATAGAAATTGTTAAATTGAAATTTTTGATATAAATATATTTAATTTGATAATTATAATTTGATAAAAAAAAATATTAAATTAAATTTTGATAAAAATATATATATAAAACTCCAATTTGATTGACAATTTGAAAATTTTTAATTAGGAAAAATGACATTTTGATAAAAAAGTTTACAAAAAAAATTTAAACATGCAATGTATTTTAAAATTTATTCATTTATTTATTTATAAATATCTATTGCGTTGAGGTATAAATCAACCAAGAACTTATTTTAGCTAAAATTTTCTATATTTTTTCTTTCAACCAAACAGCAAATTTAAACTCGATCCGGATATTATTATTTGATTGACCTCTTTCCTGAGGCATCCTTCCCTGGTTTCAAACCACCTCTTTCGACGGGATTGAACTCGATCCGGATCGGGGTTTTGAAGCCTGTTTACATGCCACTTTTTGCAGGATTGACTTGAAACTTGTCTTTCGATCCGGATCGAAAGTGTGCATGTAAACGCAGTGATAGTGGAGTTAAGCAACCTTGGGCGCAGCTAATCACAGGTTGGGTGACCACCTGGGAATTTCCATCTCCCCCCGTGCTTCGGAGGGCACGTAAAGCCGTCGGTCCCGGCTGCTGCGGCCACCATACAGCAGTCGTTAAGATATAGGGATGGCGGAAAACTCCCTCGAAGGAGTTTACCAGATACTTGGCCCAACAATACCAAAGCTGTTTCAGTTACTTGGAAAGTCTGATGACTTCATTATTAAGTTAAATGGGGGCCCATTCTGCTATCTGAATCGTCACAATTTCATTATGTATCATAAACGCCCTCAAAACATTTTTCTCACCAATGACGTCATACATAATTAAAATGTTAGAGAAAACGAAATTGATTAAACGAAATTCAATTAAGTAATCTCCTTCTATAACTTAATCGTCGAATCTGCACTGTTTACAGCACGTAAATGAGAGCTTAAATTGTCAAGTTGAATGATGTCATTAGGGACTGCCAATCAATCGTGTAATTATAGCCTACGTGGTTCAGGTGGTTATTAACCCATCTTCTCAATCGCATTTCTCTCTCACCTATCTAAAAGATGACTCGGGCTACAAAGCGCTTAAATTGCCTTACCAATTAAGTCTAGAAAATCTTCTTGAGCTCAGAACAGACGAGAAAATAAATTTTAATTTCCTTGTAATAAATATTTTTAATCAAAAGCCCAACAACATACACTGTCAGGACAAAATTATTAGAAACACTACCTAATAAGAACCATCAGTTCATAATACCATTTCCATGGATTAACAGTTGACCTCCAATTAGGATGCACTCTCATGCTCCTGAATCCTCATGCTGTATACCGGCAGACCTGTCGGAAACTTAATTCGTCGGAAAAGGCTATCAAGCCCATTCGCCTTCGACCCAATTTCGATGTTCTCGTTGCTCATTATAGACGAATTCTGGGATTTTCAAGAGAATCGATGATCTGCCCACATGAAGATCTTTCACAGTGTTCTGGAAAAGCAGGTTAAGTCTTGCCATATGAGGAGTGATCTTGCCATAATCCCCCTCCAAGTAGTCTCCCATATTTCGAAAACACTTAACCTATCGTTCTTGCCATTTTCTAAAGCATTCTGGAACTCGTCTTTCTTGAATGTTTTTAGCTGCGATATCGAGGCTGTCGTGATGTCAACGGTTGGCTTCCAGGGTAATTTGGACTTTCGGGAAGAGTCAGAAGTCACATGCTTCTAATCTTGATTGGCACGTTTTCTTCGGAGATTCACGATTTAGGACACACTTAGAAAACACCTTACCGAATGACAGCACCGAAAACGTTGAAACTGTGGCAGTTCACTTCATCGACAGGTATTTTATCGACACAGATCATTCATCTACAGAAATGTTTGATGGACCGATAATCGAGAAAAAAATTACATTTTTAATCAAAAAATGTACAAAGTATCCCTGCGTAGTCTTTGTGATGGCAAATTTGCTTGAACAGTTCCAGCAGTGAATAACTGTAGAGCAAAATAAAGGCGAACCAGTAGCCCTGTAACCGACCGGGTAAGAGCAACATCCTGCATGCAACGTCTAGGGATATGTTTCATCAAGATCCTGCATTTTCCAATTTCACCTACCGAATATTGAAAGAGAAACTTGCTTATCGCTTGCATAGCTCAAGAAATGAAACTGCCTCTTATGCCAAGGAGCATTATATTAGGAATCAATGAATTGGCGTCGATGAAGTGTGTGTCGATGAAATGACCTATAATTGTTTGAACTCGGCAGCAACATTCACTGTATTTTTTATATCTCGTATTTAACCATGGCCTACTTGTAAACTGGCCCCAGAAACCTCTAACACTCCCTGTGCTAGCTAAGTATGCAGTGAATTATCAACAGAGGGCAGCACAGAACGGCCTTATCTAGCAGACGAACCGTTCATTTCTGATGTTGGAATATTATGAAAACTCTCGTATATGAAATTGTGACTACAATTTGGCACTTTTGGAACTTTACACTCAAAGAAAGCACAAACTTAGAATATATGGTGATATCTTACATGCATGCATATTTTACTATATGCGGGACGGTTAGCAGACAGTTATGCGTGTAATTCTTATCAAAAGCAGATTTCTTTCTTCAAATAAGATTCATATTTCTATGAATGAAAATTAAATACAGGGTATTCGCTACATACAGGACTGACCGGAAAAACTTGAAAACTCCACACAAACTAGACAAAATATTTGGATAAAAAATATCAGATTCTCAAAGATGACAATTCAAAAGAAATACTCATTAAATATTTCATCACAATTACATTTATTTACACATCTTTACAATTTAGAAACTTTTCGGGAAAGTGTTTTTTTCCTTCAGTTTAGGAAACATCTTCTCTGTCCGTTTTATCTGTTATGGTTTTTCTGCCAAATTAGTTATGTGATTATCACACGTTCATAAATTACACTGAGCAGCAGAATGAGCATGACTGATTGGAGACGAACAGCAATACTGCAAGTATTCAACTTTAAAAAAGTGTGGCTACAAATACGACAAAAGAACATTCATTATACTATTTTTGGAGTAGCTAACACAATGAAGTTCAAACTAGCTTGAATGAAACCCACAAGTTTGCTTTTTGGATATGCCAAGCCAGCTCGATCTTTAAAGCATTCGAATGTTATCCAACCACTTTTTTCGCAACTACCTATCAATTGTAAATTCATCTAATGAAACTCTTAGAGTTTTCCCTTTTGAGGAATTGCAATGACGAACGCAACAATAGACAATGATGCTCGTAATATTCAACAATAAACTCTACAAATAAAACCAACACACAAACGCTTTTGTGTACGACGATTATAATTAGAACACACCATGTTTGAATAAAAAAGGTTAATAAGATCGGGCCAGGAGGAAACGAGCAATCTTAATCTGGAACAGCAAAATGGTAACGTTTATTGCTTACACGTTTATTGCTTCATCAGGGCAGGTGACGACTACAATTGCGTCGGCATCCACCACCGAATATATGGCAGTCGCCCACCAATCAGGATAAAAAACCTTAAATAGTGCTAATTGGTGAATTTACAAGATGTAACAATAAGAAAAATTAAGGTATTCGTCCATGAATCAGTTGGTGCCGACTGGTAGATTACAAGTAACGACGTCGTATCGTGGTGTTAACTTAAGTTGTATACATCTTCTGTTATATCATTTGTTCAAAATAGTAAATGCCAACTTACGCGTTTTGTAGTAGTATCTTCTAATTAGATCAAGTAGTTGCATTTTTGGTCAATTTTGTTCATGAATAACGAAAAAGAAAGGGAAAAAATTCCTGGAATAGCAAAATGGTAGCGTTTATAGCCTCGTCTCCGAATAGCGTCTGGAACCTTTGACGTCATAAGATCGCTTGTTTCCTCCTGGCCCGATCTGACTAACCTGTTTTATTCAACCACGATTATGCTGACATTACAGCATGTGAAATGGCGAAATGGAGGCCTGCGAAGTGGCGTCACTAAGAAATTCTGCATTTTTCAAAAAAAGCAAGTGAACGAGTGTTATCACGTCAACGAGACCAGTGCTCGATCACAACTGGATGCTTCTAATCAAACGCATCCTCAATATACACTTACTTAATCACCATCTAAAAATCTGCTCCTCTATTTCTAAGAACCAAGATAACCAATCCGTGGCTACTTTCCCTCTATTATCACAGTTTGCTCAGCTACATCACAGGTGATTAATTACGCATTTACGGGTCGGTAGCTCTTCTTTCTTTTCTTTTCTTCCTTTCTTTCCTAATCCTTTTAAATTTGATCTCAAGAGTGCAACGAAGACACGTCTCTGGCGAGGCGATTCCTCGTAAGGGAAAAGAAGGAGCAAAAAAGGAAAGATGAGAGATTATAGTAGGGAGGGTTCCGCTAAACTCTTTATCCGAATCAGCGAAACAATTTTAATTTTAAATACACCACTGAATTATACATAAAGAGGAGGGTGTTCGAATTTCCCTTCTTTCCTTTTTTTTTCATCTTTAATTACACCTCAATTTAAATTCAGCGATATTAAATAACAAGTCGCGAGAAACCAATTTGGTAATAAGCCACCTGCCAAAGGGATTACCATTTCCCTTCAATCGAATACAAGAGGGGAAGCGAAGAAACCAAAAAGATATAAATAAGAACGGCTAAGTGGATGGATAGCGGCAACTATTAATCACCAAGAGAAAGCAATAAGCAACACTTCTACGGGAGGCCCCTTCTCCAATTTTGGAGATTTACTTGTAATTGGCACCCACGATTTAACGAGTAAATGCCCTTCCCCTTTCAAATTGAGGACACACACGAACACACACATACACACACACACAAACCATTCATCCATTCGAACAGGGGCAGGAAAAAAAAGACCAAAGACGCTTTGGCTTGATAAATGAAGGAGAAAAGGAGGAAGAATCGTCGTTTCCCATTTCATATTAATAGCCCCCTGTCACGTCTTCCAAAACAATAATACATCATCTTCTGCAAAAGGAGCACTGGGCCTAACGGAACAGCATCTCGAACGAATAATATTTCTCCATTAATTTCCAACCAAATTACAGACAACAACAAATCCCTTATCACGAGGAATAAATAAATAAAGAAAGGAAGGAAGGCGAGGAGGGGGTAGCGGAAAAATCCATCCTGCCATTTAAACAACGCTGTCATTTTTCGTTTACCGCTCGGGGAGTTAAAAAGTATTTACTGCGTTTTGGATGAGAAAGAGACAAGAAAAAAAAATTCAATTCCCAATCTCGTCATTGGGGGATCCAAAAACTGAAATAAATGGCTTACTTTATTTAACATCTTATCTCCATTACCTTTACTCGTCATCCCAAGGACAGGTAATCATTAAACTTCACTAAACCAGCCTCTATCCATGGACCTTCACATAAGAATTGCCTCGTACAAATAAGCTAAACCTGTTTCACGAGGGTCAGGCCAATGAAAGAGACGGAAAACCGGACAGTAGGTTAGAAGCCCTAATCAAGAGCGATGGGACGCGCGCAAGAATTGGCGGCAGCGCCGAATGAGTGCTGCTTATGGGGAGAAATGTCGGTGTAAGTCTTACGTTAGAGTATGGTCTGAACGAATTTTTTGGCCAGTTCTTAACGAGTTCGCCCCCCCCCCCCCCGGCCACATAATTAATTCCAAAAGCTACACTATCTGGCCAATAAAGTATCGCCATCGAATATTCAATGTGCAACTACTAAGGAGCCCATCTTAGACTTGCTATGCAATCACGTGCGGATTTTCACAGCTAATACTTCTTTTAACTTGTCTTCATTAGTTTATCACTTCATGTCTGTCGACGCAGCATCTAGTCGCGGAAAAGATGTCATCGAGTTTCTGAAGGGACAAACTGTTGGCCTATTCCAAGCAGGGAAAACAAGCAAATACTGGAACCGGAGTAAGAACTGTTCAACGCATAAATTATTATGAGCGGAGATCATTAAGACGCATGATGAAGGCAAACAAAGTGATTCCATATTAGAACTGACAACGGACTCAAACATATTCACACGCAAACTGCGACTGTAACTTTAAAGTAATGGGACTAAGCAGCTGCTCTACCACAAGAAAACTGCTTGTCAGTAAGATCAATGGGAAAGAAACGACATGGTTCGGAAGCTCAAACATTGGAGTGTGAAGCACTAGAAAAAATTCACATGGTCTAATAAATCCAGGTTTACCCTATTCCAGAGTGATGGACGCATCAGGGTAAAAAAAGAAAGGCATGAATGCAGTGTGATGATCTGGGGTTGCTTCTGGGCGTGTTTTGGTAGACTCACGGACCTCGCGATAGTAGGGGTTTCTCTCTCTGAATCGTTTCGATAGGGTTTCGTGAGGTGGTCTCGCCCGTTTCGATAGAGCCGAGAAACTCACGAGAAGAGAGTCTCGGGCCCCACGAAACGATCCGAGCTTTCGAGATCGTACAGCTTCGTGAGAACCGATCCAGCTTGTTTATAGATGACGGCAGCCCGTTTCCATCCTGTATGGGTAGATCGGGTATCATGGTATTCGCGGAGCTAAAACGCGATAATACAACATGTCGATGTCTACTTTCAACAACGTCAACAGTAAATTACAGTTAGTGTTAGAATTAAACAAGAAATAAACCGTAATAAACAAGAAATCTGATACAACGCAGGAAGAAAGAGCGAAAACCGAAAGTGAAACAGCGCCTGAACAAAGATTACCTGCTTGTAGCGTTTTGATAGCATGATCGTCGAGATTCTCACTTTAGCACACTGGCCACAGTTACCACGAGTTAGCTCTCGCTAGGTCCGTGAGTCTATCGAAACACCCTCTGTTGGTATTGCCTGGGTTCTGGAACGTTATGCAGCAACAAAATCACATCCAACTACTGAATGACAAAGTTATTCCATCCATGAACGAGTTCTTTCCTGGCGGCACTGGAATACTGCAGGACGACAATGCCAGGATTCACGGAGCTCGAATTATAACTGACTGGTTCTGATCTCATGATCAGTCATTTCAACACATCAGCTGGCTCCGACAGACTCCTATAAAATATAACTATTGGGAAGTATTGGAGAGGGGTTAACGATGAGGTTCCATTCTCCACCCATCACTGCAGGATCGAAAAATTACTGGACCACTGGAGAAAAATAGACGTACAGAAGACCTATGTCAAAACGAATGCGCACCGTCATCAAATCGAAAGGAGGCCCAACTAAATATCAAACTGCGCCACTTTTGTTTTTGGCCAGGCAATGTGCAAGACGACTCTGGATATTCTGTAATTACTGAATTTAACAGGAATGCCAGATTTATATAAGTCCACCATTATACTCTTCTGTACAATTTCTTCTCTATAACAGGCATTAAATCTTGCGCTGGAAAAACCTTTAACATATTCTTTCCAGAAATCCGGTTTAATCAGACGGGAACGGAGTCATTCATTCTACTCTGCAAGGAATAAGTTAGGTCGACCGAGTTTAATTGAAATGACCCTCTGTCCAGCCTGAATTCGCCTGGAGATAGAAATATACAAGTCTTGGATGGTGAATACTTGTAACATTCGTCCTGTCAAAACTTAAACGGAGAAAGGGCACGCACTCTTAAAATTCTACACCAGGAAACAAATCTGAACCAACTCTAGTGGGGTAAACAATCAGCAAAGCTGGGTGGCCTTGGTCTGCAACTATATTCAAATACCTTTAGCCGGCCAGACATTACTTTACATGAATCAGAGTACCCAAACAATTCCACGAAAAATACGCCTCAAACTATAAAGTTGACTCCAGAGATTAGAATTTCGTGGACCTCTTGAAAAAAATTTGTTCAAGGTTCTTGCAAAGTACATCTAATAAATGGAAGTTAGCACCACTGATAAGTTGACTAAAAGGGCATAAACAACTTCCTCTCTTTGGAAGTTCGTACATACTGCAATTACGACAACAACAGTGGCTAGCATTTCGAGAGAGAGAGAGGGGGGGAGGGGGAGATAACGTCATCGACTAGCAAGAGACGCTTCCATTGCTTTCTCTAACCTCTGTACGGCTATTGAAAAGTGCATTAAGCTACAAATCCATAAATCGAATTTCGAATCCGTTTATCTTTGACACCGAGGTGAAGGTCGCTCGCCCCAACTAACTCAAGTGTGAGAATACATACGATCAGAATTCGATTTATTTTGCAATCTAACAGTCAAGTTTTAATTCATCCGCACTCTCTTCCAGAAAGAAGGCATGGCGCAGAATTTCATCCAAAAATTTTTGCCTTAGCGCTACGTGATGAAATCCGCGATCACGGGATTATATGGTTACACAAGCAAATCCTCGATCCGGAATCGATTTCGGTATCTCGTTTACTCCTTCAGAGTACTGAAATTAATGCTCTCCCCTATTTTTTTGTATTCGATGGCTTGTAAACGTCAAACGTATATATTGCTTAAATGGAAACTACGTCGTCTCCATTCCTCGATTCATTCATCCCTGAAAGTACTTAATTTATAATTTCAAAAAGCCTTAAAAACTTTATTTGACTGCAACTTACTATAAATAAGCGATGAAATATTAATTAATAAAATGATTATTAATTATTATTCCTGCAAGATAACGATAACGATTTCAACACTCGAAGTACTGTATACATACAATCACCTGTAGATAACTTCGCATTTCTGAACTATCTTGGGGGCCAATTATCCTTTAAAAAGAATGACGAGCTTCATTGATGGATAGTTAGTCTGACATTAAAAAACTTTTTTAAAGGAAAGGCCCGTCTATATATGCACCTTCTCCTATTTAGCGGTATTCTAAGGAGGGTTAAATGCGGCGGCTTCTCCTTGCCATCCGCTTGTTAGTAGAGGATAAACACAAATATCAATGCCCCAAGCTGGATTCGAATTCGAGAATTACTGATCTCGATCCGGGGAGAAGGCCGCATCTAGTGTAAAATAAGCTGCAGTAATTTCCCTTAACCGCAGTTTTTAAACTATCAAGACTGAGCATGAACACACCAAACTATTACTAATATACAATAACCACAGTATAGTTAGACAGTAGGCGTACTCCAAGGCGGAACCTTTGATGTTGTGTCAGACCGTGCTTGGCATGAAAGCACGACAATCGCCATATTGTCTCACTGTACGCCATCGAAGTGCAAATTTTAAATATGCTCTATGTTATTATAGAGTTGCAAACTTTTTCGACATGACTATACAAAATGTTTTCTGTGATTTTTAATGCCTTAGGAAATAAATATTTTATTGTTTAGCATTTTTATTTTATTTTTAAAATATTTTTCTTTGTTATCAATATTAAAAATATATAGCATTTTAATTAATCTCAAGTCAGAAAACAAGAAATAAAATTTAATTACATCTTACATTGTATTAAAGAACATCATCTGATGGCTTAAAAAAATTCAAGTAAAATTAAGAATAAAAAAAATTCATATGGACCAAATGAAATTTTTAATGCCTGTAATTTGTTTTTGTTAAAAAAATTTCAATGTAAAGTAAATTCTTACTCTAATAAACAATTTGTTAAGAAATTCTTTGGTAAAACATGGTAAGGGAAATAGCACTTTAATCATTTGTGAATATAAATAAAGTCTTATGTTCTTTTTTGGATGCATTTTGTGGGAAGTGCTCCATGAAACACTATTCTAGCTGACTTACAGATTAAAAGACCAGCAAAAACAAAAACAAACAAAAAAAAACAAAAACCACGTATACGACACTGATATACAGGGTGTTTCAAAATTATGTACAATAAATTTAGTGACATATTCTTCAGGTCAAAAGAAGACGAAAATGTTCTATAGCACTTTGTCTGGAAACGATTTGTTTGCGAGTAATCCAATATCATACAGTAGGGAAGCACGGTAGTTAGCGGACGATATTTTAGCAGTTCCAGCGTTTTGACCCAACACTAGGTTGAGTGGTTTGTTCCATTTAAACCTACTTTAGGGTTGTTCCATTAGTTGTGTACGGTTGTTCCATTAGGAATATCAATTTCAGAACGTTTGCGTGCTTTGACATACGCATTACGATTTACGTAAAAAAAAGTCATGTACACGTATTCCAGTGCAGAATACACTGACATGCACCTAATGTATGGTCTTGCGGACGGAAATGCTGTGGAAGCAAGAAGACTCTACCAAGAACGCTTTCCGAATAGACGTTTGCCAAATAACCGAACATTTGTATCTGTCGACAGACATTTGAGGGAGCGTGGTTCCTTTGGCCGTCAAACAGGACAAGGGCGGCCTGTAGCACATTCTCCGGATGAGGAGGATGTGATAATTGACATCATACATGATGAACCACAGACTAGCACCCGTCGTAATTCTTCCATGGTACACATTCCGCACTCATCTGTTTGGCGCATTCTTCACCGTCAGCTTTTGCATCCATACCACCTGCAACTGGTTCAGGCACTGAACCCAACGGACTATCCACACCGACAACGATTTTGCCAATGGATACAACGTCGTCATGCTGCAGACCCTAGTTGTCTCAGCCAGATACTTTTCACGGACGAAGCAACCTTCACCCGGACAGGAATCGTAAATTTTCACAACCAGCACCATTGGGCAGACGCTAACCCACATGTTACCAGAGCTCGAGCGCATCAAGAGCGTTTCTCCGTGAACATTTGGTGTGGAATTGTCGGAAATAACTTAATTGGCCCTTATGTGTTGCCGCTACGATTGACTGGTCGAACGTATCTTTTGTTTCTGCAGAATGCATTGCTAGAATTACTGGAAGATGTTCCTCTTTTGATAAGATCTAACATGTGGTTCATGCATGATGGCGCTCCAGCACATTTCAGCCATGTTGTGCGAGCACACCTTAATGCTGCATACACGAATCGGTGGATAGGTCGAGGTGGACCGGTAGCCTGGCCTGCAAGATCACCGGACCTTAATCCCTTGGACATTTTTCTGTGGGGTCATGTGAAAACGATCGTCTACAGCACAGAAGTTCCTAACATTATGGATCTGCGACAACGAATTGAAAATGCATGCCAAACCATGTAATGCTGGCGACGAACTCTTCCATGACATCAGACGGTCGCTCATGCAACGAGCCGAAGCGTGCGTGTGTGCTGGTGGCGGGCACTGTGAACAATTCCTGTAATTTGGAGCCACGGGTTTAGTTGGCTGTATCGCGTAAATAAATCGTTTCCAGACAAAGTGCTATAGAAAATTTTCGTCTTCTTTTGATCTGAAGAATATGTCACTAAATTTATTGTACATAATTTTGAAACACCCTGTAGAAGCTTCTATCACGCCTGCCCGCCTCGACAGCTAGGAGAGGAGACTGCTGGGTACAGTCACACAATATGGCAAACTTATCGGAATAAATCAGGGCGAGTGCGCCTACTGTCTAACTATACTGTGCAATAACTGATAAAACTGTCTCAATGCTGTGTAGGTTTAAGTTTTATTCTATAATACTTGAAAGTAAATATTTGTACAAGTGATTTTATTTTAGTTATCAAATAAGATAGCTTTAATACCTTGAATAAAGTTTGGTTCACACAAACAGAAAATAAGAGTAGAAATCAGGGCGTATTTTTCTGCTTTTTCTTACTTTGTTTTTGGAGGTGTCCCACATGGCAGAAACTCAAAACGATGAGACAGCAGAAGTATGCTATTCATACGCCATCCATAGTTGTAATTTGTCATTTTTGCACCGCACTAATGTACGGAACCGATCTAAACAGTTTAGCTCGCATCGGCTGCGAGTGCACACACTACAGAGTTCATTCATTCCTCATCAATCTTCATATCGAATATTTGTATTCAAATGTTGTCTTCAATTTAATTATTGTCTTCAAACCTTGTGAAAACTTCTTCTATTAGCGCTTCCACGTTCATTTTCTTCCTCGGTCTCTTCACATTTTTATTTTGTGTGTGTGAGAGAGAGAGAAAGAGAGAGAGAAAGGGAGATAGAGGGGACGTCACTGCAGATATAGTTTTCTATTAACTGAGCAACCAGTTTCTGCCTTGCTATCTGCCACAAAAGTTGAATTCAACTCAACTCCATAGAGCAAAAATTTTCAGTCTGGCAGAAGAGATGAAAGCAGGAAGTGAGGTCATAAAATTTTTCTACTTTGTGGGAACCACGCTTAAATGGAGTAAAGCTAGATTCTACATTACCAGAAACAGCAAACAGACAACAGAAACAAAACAAACTGCTGTTGTCTGCCTTCTGCTCTACTTTGTTTCCCTACTGCAGAAATCCTGGACCATGTTGTAGACTGAAGCGGTCTCTTGCTAAATATTTCTAATTCTTCGTTTCGCTTCATCATGGTTTCCGACATTTTAATTTTCACTTCATATCATGACATCACAGAAAGCGAGACAGGTGACTGGCTGAAAGTACAGTCAACCAAAGGAAATAATCCACACGAGTTTAATACTTAATATTACATTTCATGCTAATGTGTTGATTTAATAGCTTTTTTAATTATAATTATTTAAATTTAATAATCTTAATAATGTTAACTCTAAATGTAATATTAAATTATTAAAAATAAATTAACATTGAAACGGTAAACTTAGAGTAAAATTCAAGTGAGGATTATTTCCCTTTGATGACCGTACAACAGCAAGAACTGCAAAAACTTAAAAATTGAAATTCTTGTCTGTTCTACGAGGGGCGTTCAAATTTGACCTGACTTTATTTTTTGTAAATTTCGTTGTTGTAAAAATCTAACGCATTCATTGTTGGGATGGCAACTACCGCCTGTCATTGAAATGCAGAACCACTCATCCGGTTGCCATGACAACCGATTGTTTGTTTAAACAACATAGAGGATAGCGATGTGCCGACCAAAGTGAACAACGAATAATCATCAAGTTTCTCCATAACGAAGATGTGAAAGCATCTGAAATTCATCAGAGACTTAAAAGACAGTTCACCGAGTCTGTTTGTCTCGATCATCCGTCTTTACTTGGTGCTAAAAGTTTGAAGGAGGGCGAGAACCCACTCTCAGTAAGGCAAGGCCAGCAACTGCTGTCAATGATGGCATCATCGCACGAACAAATGAGCTGATAAGGGACAACAGGCGGTTTCATGTCCTAGAATTGGCTTCAATACTGAACATCAGCACTGGCAGTGTGGAGACCATCATCCAGAAAAAGCTGAAATTCAACAAAATCTGTGTCAGATGGATCTCTAAGCAACTCTCCGAGGTTCACAAAACTACCCGAGTGGGGTGGAAATCTGTTCCATGCTGCTGCAGCGATATGACAAGGAAGGTGACAGCTTCCTAAGGCGTGTTGTGACCCTTCCTTTCCCTACTACTTAAGGAAAAAGCAACCAGAACTCCTTACCAGTGGTGTTTGTTTTCTGCAAGACAATACCAGAGCACATAGCCAAACTGACTATGGACACACAGACAGAATCAATGGGGCATTTTACTATATCCTCCATACTGCCCGGATCTCTTCTCTTGCGATTATCACTTTTTTGGAAGTGTTCTTGGGAGGTCATAGGTTCGGCTCTAATGAAGAAGTGAAAGAGGCTGTCCTGACGTGGTTTCGACATCAGCCTGAAGATTTCTACAGAACCGGTATCCAGATGCTCCCAGAACGCTGGCAGAGAAGCAAGGAGAGTTATTTGAGAAATAAATGGGGCAAGGAATCTTGGATTTATAATCTAAAATAAAATGAACTGTACAAACATTTTATTTCACGTAATACAAAGTAGAACACAAAACTGCACAGCTCGAGACAGTTGTGTCAGTCACTGTATTTAAGATAGGCGGAATATCCGCGGGGAGGCACTGAACTGAAGATATCGAGGTAACTATAGTCTCCCTAGTATCTACAAACACGGCTCATTAAATAGTATAAAAGCTCGAACTATTTCTCACCAATTTCGGCAGAACATTAAGCTTCCCTTAGATCAGTGTCAAATTGATAAGCCAAAATATTCACTTTTCTTCAGCAGTGCATTAAAACGCTTCTCGCGCATTATAGACCAATCAAAAGCGATTTCTAACAGATCTAAAGGGCACTTACTACCCCTTAAAAAAACACTGCCAACGAGATTGCAATTCTGCGAATAAACGCGTCGGAAAAAAGAACGAAAGATTAAAAAGAAAAAATAAATAAAAAAAAAAGAAGGCAAATTTGTAACGATCGGATGAGGAAAAAGTTTCACCGATTTCTACGGGAACAAAATTATCAGATAAAATCGCGCAAGTCAAAATTATCGGAGGTAGGAAGTGCGCGAGAAAAGAAGGTCATTGAATCCAAACGTGAAAATCTTCTTTCCTCATTCGACCGAAATCACCTACTCTTTTCGACTCACTCTCTCTCTCTCTCTCTCTCTCTCTTTCTCGTTCCACAGCCCAGAGTGGCAGCTCCGTTCGATCCGCAGATAAACCCTTCTCCATCCCATCTAAACCCGCTACCCTCTCTTCTAAGTTCCTTTCAACACCCCCTACCTCCTTCTCCTTCCTACTCCTCATTTCTTCCAAGTCTTCAAAACCAACGGAGTTACACACAAAACACACACACATACACACGCGCACGCATAAAAGGAGGGGGATCCCGAAGCAAAGGAAAGTCACGTCAGAACCTTACGCAGTTTCCGGAACATTAACCTTAAAAGGCGGAGCCAAGTTCCATTATATTGACTAAACGCGACGATTAGTTGACCAATAACGGCTTAATACAAAGCGCTCCCTACTCTCTATCGTTAAAGTGAATTCCGAATACTACTTCTCCCACCATCCCCGCTTTCGATTTACAACAGCAGAGAGAGAGATAAAACCACGGCTCTCCTCTTTTTATTTTTATCCCCCCACCTCCTTCTCTCTTTCTATTATTCTCATGGCTGATGGGTCCTCCTAAAAGTTGTCTCCACCGCAAAATGGTCGCGTTACTCTGCCTTGCACGGCCAACATCTGCTTTAAGGTTCGAAAAGAGGTTACACCGCCAGAACGCCATCCGAGCCCAAAAACTCCCTCCAACTACTCTCGATTTTACACCTAAATAAAACCAGGCCAACCGGATTCTCTTCGTACACCATCAAAGATTAAAGTCTGGCAATTTTGCCCACAAGCGTAAATAAATTCTAAATGGCTGCACTCTGAGTGTCTATCCCAAACGTACGACATTACGCGTCTAGAGTAGATAATCGCGACTTGTATCCTCCTCCCTGTAAACACTTATCTGGTCATCAGACATCAAAATTTGGATAAATGTATGAATATAAATAAATTTATGAGTACTTTAATTTTAAAAATGGATCCGGTTAGCTCAACCACCGTCGATGTTAGTAGCCTTAATAGACTACACTAACTGCTCTGCCGAGACACTTTGTTATGACCACCTACAGGAGTTAGACGATAATATGAGCACCTACGTAAATATAATGCTCTAGGGGACCTGATGTATACTCCCGGTGCCATCTAGTGGGCGAGAAGGTACACACATCAGTCTATTAGTATGGGTGATAGCGTGGGGTTGCTAAATATATTGCGGCGTTGGAACTCCGTTATGGCTGATCTCTCAGATTTCGCAAGAGGCATGATTGTGGAGCCCGTCTTGCCGGAGCATCAGTAACGAAAACTACCACCCCTGTCGGGGTCAGGAGAAGTAATGTATCGGTTGTTATGAGAGTCTATAAGAAACAAGGAAAGGCATCATGCCAAGCACAACAGTGGCCAAAAGTCAAACTCACTAATACCGACAGAACGGTTTTGAAGCGGATTGTGGTCAGAAAGCACAAGGCAACAGCATCCCAGATAACGAACACACATCTACAGGAAGCTCTATCGACAAAAACTATCCAGCGTGAACTTCATGCAACGAATTTACACGGCAGAGCGGCTATTCCAAAACCATTGGCGACACCATGCAATGCATTGAATCGACGAAAATGGTGTCGTGGGTATAGAAATTGAACACGACAACAATGGGAGAATGGCATCTGGTCAGACGAATCGTCTTTCACATTTTTCCAAACAAACGGATGTGTTGACGTTTGGAAAACACCAGTACAAATCAATGACGTTGACTGTCTCCGTCCTACCTTTAAGCATGGAGGGGGATCAATGATGTTGTGAGGGACGATGTCCTACCGTGATCTCGGCCAACCACCTAGGCAGAAGGCCTGCGCACAGAAGCATCATACATTGTTACATCACACAAAAACGGCTATTGTTAATAAGCTCTAAATTTGGCCGTTTGATGATGATGTAATAATGCATGACATTTCTGTGCGCAGGCCTTCTGTCTAGATGGTGTTGTCTCGGCCACTTGTTGCCCTGTATGGGCGGGTTACAGCACAGGATTATGTCAGTATTCTGGCACCGGCCATCTTCATCCAATGCTGCAAACTGCGTTCCCTGATAAACGACCTGTGGTTCAAGACGATAATGCTCCCATTCACACTGCTCGAATTGTCCGAGACTGATTTAATGAACACGACAATGAGCTACAAAACCTCGACTGTCCCCCTCAATACCCTGATCTTAATATCACTGAACCTTTGTGGGGGATTTTGGAGGCCAAGCTACGCAGTAGGTTTCCACCTGCAAGGACACTTTCTGAAGTAGTGACCTTTTTACAGGAGGAGTGGCTACGTACCCTGTGACCGTTGTGCAAGATTTGTATTGTCCATTCATCGTCGGATATAAGCTGTACTTAATGCAAAAGGATGGTCATCGCCCTATTAATAAATATATTGTCTCATTTCAGAGATGTTCATATTATTTTGTCCAACCCCTGTACTTTGCTGTAATCACGAGCGCTCTTTTGGCGAGATGTCTTACAAAGTTCTTGCGTATTTTCAGTAACATATTTGCACTCGCATAACTTATAAAGGACCTTCAATTTATTCATCAAAATAACCCCCGCTCACAATCAATACCATTGTTTCCAACTTTTGGATATTTAAATCTTTGCTTTTGGAGGTTAAAAAGTCCTGGACTCTATTTCGAGGATATTGATTTCTAAACTGTCGTTTGCGTATAAGAATATCCAATAATCTACACAGGTGATAATCTATGAGAAAAATGTCAGGTGAATACGGGGGATCAGACAACACTTCCCATCCAAGCTGTTTGAATGGTGTGCAGTTGGGTGCTTAATCTTGCATTGTCTGTATTAATTGCCTTTGCGATTTACCAATAAAGTTTGTTGTTAGAGGAGTTTCTGATGGTCCCGTTGGAGCATATCACAGTACTGATGTTCTGTGATGGTTTGGCCTTGCTCTAGGGCCTCAAAAGTGCAATACTCAAATTGCGGTCAAGAAAACAGTCCGTATCACTTTCTCTTTCTTTGGATGTAGGTTCTACTTTGGAGTCTTTCTAGGAGATTCCTCTGGTGATAACCGTTGGTAGGAGCGATGAATATTATTATAGAAGACTCATTTTTCATCGCGAGTAATGACTCGGCCCAGCAATTGCTCTCTGTGATGACGTTGGGGCAAGTACTCAGCCACTGCACTTTCTCGCTGCTAACAGAGGAGCATGGGTGTACCCATTTATGCAATTTTTTAAACTTTTTGAGTACGTGAAGATGGCTATGCACAGTTCCCTATCAGAGAGTGGTCTGGCTAAATCATGACAAGTTTTGCGTTGATTATCTTGAATGAATGCCTTCTGTGAATTTTTATCCACAGCAAGCGATCGTCCAGAATGGGGGTTATCTTTAAGAGAATTCATTTTCATCCCGGAATTTCGAAAAAACAAAAAAACTGAACTTTTCTTGTTGTCAAGGCAACCAAGCATGACTTGCCTCAGCTGCATTGCGACGAAGACTAAATTCAAAAGCAATGTTGCTCGAATTTGGACTTGAGTAGTCACAAATGTAGAATCATTTACGGCTTGTTACTGCGATTAAATAATTTATTTAATACTCTTCTCAAAGAAACATGCGTGAGAATGAAAATCACGTAGGAAGAACCATTTCATTTAAAGACCATGATGCAGAAATACACAAGAACTTTTTAAATGATCCGAGATTGTGCATCCAGCATTTAATACTTTTCTGATATTTTATCGAGCTAGATACTCGTAATCCCCGATTCGAATCCAGGTAGAGAAGTATTTTTTTTTGTCTCGTCTTTCATTTTAATACGTTTCCGTTCAAAGCAGAACCAAATTGTTAAAGCAAGCGTCATTCGCGGAGTAACCAACCCAGCTGCATGAACAATGCACCCAAAAATACATGCCCAAATCCAATCTCCAAGTACGGCAGTGACCCTTTAAGGCACATCAGTTTCAATTTAAATTTTGTACACGTTACTTCAGTAATGAAAAAAATGCAGTAAGAGGAGGAGGAGCAATATATAGAGAACAAGAAGCGGGAAAATCTCATCAAATTTCATTCCTATTCATGATTAGCCGCGCTCATCACAGATAAGAAATTGCTAACTTCCTCAGTAACTGAAAAGGGGAGCCTCCACCCAGAATAATAAGAAGCTTCTAAGACCATTATATTAAAAGACCAAAGAGAATTTTTATCTACCCCTTTATAAAATATTCTCTTTAGGCGAGCGCATGAGAAAATTAAAATTCATTTCATTACAAGATTATCATTTGGGAGAAACACGATTAAATTGAAAAGGCTTAATGGCTCAATTAATCAAATGATCACTGCGACTGCTTAACTACTTTAAAGGTCACAACCCTTAAAATATAAACCCAAAAGTCACATACAAACTCATTTAAAAGGAGTATACAGAAATTGCATAGAAATTGCATCGCACCCTGAATTCACAAAATTAAAGAAAAAAGTCGCACGCTGGCGAAAGGGACCAACATCCATGAATATGGGTACAAATGACGCCAGTAGCGAAGGAGTTACGAATCATGCATTGCGGGGCAGCACAAGTCGAGACGATAAAAAACAAATGAAACTCACTCAATGATTAGTCTGCGGCAATGGAACGCAGTGGGGTCTTTGAAGACGCTACATTTTCACTTTTTCGAGGAACGTAGCATATTAAAGTTACATTGTTAATAGACCTACCTTGGTCAGGTGACTTTTCAGCGCCAGAGCAACACCACCTCTACTCAAAGCCTGAGCGCGAAAATTTCATACATTGTTACATCATCATGCGAAGTCATAATTTAGGGCTTATTATTGGTAGAAATACGATTGGCCTTTGAGTAGAGGTGGTGTTGGCCAGAGCCTGTCTTTCTCGTTAGTCTCGAAGCTGTCATTCCTATGTCACGGCGGGCGCCTGACGTTTTGCTTGGCGTCACAGTCGAAAAGGAAAAAAAAGATCCAGCCTTAGTTTGCTCGAATTGTGATGATCATGTTAATTGTTATGTATTGTTTAATTGAAACAGCCATCACATTTCGCGCAAACTAAGGCTGGGTGGAGTATAGTTTGGAGGTTGAAATCCAAGCAATGCAGACTGTTTTGGATTGTTGCTCAGTCGAGACTTTTGAGTGCCAGGGCCGGTCTTTCTATTAGGCCTCTATTACCAAATGAGGTTGCACACAGCAAAGAAAGGATATTGCTCAGTTATACGTGCAGTAGTGTTCATGGATATAGTCTTTTAATGTTCTTTTTTGTGTACTCCTTTATTGGTCTGCTGTATCAACACCACCTAGAAAGAAAGCCAAACAACTCAAGCGTCATACATTGTTACATCATCATATTTCGACCATTGTTAACCGCATTTCTACCAATGATAAGCTTTAAATTTGGTCGACTTATGATGATGTAACAATGTATGACTTTTCAATTGTGAGGCTTTCTTTCTAGGAGGTGTTGGCTATATTAACCATGGCCTGTAGAAGTTAATGGTCATTGAACTTCCGCCAATTCCATTGTTTGAGAAGTTAGGGAATTCAGATAACATTATACACTATCCAACGAAAGTTTAAATGGGCGTGTCCAATTAAATTTCCAATTTTAATTGTTAGACATTGTTAATTTTATTTTGGAACAATATCTAAACAATTGAAAGCTGAAATTTAATTGGACACGCCCTGTCAAACTTTCGTCGGACAGAGTATAGGTGCCGCATAGGTCGCAATAGCCCATGTGTAGTACTGTATCATCAAATTCTGGCCCGATTCAATTCCGGTTCCATTGAAACTGAAAATGAAACTAAAGTTTCTAGCCCCCGATAGGGCGGCGCTGTATGCGCAGTTGGGCCAATTACACATGCAGCGCCATTTTTCAATGGATTTCCCGCCCTATCGGGAGCTAAAAACTTTAGCTTCATTTTTCAATGGAGCTTAACGACCATATACTTCTACAGAACAAGATATTAACTGAAGAGTCGAAATTTTCCCCCTCTATTGTATGACTCTGGCTACAGCCCAAGCTTAACAGTGTATTTTAACAATCGTACAACGAAACAAAATTTTCATTTAATGTTACATGTTTAACAACGTGATCAGCAATAAAATATGTAACATTAGCTGATAGTTAAGTTACGTTGTACGATCGTTAAAATACACTAACAAACTGAGGCTGTGCAATAGAAGGGGACAAAAGTCGACTAACAACAAAATGCTCAGATCAGAAGAGGTAAAAGACGATGTCATGGACAAAGCGAGGAAACATGGAAGCAAAAAAACAAGAGCACCAATGTTTATTTGTAGGAAAAGAATGGCTGCCTCAGATATTTACAGGAGATTAGCAGTTGTGTATGGAAACGAAGTACTCAGTCACAGAACCGAATTCCCTTATACGAGGGGAGATCAAAAAGTAAGTTGCACTTCCATGGTATGGCCATTTATTACACCACCTATACAAAAACAACATGGCTATAGCAGCATACAATGTAGGTTCACTTTTCCACATAGTCCACAAGAGACCCTAAACATTTATCCGAACGATCAACCAATTTTTCGATTCCGGATGCATAGAAATCTCCTCCAGCGTTTTGTAACCACACGGTGACAGCCGCTTTCACCTCCTCATCGTTTCGAAATCGTTTCGAGTTCCGTTTTGAGCTTACCGAAAAGATGAAAGTCGCATGGCGCTAATTCGGGACTGTACGGAGGATGTTGCCAAACCTCCCACTTGAATCGCTGCAGCAGTTCGCACGTTTGGCGGGCCTTGTGAGGTGTTGCGTTATCGTGCAACAAAATCACACCGGCGCTTAATTTCCCATATACAGCAGTGATTTCACGATGAATGTCCGTGCAATTCACCCGTTTGGCCCATAGAAATCGGATTGCTACTCGCACCTCAAGTTTGGAGTGGACATCCAGTTGACGCGGCATTGCTTTTAGCCCGCTAGTCACACAAACACGACGGGAAACCACAGCAACCGTCCTATACGACGTCTGCGCAGTTAATGTCCCTTTCTCCACTTTGCCCAAGATTGCGACACACAGCGCGCTCCTGCATGCGACTTACTTTTTGATCTCCCCTCGTATATATTCGAGTTCAAAGGGGCGAGAAACTGTGTTGTTGAAAAAGAAAAAAAGCAGCGGGCATTCGGCAATTGCGCGCCAACCAAACACGATTGCAGCGTGTCTCTGATTTGATAATACGAATAGGCCAATCACATTCGAGGAACTGGAGGAACCAGCGAGACCTGTTTCTCTCACAGCATTACCACCCTGGATATTTTAAGGTACAACATGCCGCCTTATCCTCCAAAAAGGGTCTACGCTTTAATCGACGCAATGAAAGAGCCAATGCGCAGTGAGAAGTTCTCCTCCAACGACGAGCTTTAGTGGGCCATACTTAAGTGGTGACGGTTTATCCCAAAGAAAGATTTGCTGCGGCAATACGGAGACTGCTGAAACGATGGCAAAATTGCACAGATAATGGGCGAGGAATACTTCTAATGCAAAGTGCATTCACTTCGTCCTAATTGGTAATCCCAATCAGCTTTGATTGAAAGATCTAAAATAATTAAACTCGAATTTCCGCATGATTTACCTTTAAATAGGCCAAGCACTTTAGTGAAAATACCGAGAGGCAAACCAATTTCACGAGTCCGTAGAGTCCTTCCTTCTCCCCCAAAGGATAAAATGATAAAATTTATAACATCCCTCTTAACACACTTTCATCTATTCTTCTGAGAAGAGGGGAAGAAAAAAAGAAGAACTAGTTCAAAAAAGAAAAAAAAATTGACGGAGAAGGGTTCCATGTCAGATAAAAGCAGGTCGACTAAGCGAGAGCAGGCTATTATATCTCTCCATCCCCTTCCCCCTTTCCCATTCGGGTTTCTCCTCCAAAAACCAAGGGTCCTCCAAATCCCAAGCGCCATCGAGAAATGTCGCTCAAACATCGCCACTCCAACTCCAATGACAGATTCATTCGCTGCGACAACATCAATTTGTTGACACGGGATAAAGCGACACCGGTTCAGGAGAGGAGAGAGCGGGGCGGGGCGGGGCGGCCTCCCCCCCCCCCCCCCCCAAAGTTCCCGCAGCGAAAAATCGCCCCTACCGACTCGAACCGACATGGAACGCACTCTTCCCATTAAGGGTTTTGTTTCCCTTCCATTTTACTCTTTCTCTCTTTCTCGCTCTGTTTCCCTGAACTTTGCTTCGTGTGGCCAACTAGAACTAGGCAAATGTCTCTCTCGAAAGATTGCCAAAGCATCAGTGCATGGAAAATCGGGCTCCATAAAGGTTAGATAGGAGGGTAAATAAACTCCTCTTTAAAAACAGTTTGGTTTAAAGGAAAACAACAAGTTTTAGATCTTCTAATAAAACTGTTTTCTCAATAAATAGATACAGGCCTTCATATTAGAACATCGGATGTAGTTTTACTTAATTTAAAAAGACTTTTCCCTTGAATTTGCCTTCTTTCTATATAAGCGCCATCTATTAGGCCAAACTTCTTGTCGTTAGGCTAAAGCCACGACCTGCTGGATACTAATGACCTGTTCATTCGCTCCCAATCAGGGCAGGAGTTCTGCTGACACTTCACCGTTAGATGTCTCTAGTCAACGGCGGTGACCGTGAATGATTTTACTATATATATAGCAAGTGCTCCTAAAATTACATGTTTTCAAAAAAAGGGAGTCTTTAATTAAAGTTATTAATTTCAAAATGAAATATCGTTCTGTGTCTTTATGCAGTTCACATCAGGGGATGAGATCAGATTTAAAATTTTATAAATTTCTTATTAATTTGGAAAGGAGAAAGAAATGCTACATTTCCAAAACAAATTTAACTTCATTATCCATACTCATTATCAATTCTAATATATATGTTTTAAAGCATTATAAGTGTTAAAGACTGTCTTAAGATAAAAAATGGTAAATTATCTTCTCAGCGATTTTTTTAAAATTTTTGAATAGGTATTTTATTATAAGTGGAGATTATTTTTTACAGAAAATTCTGTCTTCAGGAAAATAAGTTGTCAATTGTACGCAGTTTCTATCATTTGTCCTCAGCTTTGAATTAATGAGTAATGATCACAACATCCAGTTATGTAATCTCATTTTAAGTAAATTTTTGCGACCATTTTTGAGCAATATAGTTGTTAATGATACAGAAAGAAGAAATTTTCAAAACATTTAAGCTTCTACCAGTATCACGAAAAATAAACAAGTTGGAAATTGAATAATAATAATTATTAACTGGAGATATGTCTCCAAGCATAGGTAATGATTTTTCAATTGAAAAGTTGGAAATTATTTTACTCAATTAACGCTGCTCCATTTTGAGGTTTTTGTTGACACCGTTACACAAAGGTTTGTTGCCGTTCTGTTACCGGAAAAACTGGTTGCTCAAACACGTTGAAACTGGCATCAGGTTACGAACACGTTCCAAAGTAGAGGACGTACCAACGAGATAGAATACACGTTGATCTTGTAAACTAAACTTCGCCATTCTAAGTATATGAAACATCGTTCGCGGTAACGCGCATGGTATTCACGCCGTTCACGGTATAGTGCTGCCATCTATGTTAGTAAAGACGAAATATTTCCCGCAAAATTTTAAAATCATCCGGATCTTTCTACTTACTCTCACTGCAGAGAAAAAAAATTGGAGACCTTATAACTTGAACGCACCTCGTATTTGTCATACTGTATTAATTTGATAACTATTCTGTGTATTGATTCAATCTATGTAAACTCAACCCTGAGCTGAGGCTGGAATTGGAGACACCCCTCCTTCAGGAATGTTATTACGAGGGTTGGGGCATAAGTCATGGCAACTATTTTTTTTCTTGTAGATATGTGAACGGATCACAAACGTATATGTGTCGTGTGGAAGTTCTGCAGGCATAGTGTGTATGCAGAACAACAGATGGCTCTGTGATAGCTGGTAGTAGCGCAGCGAGGGCTGTGAAATCAGTCAGTTGGTGAGTGTCGTGCGAGATGGAAGTAACCCGTGTTGAGCAGCGCGCTTACATCAAAATAGCCGTTCTCCGAGGGAGAAATGCGATGGAATGTCACAGTGAATTAGTGGAAGCCCTTGGGAATAATGCCCTACCATACCGTACAGTAGCACGGTGGGTAGGAAAGTTTCAGCAAGGACGTGTGTCAACCAGTGATGAGCAACGTTCGGGCTGATGGTATTCAGCGCCTCCCACATCGTTGGCAGCGTGTGGTGACAGTAGCAGGGGACTACTTTGAGGGTCTTTAGGACCAGGTTTGTCATGTCAACTTTATGTGTACTGTGTTGTCATTCTTTTGCACCGTGAAGGCCATATTGCCCTGTATACTACCGTAATAAATTAGTGTGTTACGATATTTCAGTGCTATTCATTGTCCACACATGTAGTTATCACCTTGTCCTTTCGTCTGTATATATCACATTTTCCAACCGGACTGGTATCTTAAAGAAAAAAAATAGTTGCCATGACTTTTGCCCCAACCCTCGTATTAAACAAAGTTATTGAAGACGGGAAACTGTGAGGGTGGTCTAGGAGTAAGGAGTGTTTTTGGAGAGCACAGTATCAGTGTGTACATGTTGAGAATTCAAGAAGGCATTGATTTGTGCCTGCGTGCGTGAGGAAGCAACTATTATCTGTAACTATGCATAACTTAGAAACTGTGCATGACAGAGAGAAAAAGTAATTACAGATTTGAATTTAGGGAGCTTATTTCCGTAAGAATCACTAATCTTACCCCCAGAAAAATTATTTTTTTATTTTTTTGTAGAACAGTGTTACATATCCATCGAATCACCTACTACAATGGATGGCAGTACTTTAGATTTGATGTTTGCGCGAAATAATCATTCTAATCTGTTGCCATTTGTACCATACTTCTCATATCATAGACCAGTCATTTGTAAGTTGAAAATGCCTTATAATTAAGGTTTGGTTAAAAAAATAAAATGAGTCTGGTTAAAAAGTTATGATATATGCAAGTACACCCGTTGTTTGAATATTTTATGTCAAAAATTAAATTTCCTAAATTGTGTTGTACAAAATTATTTGTTATTCGCAATGTGGCCCAAGACGTATTCTACGACTTAACTAACGGCCGTGTCCCAACACAGCCCCGTACAATTTGTTTTTCATCTTCCTCCATCTAATGTTTATTGTGGATGCTCTGCAGGATAAGATATATGTATATTGTTAATAGCGAAATCGCTTTCTACAACCCGCTTTATTTTAATAATCCAGTGTTTTCTGATAAAATTTTTCTCTATTACAGGTTAAAGGGAAAGAAAATTTTTTTTTATCTTTGAACTTCCTGATCCAGATACAAAACAACTCCATCGATTCATTTCTAATTTATTTCTAACTTAAACATTGCCGTTCTTCATATTACCAACAAGAAATATTAGTAATAAGCCTTGACTATAACCCCCTAGATAGTAAATATGGGGAGTCTAAGCGGTTATAAAAATTATCACTGTACCCATGTTGCGGTTATAAAAATTATCATTAGATGGCAGAGTAACATTGTAAAACTTGTAATTGTCGCATCGTGTAATACGCTACGAACAAACCTGACTTGTATATATTAACACCGAGTTTCTTAGAACGCGGTTCCCGGAAAAAACGATTTTCCTGAGTCGCGACATAGGTTTGACTATATCTACTTTTTGTTTAGTTTTTCCTGCTTCATAAACCTAATTTAATCTAGAAATACAGAAATTACGCCAGTCAAGCAGCAAGAATTAACTCGATCCATCTTTTCAAAACTTTAGCACTCACGATATGAAACCAGAAAAATTTTTAATTGGGTTCTTAAAAATTAATCTTCGGTTGCATTAAGGGTATATGAAGGCAGTCACGTGGAGAGAGTTTAAAGAGGCGAAGAATCGAATTTAAATATCAGAAGCGGCTTTTACTAGCCTGTTGTCTGTGGGAAATGGCCAGGTGATCAACGACGGTTGATTAAAGATCAATAAATTGGAATTCCTGAATGCTTTGAGGAGGTTTTATACTCCATTAATCTGTTCACAGAAGCATTCATCATCAGTTCTTTAATGTTACACATAAAGTAAATTTATTGCTCTAATACTACTTAATAAGAGCCCCATCAAGCCTGCCTTTGAAGAAATTCCTTACCAACTCAGCCGAAAGCAGATTAATTGAAAATGTCTGGGAGGTTGTTTTTTTTTTTCTTTTCTTTAATTTAAGCACATTTCTTATTTCAATGCAGATTCCGTTATATTTGCTTTGTATCTTTAGGTACACTACTCACACACACAGAAAAATATGCAACAGCATAAAATATTTTCACAGCCATTCTTTACCGCATCTGACATCAATCAATTGCTGTCGACGGTTCGTCTTTTTTGCCTATATTTCCACAATGGGCAAAACCACTCACGAGAGCGAAACAGTTTCAGATAAATTTGTGCCACACAAATTTCAGTTTGATCAAGTTCGAATAAATCCTCGTCCATTCAGACACGGGATACACTATCAACAGAAAGCCGGATCTAGGTTTGTATATATGAGATGTTTACTTTGAAGTGATCCACCCAAATATCTACAAATATATTAAAATTGTCAACAATCTGTTAATATAATGCTATAGGAAAGGAGGATGCGCAATCTGATGCTCACGTCAAATATGACCTTTGGGCTCTTTAAGAGGTCAAATCATAACGCTTTTTAACCATGTAAGATACATCAAAAGTCGCAACGGAAAACTTGTATACATAACACACCATGTTTACTTCACAAAAGTTACAGAAAACGTTCAATTTGGTTACCATCTGAAGAAATACATAATTGAAATCGTAACACCTAGTTTTCAAACACATTAAGTAAACGTTGTTCCGAGAAATGTTTGTCCATGCGTATTGACTTAAGAGTTTTCAACTCATCTAAGTGTCTGGAAAAAGTTTGATACAGCATCCTTCACATAATCCCAAAAAAGATATCCATGGGAGTCAAACCAGAGGTGCCAATTCCTCCAAGGTCCTCCAATTCCAGTGAAGTGTCTACTCGCGTACAAGCAGCTGCACAGGAAAACATCCGACACCCCCTTGATTCTGTGTATGGAGGTTTCATACGATAGAGACTTATGTACTGACTTTTTACATAGAATATTACTGTAATGGTGAGAAACTATAATCACTTAAGTATGTTATTAAGTATCGAAAGATGCTTTATGCTATCAGTGTGGGGAAACCTGTCCGTCCGTAACTCTTAACTTCTCGAAGCCTATGAAAGATTTTCAAAATCTGTTTTCGTCAATCGATTAATATGGTTCATGATACGAACCAATCACAAATATGATCGAAATCTATTCAATGGCACGTGCACAAATGGTATCTTTATGATCCCATCTAGCAATTTTCAATGATAAGATGTAGCAAGTAATATATCAAACAAATCGTAACGACGAGCTATAAGCGGTTATTAATTAATTAATAAATATGGTTCCGCGTTTGAACCATATTGAAGATGGTCGTAATCGATACAATGGCACCTGCTCTAATGGTACCTTTATGGTATCCTTTAAAATTTTCAATGATAAGATGAAGTAGTACATCAAACAACTCGAAATGATAAGAGAGAATATAACGTTTTTATGAACGTTTTCTCCCATGCATGCTTAATCGAGTTCATATCCGGAGATCTTTGAATGTTTGCTGGCCACTCGATGCATAATTATGCTTGTAAGTAAACAGAACAAACTCAAAAATGGACTATTGTTGATCCTTGCATAGTGTTGGTGCATTGCGTGTTGACACCATTGTTGATACCTATTATTGCATAAACTTTTATTTGCATTGTTGGTCATGATCCTTACTTTGCAGAAATCCTCCACCATCAGATCTCTGTGGGACGTGCATTATCGTCCATGAGAATAAAATCTGGACCGATAGCACCTCTGAATCCTCTAACATGAACTTTTAGTGAAATTCTTTCATTAATACATGTTTTAATGATACCATTATAATACCATTTGAAATTTCCAATGCAATACATCAAGCAACTTGTAACGACACGTCTTGAACGAATATATAAGAATAATTACAAAGTTCGAAAATGGTTGAATTTGATTCAGTGGTACATGTTCTAATGACACCATTATGGTACCATTTGGAAATTTTCAATGCAAAGATAGGGCATGTAACATATCAAAAAACAAGTAACGACATGCCATGAATGAATATATAAGATTAGTTATAAAATTCGTAGAATTAGAATCACTGGAACCTGTTTTAAAGTTTTCAAAAACTATGTTTCCAATAGTTTACGTGACGGCGATTAGTTTAGCCTTTAGGTATTTGGTTATGTCATTCCTTAATGGTTTATCATTCTAGTGCCATGGTGGTGCAATTTTCAGAAACACTAGTGATAGACTTGTCATCGATCCTGAATTTTGCGTTGCCAGGTGTCTTAGTTTTTGTCAGCCATTTTTAAAATTCGCACTTTTGTAAATCTATCCGAAAAATCATACAAGTTGACAGATCTGCTTGTATAATTCATCTTCATCACAGTTTTCACTGTTCCATTCCATGTAAATCAAAAGCCGACATGATACTGAGTTCTTTCGTTTTACTATTCTTCTCTGCTTTAAAGCAAATATTAAAAGTTCCAGCACCATTTTAAAAGACAAAAAAATTAAAAACAAACTAAATTGAGCGGCAAAAAAGATCTACACCATAAATTTTAATTGAAATAATTCCATTATAAAAATTAAGTTCTCAGCATCTAAAACGAAATTGCATTTCAACTCGTGCCAGTTATGATTACAAAATATTTTTTCAGCTTCCCTTCCTTTCATGTTCCTTTGCCAATTTAATTTTTAACGCCAACACTAAAAATACGAGCGGGGAAAAAAACTCCTAAGTATCCTAAATTAGTCGAGAGAAACGATGTGACAACGAATAGAAGATAGGAAAGGCAAAAAAAAAAAAGGGGCAACAACTCTCCTTTTTCTTACCGATGGCCAACAACCACGAGTCAGTCAAGTCGGTTAATCTGAACGTATCGTCGCAGCTGCCTATTCTCGGCAACAACAACAATAACATATTAAACAAGCAGCGTTCCCTCTGTCACATCCACTTTGCCGGCCATCCTTCGCAGCCGGAGAGGAGCGACTTAATGAATGACGACTAATTCCACTAATTTCAAACCCTAAACGCAAGCCGCAGCAAATGATGCATTGCAAATGACTGTTGCGTCATCTCGGGGCGGCCAAAGATTTATTCTCCGTCGACGAGGAAATAACGACCTTTCGGGAGGGAGGATGGCTCTCTCATTCCCGTTCGACCGCCAAAGTTCGTTTGTTCGAAAACATCGCCCCCTCCCAAATGCCGATGAATTTCGATCACTATTCACTCGCTTACCCCCCCCCCCAACTTACCAACACTTCTCCGATTCGGCGGTGAAAAAGGCGAAACCCAATAAGGGAGCTCTGCATTACTCAAAAGCCAAGAAAACAAATAAAACGTTAAATTTAAAGGCGAATTTAAATTTTTTAAAAACACTCATTTCACCGAATAGGCCTTGCAACAAAAAGGAAACGCTTTTCAAAATGAGGAATGACGTACATTTTTGAACAATACATCATCACAACATTCAAATGAAGGGGCATGTGCTTTCGTCTTTCGTCTCCACCGGTTTGTTCGATTATAATTAAAAGAAAGAAATAACATTCTCAATGGAGAATGCTGCTATGGAATATTTTAACGGAGGACACTGTGGAAGAACTCGCCTGGAATATTTTAACGGAGGTATATTATTAACTCTACGTACACCAAAATAAGAAAGAACTGTAAGGAGGTGCTATTTACTACGCGGAGCGTTTCACTCAAGCCACTTAGATTTACCTATAGCTTTATTCAGTACTGTATATCGAATGCTCAACATATTCCAAAAAATATTTTTCTACAAGCCATTCTCAAAAAAATAGAATATTTTGAAATTTTTTCTTCGCTTATTACATCCTTAAAATTAAATTGATTTTTAAGCTTATCAAATTTACAATACATTTTAATTGAAGTATATTTGCTCTACTTTTTATGATACAAAACAATGATAATAAAATGTAAATACTTTTTTGCTAATTAGTAAGTTGTGTAAGTAGACCATCTCAAAAAACTTAGAATATTTCAACTTCTGTCTCATAAAATTATAATATCAGAATAATATTTTTTGTTTATATTTAACGCCCCTATATTGGCTATTGGGATGTTGCAACTGTATAAACACAGGCATAAGAATAAATGATTACAGCATTTTTTTATAATTGCATCAAGATGGAGCGAAAAATATCTCTATCACCTGAAGATAAGCAAAAAAATCATTTTTTACCAAAAATGTGGAGACAGATAAAGAAATTGAAATTGCCAAAAAAGTTCATTATTCGCAGTAATTAGTTTCCAAAACTTTGAAGGAGTATGTCAATACATAGAGAGTAACAAGACAGAAGCTAGGCAGTAGCCGAAAACGCATCACCAGTAAAGGAGAGGATGCGGCTTTGAGGAAAATAGCAATCCAGCATCGCTTCAGCACGCTGAGGGATTTTCAACTGAATAAAGCTATAGGTAGATTTGGCCGCCCCGAGATGACGCAACAGTCATTTGCAATGCATCATTTGCTGCGGCTTGCGTTTAGGGTTTGAAATTAGGGCATCAAGCAGGAGTTACAGCCAGCAAAGAAACCGTTCATCGACAGCTTCGAGAAATGAAGTATAAGCCATTTATACCTACGAAAAAACCGATGTTGACAATGACACAAAGACAACGCAGAGCCTTATGGGCCCGGGATTTTATAAAAAAACAAACAATCGAATACTGGAATTCTGTAATCTTCAGAGACGAGTCAACATTCTGTGTTCCTGTTGGAGAAAGTGGACATGCCTAGCGTAAAAAGGGTGCAGAATTTAATCCCACCTGCGTGAAGGGATCTGTCAAGCATCCAGTTAGTGTCATGGTATGGGGGTGAATGGCTTCTGCAGGAGTTGAAAAATTATTTTTTCTCAAAGGAAAAATGGATTCTAGTGCATTCCAAGGATTCTTGAATATGGACTCATTTCCTCAATTGAAGATTCCTTTGTATCCCAACAAGATCTTGCTCGTCCACACACCTCTAAATCAACACAACAGTGGCTTCTTGATTATCAAATTGAAACTCTTTCGTGGCCTAGTAATTCTCCAGATTTGAACGTAACTGGTAATTCTTTGGGGCGACATGAAGAAACGTATTCAACAATGCAACCCACCACCTCGAACAACTGAGGAATTGAAGGTGATTATAAAGGTGGAATCAATTTTCAATTACACAATGTCAAAAGCTGGTTGAATCATTACCCAAAAGATGCAAAGGATTTATTTCAGAGCAAAGGATTTGCGACAAAATATTAAAAAAAATTGTATACTAGTATTTTGATAATATTCTAATTTTTGAGTCTACTGTAATATGTAAAAAGTACATTAAAAAAACAAACCAATTATTTTGAATCAAATTGTGTTACGTTTAGATTACATTGATGTAGAATGTGAAAAAAATATTTAACGTTTTCAAAGTAAAAATTAGCAGCTAAAATAAACAAATAAACCATGAAAACTGAATTTTTAATAATATTCTATTTTTTTGAAAATGTGTTGTACTGTAAATAAGGGATGGCTAATCTGTGGCGCGTTGCATGGTCAGAACTAGCGCACTGAACTCCAGAGAAAAATATATTATCCACATTATCATATTTTAAAAGGGCTGAAAAGGGGTATAAATGTGTATCTTAAAACAAAAAAAAATTGACGATTGAACTAAGGTGCGTCTCAATAGTTAGATAATGGTGTTTTTTTCACTTTCTACATCAGAAATAAAAGTAAAAACTGTTTTGCTTAAAAACTAATATTTATTGAGCATTAAAATTTGTGTGTGAAAAAAATCATAGTTTCATAACAATTACTTCTATTTTTAAATTGCTTAGATCGATCACAGGCTTCAGTGCAGTGCATTTGTGTTGGGCAAGAATGCCAAATTACAATACAGGAAGGGGCTTGGGTAGCAGACTTCTGCTGTCTCATCCATTTGAGTTTCTGCCATGTGAGACACCCCCAGGATCAAAATGTAAAAGAGCAGAAAAAAATGCGCCCTGGTTTCTGCTTGTGGGAGCTACGCGCTTTACAAGGCGACGAACATGAGAGATTCAGCTCTGGAGTTTAAGATTTTCTTCCTACCCGATCGCCTTTTCCTCTAGCTAGCACACCTCTAACAGCACACTGAGATCGGTTTACATGAGCTACAATTTTGTCTCTGGGTCATCCCCGAACCATGAAACATCCGAATTTTACGAATTTCTTCTTCCTTCATTTCAGTTCATAATGTTCCACATAAATTTACTTAAAGTTGATAGAACCATTTTATAGAGCTTGAGTTTATAATTTTGGCTAAGCTGAATCTACATCATTTTTTTGTTTTTCTACAATTTTTAAAACGTTTATTAATACAAAAAGATAACGAGTTTTAGTGGTAATTTGACAGTTCAATACATTTGCCTATCAAATATGTAAAGCAATTTGTATCTTTCTCATCAGAGTTTTCTGCAAATTCTATGAGAGTTTATAATTTGTCCAGAAGTATAAAATAGGGGTGTCCGCATACTTTTGGCAAGGCATTTTAATGAAATGAGTACTCACAACAGACAAATAATGACAAAAAACACTTAACGAAAAAGAATAAAAATTATTTTAAAAAATAAATTTCCTACGATTTACAAAACTGTCTTAAAATTCATTCACTTCAAATATTCTAATATTTTTATCCTACAATATATTAGAGAAACCCAGAGACTGTGGATAATAGCAATAATAAATAGAAACAAACATCTTATCCTATTCCTTCTATTCCCTTAATATTTATCCCATTTTTTCCACCAGAGTCGTCTTCAGAATTAACTCCACTTTAGAGTCTAAAAATTGTAGTTGAAATGAAGACAGATTAAAAAAAAAAAAGAAAAAAAAAAAAAACCTTCCATCATTCAGAGCGTCGTCCCGAAGCGCCTTGTTTTAAATGGGTCTCCCCCATTAACTCCCTTCTCCTTTAAAACGTGTTATGAACACTGCAAAACGCTCGTCGCCTTATGATTTGTGGCCCGTAATGAAAGCCGGTGGGGGTGAAAGGTGAGGCCGTAAAAGGATTCCTGGGCGGTCACACAAACGTGGCCATTGGTGGCTCCAGCCGTGATTGCCTCCAGTCATCTCGGCCCTCCGTTCACATTATTGCCAACCGAGAGCTTCTTAATAGTTGAATCATGAACTTAGAGCGAGTTTGAGGAAGCCTATTGCATTTCGACAGCGCGATACTTTTTCCCCCAGCCCCACCGTCCTTCCTTCTCATCCTGCACCTTTTCTCACTCTTCAACAACATTAAAACAATTACATCTGGCTTTAATAATGAGTAAGAGAAGAAAAAAAAATAACAAACACCCTACACACGCGCGCTCGCGCGCTCACAAAACTCAAAGAAAACCTCCCAACACCAGAATTGGTCTTTTCTCTAACCATCTCAAGGGAATAACAACAACAACAAGGCCACAAAAACAGAACCGTTCAATCCTCACTCCAATCTTGTAAACGCGACTAAACCAAGTCGAATCCGATGAGAAACATCGCCAAACGGTGGCCGAGTCTTCCTTAGTTTCGTTCCGCAGAAGCAATTTCGCCTACTCCGAAGAAGACGAAATTGGTAATTGCAACGGACATTGGCGAACCAACAGAATTGTGAACTGGATTTCTATAGATATTTTCCGCGTGGCCCCCCCCCCCCGGGCTAATTGGATCCTTGGTTTTGCGGTTCGCATCGCTCGGCGTCTCCCCCTTCATTGCTACGCTCTCGTTTCATAAAATTAAGTAACCAATTCACTTTTTAAATATTTTTATTTTCAACTAATCCAAGGTTCTGAATGAAACAAGTCTACGCTATCAACAGCATAAATAATATTCACTAAAAACCAACAAAGAAATCAAACAATAGGATTTTAAGGAATTCGAGGAGGATAAAAAGGAAAGATAGCATTTGCTTATTAAAAGAAACCTTTGGTTGTTAGGGTTGGATGTGGTGGTTGCTAAGGAAGCCTCTGGGTACTAAAGGCAGTGTGTGCTTCAAAACGCATAAAAGTGAAATACCGAAAGGTTAAGAAGAAATACAGGAAGGGAAACTCTTTGTTAGAAGCGTGAATTTTTTCATTGACGTCCTCGAACGATTTGCGTGGTCATTAGTTTTTTTGACGGCGCTTTTTTAAAAGACGAAGGCGTGTTGACTTAAACCCTTTTACACGAGTTACTTTTAGATGACCCCCAAGTTGTATGTTTAAGCCCATCGAAATTCTAAAATCTACACTAATCTTTCTTCTTATTGCGTTGCGTGCTTGTAATAAGTACAGCGCTTATTTACACATCTAACAAGGGGAGGACATAACCTCCGTCCCACCGATTAACATTAAAACACAAACTATTGAACCAATTACGGCTATCATTAATTTCCCGTTATATTCATTCTCGACAGATCATTGCAAGTTGTTTGATATATTACATGCCATATCGTAGCATAATCATACCATTGAAATTCGTACCACTGAAACAATTTCGACTGATTTTGACCACAAGAAGACCATCACGTGTCTTCAACTTAATTCGCAAGCCTTCTCTGCCTTAACTATCGAATGGCGAAGAGATAAATGCAATGATCAACGCAAATGCCATTTAAACATGAAATTCTATAGAGAAAAGTGTGGTCTCCCTGTTATTTGTGACCTTTTGAACCGGAATTAGTTCACCGACTTTTTCGACCAACGAGCTCGGGCTGTCGTTTTGCCTAAGTTGTCTAACGCAAAAACGGAATGAAAATTCGGAAGCGTTCAAACGCTAGAGTACCAACAGACAGAAACGGACAGATGCACATTGTGAAAATACAAATACCTATCAGTCTAACATGCGGTAGAGATCTAGGGGATCATCACGATCCCTATCAGAATGTAAACAAAGACGAAATAAAAAAGGAAAACAAAATAAGCACGACATTCGAATAAGTCTATTATATCGGAGAAAAAAAAATCGTCTAACAGCAAAACAGCTATTTTATCTCTACCTGGAAAATCTACAATATTTAGGCAACAAACAGTTAACTCTCTCCCCAAGTGGAGTATAGGAAGATAGCGGAAGCCTCGAGTACAAGGAAGCTAGCCCCTTTAAAAGCTTCTTTTGTTTCTTTTCATTTCAGTGACATATCACAATTCCTATGCTGTCATTTGAAAAACGTTAATAAGTTTCTAAAGAGCACGTGACCGCTATCCACTTCACAGTCTGCCTATGCAAAATCTTGCCTCTTATACGCGTACCTATTAAACATACAGAATCGACAGACCTCTCGAATACAGACCCCCCAAAGAACCAATCCAAACCAAACTAAATGGTGACATAGGTGATGCTCGTTGACCCAAATTTCATCCTTCGATGTCAAAGGAGCTTGAAAAAAAAGGGGGAAGAGAGATGTCAAAATCATGAGTTGCTGTTCCTAAGCTCCTTTCTCCTCTTCTAAGATAATTTCGAGAGATGGGCCTATTGAGCTCTGGGTAAAATAAGAAAATGGTATTGATTTTTGTTGTTCTGGGTCAGCATCGGAAACCATCACAATCGCTCGGAGGAGGCTTTGAGCAAAGGATGGCTTAATAAATGCGTTTCTCGTTTTAAAGGTAGTCGAAAGTCAATTGAAGATAAACCCTGACCGGGATATCCCTCGATTTAGAGACCGGAAGAAGATATTCAAAAAAATCCCGATGCGATCATGTCTGATCGTTGTACAACAATCGATGAATTGGAGCTACTGACTTGAATAACCTGGAGCTCATGCCAACAAATTTTGTCTGGAGATTTGAAAATGAAACATGCCGCAGCGAAATTTGCTCAGCGTGTGCTTTCCGACGACCGGAGAGCCAACCGTAAGAGTGTGTGCCAGGAGTAGAAAGAACAGTTAAAAAATTATCCCGATTTTCTGTCAAAAGTTATCACCGGCGACCCAGAAATCAAGCAACAATCTACTCAGTGGAGGACTGCTTTATCACCAAACCGAAGAAAGAAGGCAGGCGAGATCCAACATGCACTACGTTTACATGCACGTTTCGATCCGGATCGACTTGAGTTAATCCAAAATTGCCTCGCGTTTACATGCATCTAACTCGATCCGGATCGAGTCCAATAAGATGCCCTGTGGGTAAAGCTCTAGATTAGGAAAGTACGCCCGACTTTGTCATCTGCTACAAAATCCGCCATTGTTGGCTCAGTCGACCTTATCACTTGAATTACGCTTCCTCTAAAATACGGCTGAAATTCAATTTTTTTAAATTTTCTCATTATTATCGACTAGAAATTTAATTGACAATCAATACATTTTGTAATTATTGATTTTTACTTTAAATTTTGTTTTCAATTAAAATTTTCTTTATATAAATAATAAGGTTGAGGTTATTTATGTTAACTAGATTAAGTTTTTGATTTATTTACACCTCAAAATAATAATCTTTAATAACTTTTAAAATGCATTTGCATGTTTAAGTTTTTTATACTTATTTTTATCAAAATATAATTTTATACATTCTTATCAAAACATAATTTTAATAGATTTTATCAAATTAATTTTTAGATTTATATCAAAAACTTCAATTTAATTGTTTATTTAATTGTATTAAATAATAAAAATTATAAAATTATAATTTAATAAAATAGAAATTGTTAAATTGAAATTTTTGATATAAATATAATATTTAATTTGATAATTATAAATTGATAAAAAAAATATTAAATTAAATTTTGATAAAAAATATATATATAAAACTCCAATTTGATTGACAATTTGAAAATTTTTAATTAGGAAAAATGACATTTTGATAAAAAAGTTTACAAAAAAAAAATTTAAACATGCAATTTGTTTTAAAATTTATTCATTTATTTATTTATAGATATTTATTGTGTTGAGGTATAAATCAACCAAGAACTTATTTTAGCTAAAATTTTCTATATTTTTTCTTTCAACCAAACAGCAAATTTAAACTCGATCCGGATATTATTATTGGGTTGACCTCTTTCCTGAGGGTGCTTCCCTGGTTTCAAACCACCTCTTTCGACGGGATTGAACTCGATCCGGATCGGGGTTTTGAAGCCTGTTTACATGCCACTTTTTGCAGGATTGACTTGAAACTTGTCTTTCGATCCGGATCGAAAGTGTGCATGTAAACGCAGTGATGAAGAAATGTTGATTTGTTTCTTCGACATCTAAGGGACCGCCCACTATGAATTTTTTCCTTAGGGCACCACAGTGAACCAAACTTGATTACCTTGAAGTGCTAAAACGATTGCATTAGGAAGAGCGGATAACTTGGCCTGAATTAATAGGCTGCTCCACCACGACAACGCCCCTGCACACATTGCGTTGTATGTCAGGCAGGTTTTAATTAAAAACCGAATGACAACGGTTTCTCAGCCACCATACTTATCGGATCTCGTCCCCAACGACTTCGATTTTTACTTAACTTCCACTGACATTAACGCATAAAGCTAATCGGCTGAGTGTGGAAAAGATAAAGTTGGATGGGATCTACAGCGAACACAAGTGGAATTTGGATGGGTCTGATCGTGGTGTGTACAATTGGCATGATTTGAGAAAAGAAGATTTGTTGCATTTCAAGAGACAAGGAGGTGCAAAGTGTGATGACATGGGCTGCATACTCTTTTCATGGGAAAACGCCATTGATCTTCGCATCATCAAGAAAGATCGCAGTGGTTTGATGGCAATAATATTCCATTTCTGGATTGGCCAGCAACGTCTCCTGGTCTTAATCCCATTGAGAACCTTTGGGGAGTCCTGACCAGATACGAGGGGCGTTCAAATTTTAACTAGACTTTATTTTTTATAAAATCAAGAAACCACAACAAAACACCCACACACGCAAGCACACAAACACACACACAGACACAGACACACACACACACACGCACACACACAGAGGCTTGTTATTTCTCAAAGAACTCTCCTTGCTTTTCTACACATTTTTTTCAGCGTTCTGGGAGCATCTGAATACCGGTTCTGTAGTAATCTTCAGGCTGATGTCGAAACCACATCAGGACAGCCTTTTTTACTTCCTCATTGGAGCCGAATCTCTGCCCTCCCAAGAAGTTTATGGAGGATGTGGCATGTCCCATTTGAGTTTCATCAACTTGTCCATAGTCAGTCTGGCTCTGGGTGTGTGATCTGACATTGTCTGGTAAGGAGTCCTGGTCGCTTTTTCTTTAGTGCCGGCTTCAGGGACGTCCTCAAAATGCCACTGTAGTAGGGTGCATTTATGGTTCGACGTTCTACCAGAAAATCGGCACGAATGATACCCTTAAATGTGCCAGAATACAATCGCTATCACTTTCGTTGCCGATGGTGTCATCTTGAATTTCTTCGGTCGTGGTGTTCAGTGTGTCGCCAGTTCATGCTCGCACGCTTGCTTTCAGGTGTATGGTGATGAATCCATGTCTCTTCGGCGGTCCTTAGGAAGCTGTCACCTTCCCTGTCATATCGCTGCAGCAGCATGGAACAGATTTCCAACCGGGTGGTTTTGTGATTCTCGGAGAGTTGCTTAGGGACCCATCTGGCAGAGATCTTGTTGAATTTCAGCTTATCGTGAATGATGGTCTCCACACTGCTAGTGCTGACGTTCAGTATTGAAGCCAATTCTAGGACATGAATCCGCCTGTTGTCCCTTATCAGCTCATTTGTTCGTGCGATGATGCCATCATTGACAGCAGCTGTCGGCCTTGCCTTATGAGGTTCATTGCCGGTGGATTCTCGCCCTCCTTCAAACTTTTGGCACCAAGTAAAGACGGATGATCGAGACAAACATGACTCGGTGAACTGTCTTTAAAGCCTCTGATGAATTTCAGATGCTTTCACACCTTCGTTGTGGAGAAACTTGATGATTATTCGTTGTTCCACTTTGATCGACAGATCGCTGTACGCCATTTTGTTTAAACAAACAATCGGTTGTCATGGCAAACGATGAGCGGTGCTGCATTTGCATGACAGGCGGTAATTGCCATCCCAACAACGAAAATTTAGATTTTTACAATAATGAAATTTACAAAAAATAAAGTCCAGGCCAAATTTGAACGCCCCTCGTATGTTTACCACGGCGGACGGCAATTTGCCATAGTCCAGTATTTGAAAATACAAATTCAACTAAGCTGGGTGATGGTTTCTGCAAATGATCTTTGTTCACTTGCCGGTTCTATGAAAAAACGTATTGCAGAGGTATTAATACACAAAGGAGGACCTATTGATAATTAATACCTCAAGTGGTTAGCTCATATTATTATTATTATTATTATTATTATTATTATTATTATTATTATTTTGATATGTCAAAAAGTCTGGTATGTACTTTTCATTTTTGGTCGCGTTGTATGTCTTATGGACAAAGGCGATTAAATTTTGAAACTATTTTGTCGAAAACTCGATTTTAATAAAATATTTCCCGTCATTTATAGGTCTCCCCTCGTATTATCTTTCACTTGTGCACTTTGTCCCAGGTAGTCGCGACATAATATTTTTATACTGTAAGCCACCCTTTAAGTAGATAATTCTCTAAAACAATCTTTTTAGAATTCAAACATTTGTGTTCGTAGCACAGTTCTCATTAAAAAAACTGCCATATAATTTTAATGTACCTTTAATTATTTTAATAATATTTAAAACTATTTTAAATGCATTCTTAATTATAATCGGTAATTTCTATTACAGAAAAATATTCAAATAGAAAATAGGGAAACGAACGCTGGATTTACAGCACTTTCCAAACTCTGACGAATCACCCTCTTTAATGACAGATATATTAATAATATTTAAGTGGATCATCTGGTTCTACTCACATCTAAACCCATCTCCCCAGCTATCAATTATTCATCTACGACGAGCTAAATAGCCCGCTACTTAACAGTTGCTCCTAAAATTTGGCGGCACCTCAAAGCGCCCGCAATTCATTTACTAAAGTCTTTCGATCTACAAACGTACTAGGGCCTGTTAATCTAGCTCAATTAATTACCACCCAATTGCCAAAAATTATTCAATATGAAACTCCACCTCCTGGTTCAAACATAAAGAGGACAAACGTACCGTATCTCTCTTTATTTACACACAAAAAAACTAGTCACGTGGAAGAGGAGGCTTGCAATGGGAATTGAAAGCGGGAAGAAAAAAAAGAGGAAGTAAGAGGAGATGAGGGGGGGCGGAGAATGAAAAAGAAAGCGCGCGGGAGATGCATGCCGTTGCGACTTGATTAATGACAGGGTCCATGAGGAAAGCAACCGCTGCACAGACGCCACCTATTCTGACCAGCAGGCGTTGACTTAAACGTTCCAAGCCCGAAAATAAATGACACGAATTCCAGCTTTTCCCCCAAGTGCAAGTGGTGGGAGAGCCTTACGACCCGAAGCAGACCCAGAGCCGCCGACGGAGACGGGGCTCATTAGTGTTCGCACCAATCGAGTACATAAACGAAACGCAAAGGGAGGGGAGGGGGGTACGCCAAGATATTTTTTGAAGACGACGACGACGACGGGAATTTCAAAAACATCAACCTGGTGAAATTTGACAGGGCTGGGTGGAGTAAAGAAAGGATAATTTCCTGACGAAGAAAATAAAAGCGAGGCGTGTACTCCAAAGCCAAATTTTATGATAGAACCGGGTCTATTTTGGTTAGGAATTTTAACATAAAAACTCTTGCGTGTATTTATTTATTTATCTGTAATTCTATCACCTCCTAGACGGTTTGAGCTAGCGACTTGAAATTTTCAGGGCAGGCTTATCAATAAAGGACCTGCTCTATCGTATCAGCCCCCTACGAACCCCCCCCCCCTCCCCACTTTCTGGGGTTTTCATTTAAAATTATCTGCTTTTGCTTTGTAATTCCCCTCAACAGATGGCGCGGGCGGGCGAAGCCGCGGGTAACAACTAGTTTTAACATGAATATCATGAAGCAAACTGTTCAGCGCCTAATGATAGAGCATTTCAAGATTATAACATTTACATTCAAAATTAAAAGTTTATTTAAAAAATAAAGGAAAAAGAAATATAATTAATTAATACAGGCAATCAACGTTAATATGAACCGCTATTTGCATATTCAAAGGAAAAAGTTCCTCGCTATTTCAGGCCTAACTACTTTCCAAATTTAAAGGTAAATCCCATACAAATTTGCTTGGAACGAAAGACGAAGGTATCAATTACAATTTAGCATATAAAAATTTTTTTAATTCGAACTCAAAGTTAATAAAATTAAATAAACAAAAAACATTCACAGGGGGAGCCCTGCGAATGAGACGGGCGCCATTTTCCGGGTCTTTGTGACGTCACAAGATAACAAAAGTGTTAAGGAGTTTCGGAATCACGAATTTTCTACCAGTTTGTTTTTACACCTAAAACACAGAAGAGTTTAAAAAGCATTCTGCACAGAAAACAGTTTAGCAAAATCTTTCTAAAACAGTTTCGAAACTAAAATCGAAAGCACGTCTTCTGTTGGAGGCGAGATGCGCAGCAGGAAATGAGACAATCTTCAAGCGGCTTCCTCAAGAGCAGAGAGGGAAGGACTGGAGGGCAAATTTTCAATATTCCGACGCATTTTTCTTAATAAAATAAAAGGTTAAATCGAAAAATTTTGACTGAGATACACTTTAGAACCACTGATTAATGTTATGATGCAAAAACCTAATAGATTTGAATATTTCGGTAATTTACCTTTAAATCTATGTGAAAAGGCAATTTTTTTCTTTACAACCCTCCGGTCTTACAAACTGATACATTCTATCACTTATTCCACCAATCACTATTCTCAACTACTTTATAGTGAATCCATTACTGAAGTAAAACGAGTTGTGACAGATTATTTTATTATGAAAGTGATTAGCCTATCAAGACGCCGGAAATCGAAAGAACTGAGACAGATATGAGCCTCAACAACTCCACAATTATCCAAGGAGCACATCTTATAATGTAGAGTTACCGGCCACATCTAACAACGGACATAATAATAAAGCTATTTGGACAGTTCAAATGTTCAAATTAACACAAAACATCCTGAAATCTTAATTCAATTCTGAAATGTCTTAAAAGTTCCAGCACTCTTGATTTTAAAAATTGAAAATTTCAACATTTTCAAAAGGTTTGGCATCCCTGATTTTTTGAAGTCGGGATGGGAGTACTTAAAGAACAAAATGTATGTACACTGGTGGCCAAAAGTTTGGACCAACCAGCAATGTCAAGAAAAACTGAATTTATACGAAAACGGTTTTACACCTACAACTCTAAGTAAATATGAAACAATATTCAGGGAAGAAACAAATTTATTTCTGCGTTGTTGGTTTCTTATTACCTTAAATCAAAATAAGACTGGCCAAAAGTTTGGACCACATTTGTATAACAAAGGGAAAAAAGTATTACATCATCAACTAATGAATTATTTTGATATTTGAGATCATTTTGACTCTACAATATCTGACAAACGACCTGAAATAGAATTAAATAAGCTTTTAATAACATTTGGTTTAACAGCTTTCTGAATGGCTGCTATTAGTTGTTCTCGAGATTTGTACTGAGTGTTTTGGTAAATTTTTTGATCCTTGAGATACCACACATTCTCAATAATATTGAGATCTCGATTTCGAGCAGTCCAAGCAAAAGTGGAAATGTTTGTTGCTCTCAAAATAGGCTTTCACAACTCATGCAGTATAGATTGCAGGACTGTCCTGCTGCTAAATCCATGGTTTTTGCTTAAACTAGACTTTGCACAAAGGGATGAACACATTGTGAAGATCATCTTTATATTGAGCTGCTATGCAATTTTCATCCATAATGTGAATCTTCAACTTTCCGTTTCTTCCAATGGCACCCAGAATCATCCCTCCACTATCACCCACTTGCCGCTTAATTCTCAGTGGTACAAGTGTTTCTTTATCACGATGCTGTTCATAAGAAGCTATATTATCAGGACCATCCAAACTGATTCGTTTTTCATCAGAAAAACACAACCAATAGGAAGTGGGTGTTTTCACGCAGATGTGTCTTAGCAAACTCCAGTCTCTCCTACATGTGTTTCTATGTTAGTGGCAACTTTTTGGGTATAATTTCATAGGAAAAGTTCTGAGTACGTAGTTCGCTGCGAATTGTTCTTCTTGAGGCAGCAAGTTGCAGGTTAAGTTTGACTTGTGTTGTGTTGACTACATGCCTAGATGTAATATCATGTCTAACATGTCTCTTAATTATTGATTTAACTCTTTGCGTCAGCGCACAAGGTCGTCCTATTTCCGTCCAATTTTCCAATTAACATTTTAAATAATTCTGATAAAGATTTGTAGCTCACACGGGAGATTTCAACAACTTTTTTGAAGTTTGTAAATTGCTTGTTAAAATTTCTAATTCGCTCTCGTTGGCCTTCAGTTAACATTGTACAAAACATAATATGGTTTTAGTGCTCACGATGACACGATGACTTGTAATATGCAAATTATCTACATGTTTGTGATGTTAGTCCAAACTTTTGGCCAGTCTTATTTTGATTTAAGGTAATAAAAAAGCAACGACACAGAAATAAATTTGTTTCTTCCCTGAATATTATTTCAAATTTACTTAGAGTTGTAGTGTAAAATATTTTAATTATAAATTCATTTTTTCTTGATTTTGCTGGTTGGTCCAAACTTTTGGCCACCAGTGTAGATAATCCCGAAACAAAAGGTGAGTTAAGAACTGAAACTGCAAGATTGAAACAAAAAACGAGGGGCGTTCAAATTTGACCTGGACTTTATTTTTTGTAAATTTCATTGTTGTAAAAATCTAAACTTTCACTGTTGGGATGGCAACTACCGCCTATCATGCAAATGCGTCACCACTCATCCGGTAGCCATGACAACCGATTGTTTGTTTAAACAAAATGGTGAACAGCGATGTGTCGACCAAAGTGGAACAACGAATAATCACCAAGTTCCTCTACAACGAAGGAGTGAAAGCATCTGAAATTAATCAAAGATTTCAAAGACAGTTCACTGAGTCATGCTTTTCCCGATCATCCGTCTTTGCTTGGTGCCAAAATATTGAAGGAGGGCGACAATTCTCCGGCAATGAACCTCATAAGGCAAGGCCAGCAATTGCTATCAATGATGGCATCATCGCTCGAACAAATGAGCTGATAAGGGACAACAGGCGGATTCATGTCCGAGAATAGGCTTCAATACTGAACATCAGCATTGGCAGTGTGAAGACCATCATCCAGGACAAGCCGAATTTCAACAAGATTTGTACCAGATGGGTCCCTAAGCAACTCTCAGAGGATAACAAAACCAACCGGGTGGAAATCTGTTCCATGCTGCTGCAGCAAATGACAAGGAAGGTGAGAGCTTCCTAAGGCGGGTTGTGACCACCGACGAGACGCGGATTCTTCACCATTCTCCTGAAAACAAGTGTGCGAGCATGGAGTGACGACACACAGACTCACCACGACCCAAGAAATTCAAGATGACACCGTCGGCAACGAAAGTGACGGCGACTGTATTCTGGGCCATTAAGGGTATCATTCATGTCGATTTTCTGGAAAATCGTCAAACCATAAATGCACGCTACTACTGTGACATCTTGAGGACGTCCCTGAAGCCGGCACTAAGGAAAAAAGCGACCAGGACCCCTTACCAGTGGCGTATTTTTTCATCAAGACAAAGCCAGAACACATACAGCCAAATTGACTATGGACACAATAACGGAACTCAAATGGGACATCTTATCACATCCTCCATACAGCCCGATTCTCTTTCCTTGCGACTATCACCTTTTTGAACCATTGAAAGAGTTCTTGGGAGGGCATAGTTTCGGCTCCAATGAGGATATGAAAAAGGTTCTCCTGTCGTGGTTTCGACATCAGCCTGAAGATTTCTACAGAACCGGTATCCGGATTTCTAAAGAATATGTTATTACAAATTTCTTTTAAATGGTACATACACAACTTTTTTCATAAATTCAATATATATAACCGGAAGAGTGGGTACGGGAACTTTTAAGATACCCTTATGTAAAAAGACGCCAGAATGTTATTTCTTAATTAAAAAGCTTTTATCATACTTAACAAATTAATAAATAAAAAGAAAAGAAAAAGGGGAAATAATTCAATAAAATTAATTTTAAAGGGAGAACCAACATTAATAAATCGGAATTGACACAGAACATTTTTTATCTGCATCAGCGTATGTTAAAAGAAAAAAAATCCTTGTTATTTCAGTCCAAATTACTTTTCAAATTAAAAGAAAAACAACTTAATTTGAGTAAACATGCAATTTAACTTCTTAAGGAAAATTATATTTCAAATGAAAGAAAAGAAGCTTCTCATTTTAACCAATCATCCGTAGCTTTATATTATCAAAATAAAAAACTATTAAAACAGCAAATGCACGTTCAAGAAGAAGCGCGCTCAAGAAAATTTTGCAGCAAATTATTTCAAGGGAATGTAATTAGAATTTTTTTGAGATGTTTCTTAATGAGCAGATTTCTTATTTCTCTCTCTTTTCTGGGAAAAACGACAGAGGCTTCCTTTTTATTCAAAAAGGAATAATCTAAATAAACATCAAAAAATACTAATAAAAAAGAAACCCAAAGCTTTAAAATCTCCGGCTTCTTTGTCTATCCCAATACAAATCTTTAAATTTGCACGAGGATGACGGGAAGCTAAAGCAGTACTTCTAAGAGAACAAAAAAAAAAAAAAAGTAGACTGCTCCATTGTCAGTAGCTTTAAAAATAAATTTACTTCTTCGGAAATCAGTAATCGTTTCTCTCAATTGCACAAAGGAAACGGCGAGTTGATGGAGCATCTAAAATAGCAATGAACCATCTCTTAATGAAAGAATCAGCGATGGTTTGGGGGTTTCGTAAAGCATTAACGCATTCCCGTAATAAAAGATTCAAGTCCAATAATAGGATCTAAAAGCGGGAAGCCGACCGTGTTACAGAACAGTGGTGATAGAATAGTAACGATCTCCCACGACAGAAGGGAAACTCGTAAAACATGGTTATACGCTATTCTCACACGAGATATCCGGAAATTTGTACTTCAAGACAATAAAACAGAGCACCATTCAATTTCCTGGAATACTGGTGCCCATTTCATGCCCAAGTAAAGATTTTTCTCAAATGTTTAATATAAAAAGGAGAACAATCTAGTCTGTATTCACTGAAGTCAGATTCCCCCTCCTCCACCACTACACCTTATATCACACATGATGAAATGTAAAATAGTTATCCATTATTTATGGCTCCACTTCAAAATTCTATCAAGAGGTAACTGAACAACAACTATTTTTTCTTCTCCTGTTTAGATACCGAGCCGTGTCCAGATCCGTTCTTCAAACAAACTCAATTCCCGAAATACCACCTTCTTTGCCGCCAGACCTTTCAGCTTAGAACTTCCGGATCCACTCTTTTCAAAATCTGCGACTTTTGCAGTTTCCAATTCCATAAGCTCAGCTCCAGTGAAGTCTTTTTCACGCTCTTCAATTACTTTCTCCATATCATGGGCAACTGTTGTGCAAGCTTTACGCTGTTTTCTTTACTCAAACGAAAACAACCGAAAGCCTGTAGAAGCAAGCAAGAGCATCGCCAATATTTCGTAAAAAAAAAAAAAAGAAAAAAAAGAAAACGTATCTTACACTCTTAATTTACACTGTCACCTTCAAAGTAGTCACCTTCGGCACGTATGCAATGATCCCAGCAAATTTCCCATTTTTGGAAACCCTCCTGGAAGTCCGAAAGCTGTTCAAGAACAGTTGCGATTCCACTTGGATATATTCAATGGAGTCAAAACGTCGTCCATTCATTTTAGGGAAGAGGTAGAAGTCGCAGAGAGCTAGGTCAGAACGGTAGGAAGGTTGGGGGACCTTTGCCATATTGTTTTTCGCCAGGAATTCCTTCACAATGAATGAAGTGTGTGAGGGCGCGCGTTATGATGGTGGAGCAACTAATCTTTGTTCTTCCACAACTCGGGCCGTTTGCGCAAAATTTTCCCCTCAGTTTCTTCACAATCTCGCATTAAAACTTCCTGTTTACCGTCTGACCAGGTCGAGTAATTTGGAAATTCGCATAAGAATCAACAACACGTTGCAAAGCGAAGACCAACAACTCACAAACAAATGCGCCTACGATAGCGAAACTTGGCAGAGAAGCAGTTGAAATGTGCACCAAAAGGAATCTAGCGGCAGAACCTGGTACTGTTTTTGATTTGGGCAGAATATTCAAATTCTCGGATATTTTGGATAGAACCTCGTAGAGCCCAGACGAATCCCATTTAATAACTCTAGATGAATTAAAAAAATCCTCAAAAGATACACTTTGTGAAAAACTTTAGCGGAAACTTTAGTAAAATTTTCTCCTGAAAGCCAGATGCTAGACTAACAGCCCTAATCAAGCACAGAATAAGAATAGAGGGCCGACTCTGCCTGAAAAAAGTGTATGCCCAGCACTGCTGGCATCTGACAATCAGAGTTCGACATAATCAGTTATGTGCCATTGAGCATACGTGCCGAGCATCATCCATCATTCAAATAGTCGCTTACAGCTTATAATGTTTATTTATGTCGAAATAGGTCTGTAGAGTTGTTGTAAAAGTACAGAACTGAAAAACCAGTTTATAACTCTGCATGTTCCTGTGTAACATATTGTAAAATTTGCCGGAAAAGAAACCCGACCCGGGTCGAAGAACCAAAATGTTTAACTATAACCACCATTTTGGCCATGTTCTCGAATAGATAGAATTGTCAAAAAGATCAATCTGCAAGTTTGATTTACTGCAAAACAAGAAGCAATCATCATAAGAAATAGGAATGAAATAGGAATCGAAATTGCTACCTGCCGCACTTTCTCTATATAGTGATATACATCATACGCTTTTAACATTAAGACGACTCTCTATTCTTATTTACTATATTCTATGCTAAACAAGAGCGATCGGGCACGCGCAACAATTAGCAACAAAAACCATTGTTTTAATAATCCTGGGCAGCAGTGAACGCTCAAAGTGTGCAAGATGGAATAGCCCAAGAAAAACAACAAGCAGTCACGCGGAAAATTGATCATTTTCTCAAGGCCGATAGACAACTACTAAATACAGTAATCAGTTTACAACGTATTTAAACCTTTTGTTGTAATCTTCCTGTCTCAATGAATCAACCAACAGAGTGTGTTCTAGGCGAACATCTTCGGAGGACGTCCCGAAATCTAGCCAGGCGCATCGGGTTATGAATCTGGCAAATATTCGTTTAACAATGAGAGAAACCGAGTTATTACACTTAAAGGCAAATGTGACATCGACATAAAGTGAACATTGTGCTTATCTGATACTGCAGTTTATCATATCAACAATTTATACAATGAAGATACTCCTTAATAATTCGTATATAACATTAAGCAAAGCAAGATAGAACGCACAACTTTTCACTGCAGGGGGAGAGCAAAAACACCTCGATATTGTATACTCCCATCCACCCATTAAGAAAAAACGAAGACCCGAAAAAGCAATCGTCGAAACGGTAGATGCAGAGACTACTCTCCTGTTTCAATCTCGTCTTCTCTTTATTCGGGGGGCGAAACATCAAAAAAGACGAACCCATGAAACAAGTCCATCAATTTCATATTTTTTTCCAAAGCAGAGAAACGCACAAGCCCGTGAAACAACGAAGGGGGCGGAACAACGCGATTTATCACGATAAGCTTGCGCTGCTCCTCGGTCGGGGCGAACAGACACACACACATCTCCACCGAGGATCCCAAAAGCCTAGATTCCGCCTTCCATGTTCTTCATCCTCCACCCCACAATCTTTTTTTTTTTACTTTATATTTCTCTTCCATCTACTCTTCCCCAACCCAGCTACCATCGCGTCTTTCACTTTCCCACCATCACCGACTCCCTTCGTTTAGCGAGCATTAAAGGAAGACCCACGCTTGTCAAATTGAACTTACAAATGGATCAGAAAATCAAAAATCGGCCGAGGTCGGGATCCGCATTTTTCCAAACTCCCTCTTTCTCACTCATTCGGAATGACGAGTTTTGCGTAAGCATCTCGAGGCTTTTTTCTTTCTCTTTTTAACGAAAATATTCAGCAAAAAAAAACAAACAAAAAAACAACCAGCACATCCATCCATCTCCCTAAAATCCATCACACATTCATAAAAAGCAGTAAGCATCTTTACAACGCGCTATCCAGGATTAAATGCTTTTTCCGTAAATATTTTTCTCCACCTTGCATGATACGTGACGTTACTACATTACCAATCATGCACGGAACGTGACTGTCAATTTCAATTCTGGTACGATGTCGCTGTTTGGCGCCGTCATGGCCGACCGTGTGTATTAAAATTTAGTTCAATCCATTCCGACTGGTGGCGCAGTCATAGCTCTTCTTCAAGATGGCTGCTGCGATTTTAAGTTCGCAAAAGCAATGTGATATTATAGAATTCCTGTGCTGTGAGAATGTGACAGTCAGAAACATTCACAAGAGAGATAATGATGCTGCATACTAAAAAGTGAATCTGTATTCCCATATTCCGAAACACAAAATCGCTTTTTCAGATTGCGAGTCTTCCATTCTGTACCTAGCGGCAGACCATGGAACCAGGATATAGCGGTCTGCTTAAGCAAAAGCCTATCGTTTAGATTGCCTTCATTTGATATCTCGGAGGCGACTATGCTTCTTTACCAATTTTTAAAAGTGATAAAGGGAATTGTGGACAACCCTGTTTGATGAATTTTAGAAATGTGGGTAGACCCTCGTATATTTCCCAATTACCTTACCCAATGACTTTCAAGGAGAACAAACAACTCATTATTATAAAATCAATAACCATAAATACCCCCTTAATGAAATTATCATCACCCTCTTATCACATATGCAGAGTGTCATTCCATGCATCCATCGAAGTGAACCGCAGTTACAGAATTCGAACAAAGCCACCACATCAAAATAATCCTTCATGAACAGAATTAAGCCTTACGAGTCCCGTATAATCGGAAGTGCGCCAAAATGTAGCTAATGCCAAGTTTTATGTATAATCTCCAATACCACCAGCTCATCGATCTACCTGTTGTCGATCAAGAAACATGGCACCACGCTAATAAATAATGCAATCTTAATCCAATACAAAGAGCAGTCTTTCATCTACAACAAGTCCGTTAAACCCGGGTTAAGCTGAGAAACCAGTTTGGTGCTACCACAAAGAGCACGTCATTATCCTCGAGCAATGATTACATCCATTGTCGCTCTCTATCTTTTTATTTCACAATCCCGGGTATTAAGAAAACTTCATCATTCACAGGTTATCAATGTCGAGGTTTATTACAAAATGACTGTTGTATACCATTTGCAGACGGGCTTAATGAAGATATCACGAAGCGTCAGGCCAATGTTCGCCCAAAACAAGATCGTGACAGCACTCACTAGGCGGTGAATTTCGGCTGCCGACTAGTTTTCTGCCGTAAGAATCTGCTCGATGTTCTTGCTTGGACTTTTCCATCTTAAGCACACTTTCACTGCTGCCCAAAACGACAAAAATGGCGCTGGTACGAGCTTTTTGTTAGGGCTACTCGCCCACCATCCGGCTTTCGCTGGCGGTGTCCCTTACTCGTTGCTACAGGCTTCAGATAGCTTTCATTTGACTGTCCTTCGTAGTTTCAAAAAGAACGCAGACGCGATATAGGACAGTGAATACAAGAGACACTACAGAAGCTTATAGCCATACACATGATTTTCAATGAAAAGGTTTTCCAGTCAACTCCAGAGGGACACCCGAGTGTATGTTCATGTATACGGCTACGACATCCTCATGTAAGAAAACCGAACCCCACGAAGCTCATTTTTCTCGCAAGCCAACATACAAAATCGCAGCCAGCCAGGTCCGATGAGTAAGATGGATGGCGCAGTCGGAAAACACGCTCGTCAGCAAAAATTCGCAGTCCGAACTGCCAGAGGAGCAGGAGCATTAAAACAAACCTCAAAGTTCTATTCTCGCCAGTTTCGCAGCACTTGTGGAACACATTTCGTGATGTACCATTTTGCAGTGAGAGTTTAACCAGCTTGCAGCAAGTGAATGGTTGCTACATCATCAGTGCAAGAGAAGCAGCTAGCAACCATAACCTTTCCAACACTTTGAAATCCTTTCGGTTTCTTCGGCGGAAGGTCTCCTTTCAGCACAACTTCTTTGACTGTTCTTTAGATGGTTATAGTGATAAAGTCATGTTTTAACACCAATTAGGCACAAGCATTTTTTGATACTTAGGAAATCTGAGATGATTTTGCATCCTCGAAGAGAATACATTTGTATAGGAGAAAATGCTGATTATTATCGCAAATTTAAGGGTTGGATTTAATTCTGTAAACTGACAGAGCATTTTATGGCACCGTGGGGAATCCAATTTCGCACATCGTTTCATCTGTTGAAGAAGAACTCGCAAAATGATATTGGCTGCCGTGAATCCGATGCGAAGGGAGTCCTCTATCTGCTGGTAAGGTATATACGGATCTGTCTTTACCATGTTCTCTATACAGCGACTGTTTTCCAGAGTGCATCCATCAAGAGGGTTTTCATTGTAGAATAGTCTTTCAGAGAGTTTTGCTCCCTCCAAATATCACGATGCCGATTTGTGATACATGCCTTCGATGGAGAATAGCGTGAAATAGCTTTAAATCTCCATTATGAATTGCTCTTGTAATCCGACAACACTCATTTTGAGCTACTATTCAGTTCAAACGAATACCTACAATGAAATTCGGGTAAACGTCATGTAAAGAATGCCTACACCTGCCACGGTACTTAAAATTGTTCATGTGTGTTACCGACTGTTCAGCTACAAATTTCTGCTGTTCACGAGAAAAGACATTTTAAATTTCAAATAACTTGGCAATTCTAGGAATCGTTAAACTATATGCCCACTAACAAACGCTTCCATAAAATCTCTTAATTCAACGCATTCTTTCGAATAAATGTGCATTTCCGAAAACATATTAAAATTTAATACACTTTTTGCGTTCGCTTTTAATCAAAACGTCACCCCCTTTTTATTTTATTTTAAGGCTTCACACAGACAAACAATGGCGCACAGCAACAATTTTCCCTCTCCTTTCAATTTCCATTGGCAAGCCTTTAAAAAGAAAAGCCGGGGAAAAGGAGCAACGAACGGCGGAGATTGTCACCGATGAATGCACATTCTTGGCGACTCGGACTGCAGGCGCTGCTGCTACTGCTGAGGCTGTAATGAAGTCAATCTCGGGCGAGGTGACAATTATGACAGGCGGTTGTCAAATCACTTTGCAATAAATCACCTGCTTCGAAAAGCCCCCGCAGATTGTGAATGGCGGTTTTCAAGCCCTGGATGACAGCACGGAAATTAGTGGCATTTAAACAAGACCCCAACGAAAATAAAATATTAAAAAAAATAGAGAGAGGGGAGAAAAACGAAATCCTTTGTTGTGTCCTGAACTTACGCTAATGACGGTTTATCTGGACAATTTCAGTTTTTTCTCTTTTATCCTTCTCTTCTCTCATTTTGCTATCGGAAAAAGGGGAGGACGATAGCTAAGGGTAACAAAAGACAGAAAAAAGACCACAAGAGGACGGCGCAAAAAATCCGATTGGTAGAACACAACATTCAATACCAAATTACACATACATGACGTTTGTTTCTAGACAGTCCCTTCAATAGCACGATTTTTTTCCAGATTACACTTTATCAAGCTAATACAAGCTTCCAGCTTCTTTTCCCCTTCAATTATTCAGAGACTGTGGACGACTTGTAAACGGCTACAACGACTGAGTCTAATCTTCCTAAAACAAAACAAAACAAAAAATAAAGATAAAATAAAAAAATAACGTCTCCTGTCTATAAACAATCCTTGCTTCACGCAAAATCATCTTTTTCTTCATAAACGTTCTTGATCCAATGTTTCCTTGATTTCCACATTTCCCAACCAAATGGGCAGCATGCAACCCTTTAGTCAACCAATTTGTCCCACATGCCCGAACAACTCAAAGCAGACATACGCCCACTACATTTCTCTTTGCTACACATTAATCTCTTACGTTACCAATCAGAATACAGTTCCGTCTATTTTAAAATTTTATCTCATAAGTCTATGCTTCTTGAGCAACGCTAAGTACTGACAAGGGGAAGCCAAAACCTCCGTTCCACCGATTTCGATGGGCTATAACACACACGTTTAGGGGCCATGTAAAAGTAACGTAAACGTTGAGATCATGAATTTATCAGAGGGGCTTTTTACCCTCACTTTAATCCCCGATATTTTAACCCAGTTTTTTCCCACTCATTTTATCCCCTACTTTTTAACTCCCAGTTTTTATCCGCACTTTTACTCCACTGTAAGGGCCCAATTTTCTTAAATGCTGGGGTAATAGGGGGGGGGGGGTGGAAGTGATTTCAAAAAAATTGGGGGTAAAGAAAGCAGAGCGAAATTCTACTTCTAGGAAAAGCTGATATCGGTATACAGAGTGGTCCATTTAAGTTTAGACATGGAAATATCTCGAAAACAAAGCCTTATACAAAAAAAAATGTCCAAAATCAAAAGTTAATTACTTCATTGCCACCCTTTACAGAAAGAAAATTCCCAACGGTGTGCTTCACTGCAATTCAAATGTGTTAGAAACCTCAGCCAACGTGGACTCTTTCTCGTCCATTTTCTCAAAATCTTTCAAAGGGAAGGGTGTTATTAAAAATAGTTTTTAGACTAATGTGGTGTTCTACAGGGTAGCAATCGGAAAATTTTCTCTATCTTTAATAGTTTTAGAGTTAGCAAATGGATGACCTTAAATTTGGGGGTCAAAGTCAAATTTGAATGCGGCAATGAATTGGGGGG